>QLTV01002530.1:755651-766078 GCA_003457575.1 Thermophis baileyi
GCGGGGAGGGAATGGAGACTTTGCAGCACCCTTCCCCTGGGGTGGGGAGGGAATGGGGATTTTGCAGTATCCTTCCCCTGGAGTGGGGAGGGAATGGGGATTTTGCAGTATCCTTCCCCTGCCACGCCCACCAAGCCACACCCACCAAGCCACACCCACAGAACCGGTAGTAAAAAAAATTTGAAACCCACCACTGGGCTACAGATTGCTCATTACTGGGTTAACATTATGTGGGTTAATATTATGTGAAGACCATTATTAGTATGGGCCCACCTAATGATTTGCCTAAGTCTAGGTTTGCACTGTGCAGTTCTCCTGCCATCCCCTTCCCCATTAACTGATCAGCAGTCATTTTGGGAATAAAATATTGGTTCTGAATTCCAAATCTTAAACCCCAACTTAATGCTGGATTTCAGAGGTCTGCGACTGTAAGCCAGTAAGAGAAATATTGTGGTATCTCTTAACTATTTAAAAAAAAAAATCTATGCCAAAGGAGACAAATCATCTGTTTGCTTGCACGCTTCCTTCCCTAAGCCTCTCACTGAGTCATTGAGGTAGTCCTCATGATATTCATCTAAGTTTGGAATCTTGAACATTGTTTCCTAAGACCAAGATCAACAAAAAGCAATTGGATTTAGGAATGCCCAATACGGACCGAGTCAAAATTCTTTCATGTTGCAATGTGTTGCTGCTTTGTGGAACAGCCTGTCAAGAAATGCTGGCTTTGATCAAATCAAACCAAATTAGATCACCATAAATCTCCTTCAGTGGAAGCATCAAGTTAGGAAAAACAACTATCCTATTTCATAATCACTTTCTATCTTCAGGATTCTGGGAACTATTGTCTCAACATACGTGGAAGGTATCAGTCAATATAAAGTTGTCTCTAGGGGAACTACTAAACACCTGCCTATTATTTATGTAGCATTCATAACGAACCTTGCTAATGAAAACGGAAGCTTCTGTAATAAACTAGCAAGACATCTATAAAATCAAAGGAACTGGACTGTGGTTTCTAACTGGCAAAGTAGTAATGTACGAGACTCTTCTTTTTAATTGGATAGAAAATTAAATTCCAAACCTTATTTATATTGGAAAAGAAAGAGAGGGAGAGGAAAACAAAGTTTCAGTTTCTTAATTTGTATTGGCAGAATGCCCCTTCTGCATTCTCAAAGGTCTGCTATTATTCCCTATGGATTCAATGCTTGCCCTGCAAAGGGGGAAAAAATAATTTATTTTTTATTCTCTCACTAGAAAATGTATTAAAGCTATCTAAAATGATTCTGAGAAGGACAGGAGTCCCAATAAAAGCAAATGTTCAAAGGAGATTCCTAGTCTATCTTTATTGCGGCTACTGGGCTAGAAATAAATAGTGTTAGCATTATTCCACTAATACATATGCAACTGTTTGTATGACAATGGCTTACTAGGTATTGGAATACAGCTTAAACTATGCCTCTCTGAAAGAAATCAAAGCATTACATTTGACACTTCAGCAAGAGGGAAGATGTGGTTTCTGCGAATGGCAGGAGCTTTGCACTCACAGAATGACACCCACTGGATATAATCCACTGCATATAAGTGCATGCTTACATCAATTTATCAAAGCACACTGTTTACACAGTGAGTTAAGAGTTAAACACCAACAGATTTGTTCACTGAAACAGCTCAGGAATTTGGCAGAACAGTTTCTGCTGGGGAAAATAAACTACGGTTTAATTTTGTTATTGTAATTCTTGTGTACTTGCATAGTGCTTTTTTCTTTTGAGGTGCCCAGATTGTTCATATGTTCACTTTCTGTGGTTAGCACAGTTACTTCCGTTGTAAAAAGCAAAGAAAGTTGGAAAGTGAATGCTTGATTAGTGCGTGAAAGTAGGAAAATCTTGATCATAGAAGCATATTCTTTAATGAATGCATTAAGCTGTTGTTTGTTCCATCGTTCTTGTGCTTTTAACGTTTTTATTACAAACTCTCTTCTGGGGATATATCCAAAAAGGTGGTTAGCAATAAAATAAATGAAAAAATAAAACCCTATACTGATTACAATAAGCATCTCAGTGTGCACATAGAGCTTCATTTATTTATTATCAATCTTTTAAGACATGTTACAAATCCATCCAAAGTTGCTGAAAGTACATTTTGTATCACCATTCCACATCAGCCCAGATTCTCTTACACAAATGTAATTTGCATAACAGTGCTAATGCTTTCCTAAAGATTATTCTTGTCCATGTAGCATTGGACTTAAATCCATAGTCTTTGTATACATAGAGGGGGGGGGGGTTTTCTGAAATAAAGCTTCTCAGTTCTCTACAAAATGAAACTTAACAAGTCATTACAAAGATACTTCCAATGGTGTAATAAGTTTAGGGTTGTTTTCCAAAAATGTAAATTTACATGCATGGTGCCAAATACTACTGACATGCTTCTGATGTAGTAAATTCATGTATGAAACTGCCCTAAGTTCTTTGGGGAAGATAATCTGGTACTACGGTATTTACCTGCTAACACAAATCAAAAGCTATGGTAGTCATACCTGGTACACACAACTACGTGTTTTCACAAGCCTGCCTATCTGTAATTATTAAGCCAGATACATCCAAAATTTCCACTTGAACTGTATTAGTACACTTTTTTTCTAGCATTGTGTTGTGCTTACTTTTCACTTTGGTTTTATATTATTGCTGAAGCTTCCCAGAGTTCATCCTCATTCCATGATGGAGGAATGGTGGTGGTGGGTGTTTGGTGACCCCCCCCCAAAAAGACTCAAAAATGATTCAACAAAATACATAGATGATAGGAAAAAGTGGTGTCAAGAACAGTATTTTTTCATGAAGAGGTTGAATAATATTGTTGAATAACAAGCAGGTTGTCACTGTACTGTATTAGTATTGTGCTGCATTGATTCCATAAGGTATGATTATAATTTATAGGTAGTGTCCTATAAAATTTAATTCAGCTGTTATCATGTTCTGGTGTCCTTTTAAATGCATTCAACTTTATTTCTATTATGACCATGCTTTGGAGACTTACATCCTCGACTTAAAACTGTTTGTTTAATAATGGTCCAAAGTTTCAATGGTTTTGAAAAAAGTGAGTTATGATTGTTGTGTTTGCACTTATGACTGCTGCACCACCTCCCTGGTCACATAATCGCAAGTGAAGTGCTTGGAAACCAGCTCACATTTACAACAGCGTGCAGTATCCTGTGCTCAGCCGATTTGCAATCTTTTTGTACTGATTACCAGCAAAGAACACCCATTGGAAAAGCTGAATTCATTTAATGACCACCATAAAGTTTGTTGTAAAATTGGGTCCGACTTGACTTATGATTGCAATGACTTATGATGGAAATTCCAGTCTCGATTGCGGTCGTAAATCCAGGACTACCTTCACAGCTCTTTAGATTAGCATACTTGAGAATGCAAGGACAAACTAATTGTTGTCGTATTCATGCATTTGATTTACCAAACAGACTTTCAGTATGCATTTTTAAAGGGCAAATGTCTGCCATACTAATTTTTTTTAGATCTCTCTAGGGTCTTTTTGAGCAAAATGTTTAGAGACCTAGAGTTTAAACGTAACGCCTTAAGAGTTTACATTCAATGAATTAAAACTATAGGGACATATGACCCAAGAAGCGTACATTCCTTACAGTCCTTGCTGTGTGATATACAATATTGTTAAATTTTCATTGTTTATGAGCAGATCTCTATTTTGTTTATTACTAACCCTACCAATTCAAGTTATTGGAGTAATATTATTCTTTATAACGACTCCAAATCATTTTTATTTACAACTGCAGTAGCAGATAGACAGTTACTCATTTCAAAATACCAGCACAACGTAGTTAAAGGTTTGGGTTTTTTAAAAATAAATAAATATTGACATTAGAAGCTGATTATAACATCACCACAGCTTGTTTGGAAGTGCTGGTTGAAGTGCAGTTACATATGGAACTGATCAGCAGAGATAGACACAGGGAAAAAAATTCCCAGAAAAATAATTAATTTCCTTGCTCTTAGAGAAGGAAAGTCTTTGCAAAAGTCATCGATCTGAAATGACAGTTTCTTTCCTAGGTGTGAGATGTCATTATAGATGGCAGACAAATTTTGTTCTCCAATTTCCATGATTTAGAGCCGACTTGAAATTTCCACTAGCCCATGAAAACCTGCCATTCCATTGAAACAGAAGAGTTATACAGCTGTTGCACCATCTGATTCATGTTTCTCCTTCTTTTATGTGGCCTTAAAAAGCAGTCAGCTTTGTTTGCACAGCTATGGCCTTTTCAAGAAAAGGCAAAGCTTTATTTATTTTATTTAGTTTTTTGAGAATGCAAAATTCCATGGCTTAAAACATCATTATTTCTTCCAATTCAATTCAGAATCGAAATAGGATTAGCAAAATTAGCAAATTAGATGGGTTGCTCAATTATTTGGTTCTCCCTTTGCAAATGAACAATCTGCCTATCTTTTTCCAACTTAAACTTTCCTGTGCAAGTCTATGGGAAGGTTTAAGCTAATAACAAAACACATATAATGTTGGAATGGAACTAGGCAGTTTAGTATTAAACTGAGCTATGGAAGGGCATTATAAAAGTCGATCCAGTCTGGAACTTGCTTCTAATGCTACTGTTCAGCTAAGAGAAACAACAGTGTCTCTTTCTACCAAATAATCAACATCTACTCAAACACTGAATTTCCAAACCAGGATTTCCAAATAAAGACTAAGTTTAAATATTTCTCTTCTTAAAAGATGGTAGATCTGTGAAACACCAACCAAACATATTTGGATCAGTTCCTTAGTGTTTGAAATCATTTAGGGAAATAAAAAAAAATTAAGGATAGGATTTTCAGCTCCATATAAATTCTTCACATTTTCTTTCATTGTTATTTCTAAGCCCAGTTGAGAAGCAGCTATTTGTTTTGTAAATTGTTCAAATATTTGACACTTCACAAGCGTCAGTGATAACCTTCCTTTTCATTCCTTTTTTTCCCCAACATACTTTTTTTCTGGAGTGCTTGTTAACTTTGGCAGGCTTTTTATCATCTGAAGGTAGAGACAAAGCTTTTAATGAATGTCTGCTAAACAAGGGCTTTAGGTGGTATTAGACAATGTTCAGATTTGTAACTGGCAGCCAAAGCCCTTTGTTTCAGGGGCCCAGATTTGGGTCCTACTGCGGAAAGTCCATTTACATGGTTTTAATAAAGATAGTATACAGTAACAGGCTCGCCTAATAAGGTTAGTAGGAAATAGGAAGGAAAGATTGAGAAATTAAGTGATCAGATGGTATTGAACCGATGCTGTAAGTCATGCTCAATAGATTCAACCACTTACATGTTGAGCATTCATTTAAAGGTGCTCCAAGGAAAAAGCCACACATAAAAATACTGAGCTGACCTTCTAATAAGAGTAAATAACCCATCAGAAGATAATTCAGTTAATTCCATTATCATAAGGATAATGGATAGGAGGACACTGAAAGAAAGATTGCTCAAGGATTTGTATCTGCAATTACTTCTTTGAGTACAAGAATGTTATCATGTAATGATACTTCAATAGTCACCTTTTCTGGTCTCCCATACATCCAATGTATATTAGCCTTCTTCTGTACAGCAGTTATATAGAAGTTAGGGATGGGATTATCTTTCTCAAAAGTGCCATCCTCCAGTTCTAGACCATCATCCTCAGCAAGATATAACTAGAACCAATTATATCATGTTTTCTTTGCCGAACAAAGACAAGTGAATTCTCTTGGACATTTAATCTTTGGTTATTTAGTTTTTGTCACCGGTTCTTGGATGAGAAGCTTCTTCAGCTGTGACTGGATGGTGGGAAATGGAAGGATTTATACTCCTTGCAGACAGCTGGTCATTTGATTCTTTTAGCGGGTCGTTAAGGTCAACTGGAGGTTTATCTGTGTCATCAGAGTCACCTGAGTGGTGCAAATTGGTGTGGAGCCTTCTTGGAACTGTTGAAAGGACTGTGTTGTAGATTGGAGATAGATGATGTCAGATGTCTGTTGAGAGAGGGCTGTTCAATTTTGACATAGATGGCCTCTTTAACCCCTCTTTCAAACTCCTATGTCTGGATTGAAAGACAGCACAGAGATACTGATTATAGTAGAACAGGTACTAAGCTCCAGGTCCATAGAAATTGGTGTCTACCACACTAGACAGGACCTGAGGTGCAGACCATGCAGAGAGGCCTCAGAGATAGTGCAACAATAGGGAGTAAGATGCAGGAACAACATACACTGAACAGCACAACCAAATAGGTACTTGCTGTACAGGAACATCTGCCAAGTGTATAGTTAGGCTCTCTCAAGTACAGATGAAGGATTCCATAGAAGATTGTGATAGGCCTAAGTCTGGTGGGTAACAGATAAGGATCGGAAGATAATGGTAGCAGCACTAAGTGACAGCAGCATCAGCAAGAAGGAGTAGAGAAGCTGGAGAAGTACCAGGGCCAGAAGAAGGAACTAGAGAGGATGTGGAAAGTAAAGGTCAAAGCATTCCCAATGGTAGTAAGAGGATTCAGGGCTGTGACTATTAAGCTGGGAAAATGGCTCCCACAGATCCCAGGAACAATATCAGAGTTGTCTGTCCAGAAGAGTACAGTGCTGGAACAGCTGAGATAGCCCAGAGTCACCATGTGATTCAGATGGGCAGCAAATATATTAAGTAAGTAAATAATAAAGATACTACGCAGAGCCTCAGACTCTCAGGCTTCTGGTAGAGGACCCAAGATTGAAGAAGACACAAACCACCCATAGCAGGGGTGAAATCCAGCAGGTTCTGACAGGTTCTGGAGAACCGGTAGCAGAAATTTTGAGTAGTTCGGAGAACCGGTAGCGGAAATTTTGAGTAGTTCGGAGAACCGGCAAATACTACCTCTAGCTGGCCCCAGAGTGGGGTGGGAATGGAGATTTTGCAATATCCTTCCCCTGCCACGCCCACCAAACCACACCACGCCCACCAAGCCACACCCACAGAACCGGTAGTAAAAAAAATTGGATTTCACCACTGACCCATAGGGGTGAAAAGAGAAGGATCTCACTACCTTCAATTCATAACTGAGCTGTATTGCTGCTTCTGAATCATCTGCATTTTGCAGCTTGTTTATGTGCACTAAATGCAATTTAAGTTTTACATCTACAGTGCCAATCCTGGGCATTAATTAATTATACATAATTGATACAGATAAATAATGCGTAAGTCATCAATTTTTACACAAGACGTCATGGTAAGGGTGAGAAGCGTATTGCCTAAATATTAGCCCATTTTTATTTTGAAAATTAGAAGATATATAATGTTATTTCTAAATAAAGGAGAGCCAATTCTATATAAATGAATACTCATCTATGGGTTATGCCAAACAAATTCATTTACTGGGTTTGAAATATTAAACATGTTAATAGCTCATCTGGTTTATTTCTCATGAATCAACTAAACTTTAAACTAGTTGGTATCTTTTAATGCAACTTGCAGCCAGAAATTGACTGTGAAATTGAAGTTCTATCCCTTTTTAAGTCTGTTTGATGTACAGTGGATGTAAAAGGGCAGGCCCTTTGACTGAACAACTGTGGTCGCCATGTTGAATTTTTTGACATTTCTATAGATGCCTCAGGCTACAGAGTGTAATTATGAATCTACAAAGAAGCCTATATGGAATTTCTCCATGTCTGTGCTTCTAGGTGACAGGCAGCTGTCAGTTCTGAAAGCTGATAATGATAACTGACCTCTTCCTGAAAGGTGAGCCTCGAGATTTTCTGCCTGAAGAAGACTTTAAGGGTGGATAATAGGGCTGCAAAGAAAAGATGTGAGTCATCTAATCTTTAATCTAAGGATTAATCCTCACGTCTGTATGGTTGTATTTCTCTCAATATTAATAATATATTGCAGTTAGAAATTATTGTAAAATACTTTGAGCTTTATATAGGCATTTGAAAGGGTGATATATATTTCACGTTTTGTTAATAATATTGTTCTGGTTTGCACTTCAGTAGGAGAATTCCAGGTAAGTGTCTTTAATTAACCCAGAAATGTAAATGAAAATTAACAACAGTCACACTGAAAGTATGTTAACCAACCTGTTTAGCATGGCTTTCCACATACTGTATCAGTGCATTCCAGACATGTGGAAGTAAATTCTCATACTTCCTAGTCAGCAAATCCATTATAAATTAAAGGAGACAATGTCCAAGAGATGAAAAGGGAAGGAAACAGAACAGGCAAATACCAGAGTAATTAATGGTATAACATCCAATAATAGATGAGCTAAATTTGCAAGGCTATCTGTCATTACTAAACATTTTAAAAGCACACTGATATTAATGATTAAATAGCATAGCCACACATTCTACAATTGTTTTCCCAGACAGTAATGATTAGAGACACAACTGCAGAATTCGTGACAATGTCTTTTTACACCTCTCATCTGTGGAATGTCTTTGATAAGTCTTTGAATCTTTTGAGTTTCATTTTTCTTTATATAGTACTCTCTGATATTGTTTTCTTGTCTGGAAAATAGAAAAAGGATCCAAGGAAAATAATCTGGATTGTTTTCGGAATGTCAAGCCTTCATTAATCCACTCTATATATTCCCAGATATCAACACTGTAATTATAACAAAATGAAAGGCTCCAGGTTAGACTTATCCTTGACATGCTGGATCTCCACCTGCAGAAGGGATCCATTTGTTTGCATTCTGAAGGAACATTGTGCTGGAAAGATCCTATTTGTGTTCTTTAGGATGCTGGAGCAACTTTAGCAAATGAGAAGTACACCAGCATTATACTGACTAGTAGTTTTCACTGTGGAATACATATTTGTACAGAACACAGGTTAGACTGGGGATGTGCAAAACATCCACTGCACTGAGTATGAAATTAGTTTTGCATGATCTTGTGTCCAACACAAATATACCAGTGGTGGGTTGCTCCCGGTTCGGCCCAGTTCTTAGAGCCGGTAGCGGCGGTGGCGGGAGGCTCCGCCCACCCACCCGGGACGCTTCTGCGCATGTGCAGAAGAGTCGCGCGCGAGCGTGCGTGCGAACCAGTAGTAAAGGGTTTTAGAACCCACTACTGAAATATACATACATACATGTGTGTGTGTGTGTGTGTGTGTGTATACGCACATGAACACATACACATACATTCATACACACACATTTTGTACACAATAATCATTGAGGTAAGAAAAAGCTAAGGCCACAAAATGTATGGAAAAGAAGGTGCTTGGAAGATGGGGACAGCTGAGCTATTGAGATATGCCAAGCCATGCTGGGAGATTGATGGGTGGGTGGGTGGGTGGGTGGGGGAAGAAGAAATTAGAGATGATGCACATCAGCGTTGTCCCACTCCCCCCCCTCCCAGATTTTGTTTCATCCCAAACCTGGAATCCCTAGCCTTGACTGGGAATGCTTTGATAGAATTTCCAAGCTGGGAAGAAAATTCCACCCCCCTTGCTTTTTATGATGTCCTGCAGATGTGTTTGAATGCAGTTCCACAACCCCTCCCCATCCCAAAGAATGACGGTCAGGGATTATGGGAGATGAAACCCAAGGGGAAAGGTTGTGAAGGTTGGAGGAGTATCAGGGATCGCGCCTAAGGCTTCGAAGTTCTCCTGGCCTTCGTTTCCCGGGTTGGAAGTCTGTCAGGAAAAAAACACAAGAGCTCATCTTCGGAACAGTAAAACAAAAGAAGGAATTGCTGTCGATACAATAGCTTATCAGAAAAGAGAAGGTGCACTTGAGACAAGGAAATGTTTGAATTAGTCCTTTGATCGTTTGCGTCTCGAACTTTGTCCCCTTCCCGCTCTTCCTTCCTTCCTTCCTTTTTTTTTTTAAGTGAGAGCGAGGAAGACTCCCCCCCCCACTTTGAGAGCCGGCCGAGCTTTGTTAGTGAGCCAGGCGCCCTCTGGCGGCGGCAGTTGTATCTTGCTTGCCTTCCACACGCGGGATGGGAAAGAAAAAGTTTGGAAAAGTTTTGGAAGTCGCGGTAAAGTGATGAGTGTGTGGTGGTTCGCCCCCCCCCCCCCCCCCTGGCTTTTTCCTAGCTGTGTGAGCGTGCGTGTGTGAAACCGACATGATGACATCCACAGTAGTGCCCGCCTTCCCGTGCCTGTTCAAATAGCATTTCCCTACATCTATCGCCATCGAAAAACTAGGATCCCCGCTACCTCCGTCGCCCCTCACCCCCCCTTTCTCAGGGAAAGGGAGAGAGAGAGCGAGAGAGCGAGAGAGAGAGATCACTTTATTTTCCCACCTCTTTCCTTCTAAGAGCCAAGGAAAAAATAGAAGACGGGGCAAACCCTCAGTAACTCTCGGCCAGCATAAAACGATTCTCCTCTGAAGAGTTGCATTCCCCCCCCCGAGCATGGCGGAGGCTCGGGATCAGTGCCGCCGAGGGTCCGCGAACCATCCTT
>QLTV01002530.1:766183-791518 GCA_003457575.1 Thermophis baileyi
CTCGCTTTCTTCTTCTTCTTTTTTTTTTTTTGCACTTGTCAGATGCGGACGGGACATTGGCCGGCTGGGATCGAGACACCCGAGGCAACCCGACCGGCGAAGAGTTACTCTTAAAAGCAGCCGGCAAGGCGGGTCCCCGGGGAGGAAAAGGATGCAGCCCCACCTGGCGCTGATATGCGTTGCTGTGCTCGGGGGGGCCCTGCCGGCGTCGCCTCGGCCCGAGCCCAGGAGGCGGCAGCAAATGGACCCAAGGCGATGTGAGCTGCCCCGATCGGTGAGCTGGGCGAGGGAGGGAGGAGTGGAGAGAGGAGAGGTGCACGCGGTGGAGGAGGTGTGGGTGGCCGGGATTCCAAGTAAGCAGAGCCTGGGCAGCGCCACGTGCGGAAATCTCTTGGGATCTCCTGGGATGATCCCCGAAGAGCACCTCGTCAGCCAGATGCTTCCTTCCCAGGGCCCCGCAGGACCCCGAAAGTTTGGGCTTTGCGATTGGGCCCTTAAGATCTGGGGGGGGTGGTGGTCCTGGACACGCTGGCATCTCCAGCATCCCTTCTCAGGTGGCCTGGCTGGGCTCTCTGGGGAGCGTTGCCTTTGGCCGGAGAAGCAGGACTGGAAAGAGTGGACGTAAATGGTCAATTCGATAAGAAGACAGACTTCAGCTTCTGCTCCTTAGGCAGCATCGAGCACATTGGGCTGCTTGATCGGTAAACTGTAGCAATCCTGTAGTCAAGCCATAGACTTTTTACTACCAGATAGGCTAACCGCCTCTGCTTGCCAACTCTGTAGCCCTTCCCATCATTTTTCATGCATCCTCTGAAAAAGTTTAGGCCATACCCAGATAGCTAATAATATAGGTATGGTTATACCTATTTATGTGCTGCTACTCTTATTCAGCAGAAGCAAAGCTAATAACTCTTAGGGTCCTTCGGTCAACTTTCCCATATTCTGTAATTTGTTTTTATTTAAACAGGGTTTTCACGGGCGATGTATAGTTTAGTAAAATAAAGGTAGCATCATTGACAGCATAATGCCACCTATTCACGTTTCTGAAACTGCAGCTCCTTTAAATAAGTTATAGTGCCAAACTAGGACCTGTCTTCACCCTGCCATGTCCCTTGTTAGAAGATTTGGGCCACCTGTATTTGGGCTAGGCTGGAGAAGGAGATAAGCATGTATGCTGTTTTGAGATCCTAGAGAAAACGGGGCATCTCAATGCCAAAAAACTCATGTGAATGGATTGTCTTGACCTTTAGAAGCACTGTGGTTATTACCTGTCTCATCTGCTCCTTCAGGTTATATGAAAGCCAGTGGAACTACACACTTGCTTCCAATTTAGGATCAAAAGACTTGCTTCTGACAGGAGTAGAGGCGGCATAAAATTAGTATGTATTACTGACAAATGATGGCTCTGGGACAATTGGTTAAGGATTTGCAGAATTTCTCTGCGTAGTGAGCCCATGCAGATTGGAGAAAAGCATTATTACAAGGTGTCTCTTAAGTATATATTTCTGGCCTGATCAAATGCAAGGATAAATGACCCAAATAGCTGATCTTAAGGATGATGCCTGCTTAGATAAAGAAAGAAGATAAACCTGTTCCACTGAGTGCAGCTTTCTATATGTGTTTAATGTATATGTTCTGTCCAAAAAATGTACATATATAACAACGAACAAATTCTTGCTTGTATTAATGTATTTCTTCCATACAAGAAGGCTGTTTAAAGTACAGTAACCTATAAAGGAGAATATTTGTAGCTCAGGGTTGAAATGAGGAATCCTTGGTGCTCTCTGAGCTTGGTTGTTTTCTTGCAGACATTTCATTACCCAAACTAGGTAACATCATCAGTGCAAGCTCAGAGAGCACCAAGAACAGTAACCTACTCTGTTGTTACAGCTCTCTTCAACTCAAAGCACAGTCACTTAGATGTTAAGGCATAATATATCAGTTAAGTGACTTAAATCTGTATCTTTCTCTGCAACAGATATGTTTTGCATTTGTTAAAATCTTTATTGAATTCAGTAGAATTGTTCTAGTGTATGTAATTTCAACAGATATTGCTTCAATATCTCTTAGGTTAGCATCAGAGAGATTATTATGTGAAACAATAGTCTTCAAACAATTCCAAAATGGCTGACAATTACAGTGTACACCTGCATTTCCTCTCTGCGTCATTTACTATTTTTTTTTTAAATTAATATTTGCTGGCCTTAAATATCTTGGTCCCAGCACAGTCCCTGATGCTGATTAGTTTCCTTTCTGATTTCTTTTGCTTAGCAAAGAGATCTGAACTCTTTCCTCTGGACAATCCGGAGAGATCCTCCTGCCTACTTATTTGGCACCATCCATGTGCCTTATACACGGGTGTGGGATTTTGTTCCTGAGAACTCCAAAGCTGCTTTTCAAGCCAGCTCCAGTGTGTATTTTGAATTGGATCTCACAAACCCTTCCACTATCTCAGGCCTGGCCAACTGTCAGTTGCTTCCTCGTGGAGAGAATTTACAGGATGTGCTTCCCCAGGATCTTTACCATCGCCTCAAGCGCCATCTTGAGTATGTCAGGTTGATGCTGCCTCACTGGATGACTCCGGATCAAAGGGGCAAAGGCCTTTATGCTGATTACCTTTTCAATGCCATTGCTGGAAATTGGGAACGCAAGAGACCTGTCTGGGTAATGCTGATGGTCAATTCCTTGACTGAGACGGACGTCCGTTCACGAGGAGTGCCGGTGTTGGACCTCCACCTGGCTCAAGAGGCTGAAAGGATGAAGAAAGGCACAGGAGCTGTGGAGAGAGTAGAAGAGCAATGCCACCCTCTGAATGGGCTGAACTTCTCCCAGGTAAGGGGGATCTAAGATCTTTTACTTTTCCAGAGAGTGTCTTCCCTTTAAAATGAGCTGGCATTAGTTTGGGGCAGGCAAAGCTGCCGAATGAATTAATGCCAGAGGCTAATGCATCCTAGGTTTATATTCTTCAATGAACTTTCGTGAAATTCTTCTATGAAATGTAGATTTATGGGAGTACACATAATTGGTTTTCCTCTTTAGATAATGTGATAACTGCAATGAAGTTACAACATGGAATCCTAGTGCCAGAACAGGAGGTTAACACTGAATACCTGCACAACTTTGTAGGAATCAGATTTAGAGCCATCTTGGCACATGTATCTTTTCTAAACAAGAATGTTTAGGATGTGTGTTTAGGATAGAACTACCGTGTGATTTCTTCCGTAATTTGCATGTATGGATAAATATGAAAACTGATTTTTGAAGATAACCTTGAGGAGCATCTGGGAGTCGGGTATGGTGGGAAAAACATCAATGCTGCAATGATGCCTTGGTTTTGAAAAGAATATCAGATGTGTAATATATGGCACACACACACAAATAAAGTAGATAGGCGGCTAGCTCTTTTTAGGTATGTCTTTCAACGAGCATTGATACTGGTGTCTTAGAGTTCAGGATTATTGTGTCAAATGCTTCACACGCAACAGTGAGAAGCTACAGAAAATTGTCTGAAATTATGTCACTATGCATGTTAATGACATGCAGGGGAGGGGAAAATACAGCCATTTGGCCTGGATCTGCTCCATGCCAAGATGGAAAGCTCCTCAGCACCCCAGGCATTCTGTGGAAAGACAGATGCTTTATATTTTGTCAAACTCATTTGGATCTAGAAGTGGGTTGCTTCCCGCTGTTGCATGTAAAGCATCTGAGCTGTTCTTTCGTTGCTCCTGGACCCACATGGTCTCACATGGTCCCCCAGTACCTGTTTTAAAGGGATGTATGGAACAAGAGCGTATGGAATCCAGTGCAATTCTATACACATCTATTAAGCAATAAGCTCCGTTAAATTCAGAAGGGCTTCTTTCGACGGACATACCGACAGGAGTAGATTTCAAAACAGGATATTTGCTGTTTTTATAGTTACCGATATATAAAATGCTGGAGTGCTCCTGAAAGAATGCAGTTTTGAATTGTATTTGGAAAGGCCTTAAATCCTCTACCAAAGAATGCTGATATAGCCTTGTTTTCTATTTCTAAATGTAGATATTATCTGTATGTTATATATATACTACAGTATATATAAGTCAAAAGAAATGCATTATTTAGGGCATTCATAAGGGTTGTGTTCCCTTATACCCAATCTATATTCATTTTGTGTGTGTGTGATAATATTGTTTATAGTAAATGCTATGATGTTAACTCATTCTTGGGTTGCATGTATGTGTGTTTCTGGGATTAAAATATAGATTGTAAAATTACAGCTGCTCTTCATTTACAGCAAAACCATCAGCATTAGACACCCATTGTGCTCACAGTCTAGATTTATCTCTTGACTTAGGTAATAGGCTTCATATGCTTCTCTGAAGAATACATTGTCTGTGAGATTTTGGATGGAACACTGTTTTCCATTAAGCCGCTCTCCCAAAGATCACCTGTAAAAATATGTAATTAGTTGATCATCCAGCCAAAAAAATAGATGGCAGAGTTGAAATAAAATGGGGAAAAGATTCTAACAGATTCATTTTGTGGTTGTTTATTTGTCCAAATAGTTTCAATTTTGATGCAGTCACAGAAAAAAGTATGTGTGAAAACAATCAAGTCTTTTCTTAGAAAATGTTATAATTACCGAACACCTGTTACAGGAGAGGTACAGAATCCGTGCCCTTTGGATGTTGCTTGACTAGACTGGGGTTGTCTACAGTATGTTGATAACAAGGAGGGGTGAGACTTATTTGATTCCCATCTTTCTTATCCATTGACCATATTGTTGATGTCCATAGAAGCTGAAAACATGAAAGACCACAAATTTTCAACCTTGGATGAAAAGACTTGATAGGAATCCCCTTTTCAAGTGAGGGATTTAACTCCAAGCACAACTTTTTTTATCAGTTGGTTATAACAATGCATTGAGAGAATATTGCTAGATTTTTGTCTTTTCCCTTATGAATTGTTGGCCAACTAATGATGTAGATTTTTGCCATCTAATCCCAAAGATCCTCCTCTAAGCATATGCAATTTTACATCTGGAATTCAAATCCATTTCCCCCCTGTTCTGGAATTACAAAAAAAGAGGGCTATGCAAAGGTTTAAAATAGGCTTTGCTATTTCAGTAATGGTTTTACTTTATTAATATTGTCACTGTAGAATAAATATTTTCAGGATTTGAAGGGTGTCAATGGAATTACAAATCTGTGTTGATCAATTGGATCATTAGTATGCAGTGAGTATCTGTGGCAAAACATTAGTTCCATTTTAAAAAACAGAACTTTTTTAAAATGACTAGAAGAAACCCAACCAATCAGTAGCAACTAATGAATCAATATTCTTCAGCCTACTTGTTCCAAAGTGAACAAAATATTTGTGACAGTTTCATTGAAGAGTTAACGTTCAGATTCCTATTTTAAATGCATACTGCAGTACTTGCAATCAAGTTCACAATAATTAGCAGAGACACACTGTGCTGCTTATGATGCTGGAGTCTCTATCAGGTCAAATAGTACTTAAATCTTTTAAAAATCCTTCATAAAAATGTACAGTGGGAAGTTTTTCAAATCTGAACTACATAACACATTTTTGTGGCTGTAAGCATGAACTCTCTTTTTAATCTCTCAGGATGAGAACTAATGCTGGTTTATATTTCTTCTCCCCAAGAGTCTGATTTTAACTCTGCACATCATTATTCTTTTACTTTTCTTACTGCATAATAAAGGGATTTTACTGATTTTACTGCATAATAAAGGGAAAAAAGATTAAATACTCCAAAGAGGGCTTTAGTTTTATAAATCCATTACTTCCAGACTCATTGATTTGGGGTAGTTGAACAATTACTGTCATTCACAAGCCGGTGTCTCTCAGATTTAAAGATACCTTGGTACTTTTTACTTTGGCTGACGAATCAGATGATGCTAAGCTGGATGCTATGTTTATATTTTTATGCAAGTCCTTTATGGAATAAAATTGACATGGTAGCAGAATTAATGTGTATATGGGCATCTGAAAGATACATTAAAAAACCACAGACAGTCTTGCTGACAGCAATAGAAGAAAAGAAATAAAAGGTAGCTAAAATGCAAAGTCTCTTCTATCATTTTCGTACTGCATTCTAAGAGCCGGTTGGCTGGCCTTCACAGCTGGCAAATTGTTTAAAAGGAGCAATTTGTAATGTTATCATTTGGTCTAGCAATTCTGCTGTTGGTTTTACTGTTATGGCCTTAATTGAAAGGAGTGGATTATGATGAACAAGATTTCCTCTCTAAATCCTGAATCTCGGGCCTTTTTCTAAGAAACATATAATTAGTGGTATTAATGGTAGAAATTAGAAATTGACCAGAATTTGTTTTCCAGTGGTATGTCTAGGTTGATGGGAACAACATCTGTGATCATTTACAACATTGAATCTGTTCTGAGCATCAGTAGGGCTCTTTTTAACCTGCTTTAAGCATTACTTTAATTGCAATATGTGTAACTTACAAAATTTGGAAACAAGGTCCCAGAAGACATGCTGTAGTGAAATGTTCTTAGGCATCTGCTTTCAAGAATTTCTAAGAAGGAGCAAGCGGTTTGCTCTTTTTCCTAAAAGCTTAGCTTTTTTACCCCTTTCCCATCTTTATATTACACTACTAAAATACTAAATGGGATACTACAAAATATCAGTCTATCCAATGCTCAATTCTTATGCCTTCTGGAACAATCTGAAAATGTTTCAAAGGAAGAAAGCTCAATTTTTCAGAACCTTCATTAGCATTTGAAGAGGGTATGTAAACGTTTGATTCAGAGATTGTGGTAAAAATTTAACAAGCCTTAGTGGCCTAATTCACTTATGCTAAGACATAAACCATGATTTACAAGCTTAATGGCTAAGTTCCTGTGTTAAGCCAAAACCAAATATATCATGCACCAGTTTAAGACAACATATTCTGAACAGAAAATTGCATTTTCAAAATAAATTCCTTTGCATCATTAAATTCTTCCTTAATCTGATGTCTTAGTGTACTAATCTGAACTTTGTTGTAAACATTCCTTGGTTTGCTTGCATAAAAGACCCAATTGAATTGTATCCTTTGTGCAGCAAACAGAAAAACAACAACAACAACGCAGTATCCCAAGAATCTCTTCTTTAGTTTTCACTTCAGTTTATATGGAAGAAAATCTTTCCCCAGCCAAAAACACACCAGCATTTCAGCAGCAAAACCACTCAGTGTTGCTGCCAAGAATATAATATGGACATAGTCTACTCAGCTCAAGGGAGAATTTTAATAGGATCCTATTCAAGTCCCATTGGAATTAAGGAGATTTATTACAAAATAAGCTTGCATTGGTTTATGCTTCCTGACTGGGCCCAGATTTCGGCAATCTTTCGGTGTTTATGAGTCTGCGGTGTATGTGTGTGTACGCAACAGTGAAAAATATATGTGTGGCAGAATGGTTTGTACTTGAATACACATATGGATATCAACTTTACTTTCCAATTAAATTGCTTTGTTTTATTAGCAATTAATATACATTTATTTCTTCATTTTGCTTTGGCTCTGCCTTCTTTTTAGAGTGTGGTCTTTGTTTGATATTTCATATGTGCAACAAATATATATCACATACTCATATTTGCTACCGGTAGAAGAAAATAATTCTCAGGATTGTTTGCAATGGAAGTTGGGAACTGTAGCTAAGAATCTAGAGAGGCTGATGGTATAGAGGATTTTTGTCTGTTTAGAAGCTAACAAGCAAACAATTCAGAAGATGATGATGAAAAAACTCTAAGTGAGAAAACTATGTTCATGTAGAAAACTGTTCATGTAGTCATAAAGAGTCAATCATGATTGAGGGTATTTTATTTTTATGGTGGAACAAATCAACTCAACCAGCACCTTGAATTGCACCCAGAAGTTATTGGAATCTGGTGAAATTTCCTGACAATTAGAACAATTAATCAGTAGAACAACTTGCCTCCAGAAGTTGTGAATGCTCCAACACTGGAAGTTTTAAAGAAGAGATTGGACAACCATTTATCTGTAGTGGTGTAGGGTTTCCTGCCTAAGCAGGGGGTTGGACTAGAAGACCTCCAAGGTCCCTTCCAACTCTGTTATTCTGTTCTGTTCTGGTGCAACCCATGGAGTAGTGCAGGGGTGGGTTCTAACTTACCTCACTGCCAGTTCGCTTCCTCCCACGCTGCGTGGCTGCGCACGCGCTGCGTGGCTGCACGGGCGCGCGGGCACATGCACAGTGCTGAAAATTTGCAAAAAATCCCCCCCCAAAGCCAAAAACAAGATGGCGGCACATGCGCAGTGCCGGGGACTCAGCTTCTGCGCATGTGCAGAAGAAAAAAAAAGCAAAAAATTCCCCCCCCAAAAAAAAAATCCAAAAAAAAGATGGCCGTCCATCTTTTTCTGTCAGCACTGACAGAACCGGCTCCGTGACGTCACCAGCGGTTTGCTACCGGTTCTTTAGAACCGGGAGGAACCTACCTCTGGAATAGTGTTGTTACATGGCCAAAACAAGTTGTGCCCATAACTACCTCCCCCACTGCTGCTAGACCAACTGAAGCTTCTGCATGGTCTTCAGGGGACAGACCAACGTACAACATGTTGCAATGGTTCAATTGTAAGGTGACTATGGATGGAGGAAATTTCAGTTTAAGTCTTTGCAGTTTCAAAATAACCTTGAATGTATGGGTTTGCTTCGGAACATGGAACATTGAAGTCCATTGGAGTTGGGCGGCTAAATAAACGTAAATAAATAAATAAAAGCAAGATATCATATCAAATTTACATAGATGGCTTTTTATTTAACATCAGATAATGACCAATAAGGGTGAATGCCGATATAGTGGGTTGATTTAATTTTAAGACAGATGTTTATATAGCCCAGGCATTGGCAGGGATGAACAAAGATTTATATAAAATTTGCAGAAACAAATGTAAATACATGGATACTAATTTAAAATATATGGTAATTATGTGAATAAAAATGACATCTGTCTTCCATTAGTATGAGAGTGTGACTAGGCGTTCTATGTACATGCTCAATACTATTTGTGTTTCCACTGTTGATGTCAACGCTTTCAATGACTCTCTTCCTTTAAATGGGACGTGACTGTTCAGCTTCTCAAACAGAGGACTGCTCTTTGTAAGCCAGGCTCCATGTGATACTTTTAAGTCCATTTTCAGAGTGATCACAAAACGTCCAAGCAAACATGATACAGGTGACTTGCAGGCATAATGCGTCATTGTACGGATTGTTTTCCTCCTTTTATTATTTTCCGTATTACTAAGCAGCTCTGAATGCATGCAGGGTGCAAAGGGTTGTTCATTGTGGGTACTGGAAGGGCAGGGCTTTCTATTTCTCCTGTTGGTGGATTTTGTTGGGGGGCGGCTGGGGCGGGGGAAGGAAGGACGGGAAAGGATTGGACATAGAATAGAATTAGAATTAGAATTAGAATTAGAATTAGAATTAGAATTAGAATAGAATAGAATAGAATAGAATAGAATAGAATAGAATAGAATAGAATAGAATAGAATAGAATAGAATAGAATAGTATAGAATAGAATAGAATAGAACAGAATAAATAGAATAGAATAGAATAGAATAGAATAGAATAGAATAGAATAGAATAGAATAGAATAGAATAGAATAGAATAGAATAGAATAGAATAGAATTCTTTATTGGCCAAGTGTGATTGGACACACAAGGAATTTGTCTTTGGTGCATATGCTCTCAGTGTACATAAAAGAAAAGATACATTCGTCAAGAATCACAAGGTACAACACTTAATGATAGTCCGGGTACAAATAAGCAATCAAATCATAGTAGGAACCACTCAATATAAATTGTAAGGATACAAGCAACAAAGTTACAGTCATACAGTCATTTGTGGGAGGAGATGGGTGATGGGAACGATGAGAAGATTAATAGTAGTGCAGACTTAGTGAATAGTTTGACAGTGTTGAGGGAATTATTTGTTTAGCAGAGTGATGGCGTTCGGGAAAAAACTGTTCTTGTGTCTAGTTGTATGAAAGCAATAATTAATATTTCCCTCCCCAACACTCCTGAGATCTGTGTTATATTTTCAAGTAGGAAAACAAAAAGATCTGGCAACATACATATAACCTACTATATGGGAGCATAAATAGGTCCTTTTCAATGCAGAACTTAATTATCTCCTGTGGGCATCCTTGTTCATACTCAGATAGAAGCCCAGTTAGTATTTATCCTTGCCCTCTTTTTCATAGTTTACAATTGTTTCCCAATTTGTTAAACGTGTGGAAGGTAGGGGAAGATCTACTGTTAGGATTTACGCCTGGAATTACATTTTCTGAGCACGCCTAGTTTCACAATGTAATTTTTCATTTGTTCTGTCACTTCTGACTACAGTATTTGTGACCTGTGGAATATCATTTCACCGTTTTGTCTGTCAATAATTGCTTCTTTGATTTCATATAAGCTCCAGGTTGGATAATCAAAGATAGTACTTAGTCAACTTGTTTGCTGTGAGTCTCTTTCAATTGCCTTTAGTTTTTCCAAGGAGCAGGAATCTCCCCTAGTTATCCTCATTTTTGTATTTTGCACCAAAGATATCTAAGCTTTAGCTTCATTGTTAGTGCTTCTTATGAGTGGTGTGACTTTACTTCAACTAACATTGTATGGTGTGTATTTCTTGTGGTATTATCAACCATTTTCTCCTACATCATATTCAAAGCATTAATTTTTCTTCAATCATTCTGATGGTCCAGCTTCTTCAGCCTTCTGTTATAATTGGGAAAACCACAGCCTTGACAGGATTATGGGATGTTAAGTAAGTTTGGGAACATACACAGGTAACAATAATAACCCCAGAAGTGTCATCTGCTTCCAATTAGGTGCATACATGTCCCATGTCTAGTTGCTTCTTTCTATAAAATATTCTTTTAAAAATAATAAGAAAATAAAATGTTATGCAGCAATAGACTCGGTGGTTTTTATATATTTATTGAATATGTACAGCCACCCATCTGTGATCTATCCTATTAGTCACTTGTGTCCGTAATTTTCTTCTCTAACTACAATCTATTTCTGGTTTGATGTCTTGCATCAACTTTTTAGCTGGGATACCAGAATATTTCTTGATGCCTCTGAGTAATGATCACTCACAACTTCTGTCTTTCTCTTGCTTCATTTTTGTATGATAGCCTTAACTTTGGGTAACCATGGATCCCTCCACCAGCTTCAATACGTCACGCTAATCTATGGCTCAGAGAACCCAGGAGCTTTGTTTAACCTTTGAAATATGCATTCTGTTCTTTGCCTTTAGCTTATTTTATTCCTGTCTGATTTTCGTTTTGCCGCTTTCTTTCATCTCCCATCACTGGCTCTTTGTAGGTATCCTTAATCCTCTTGCAGTTGGAGTCTAAGCCTTTTACCCTGTTGCTGCATTTTTCAAAATGATCAAAAATTGCCTTGCGGAGGGCTTGACATTAGCATCTTGATTTTTAAATCTGCCCATTGAATCTCTCTCCATGGGGAACACGTTTCTTTCCCCTTCAGTGAGAAAGAACTCTGATGGACTGAATGAGGCAAAACAAAGGACGCTACCTAGTCTTTCTCTATTATTATGCTTAAGTCATGAATATGATTATCTAGATTGTATTATGCTATCCACAGCAAAGTGCAGTTGATTAGATCAAACCCAGAGGTAAAAGGAGGACTCTGTCTAGGCCCTGCCAGAATTCACACTTAAATCCTGTCTCCTTCCTCCTTCTTTAACTCTTAGATAGACAAATAAACATTGTTGCCTTGCTTTTCTGATTCTTTCCCTGGCATTAAGTGGCAATGAGTGACTTTGTTAACTGTGTCAGTCTTCATTGCTCAGCTCCTGCTGTTCTATCAGATCCAGAGACACGGCAGCTCTGATTACTTCATTGATAGAATTTCAGAGAGTTGCAAGTGCTATTTAATGAAAGGCTGATGGGTGGCCCTTTGTGCTGGGTCTCTGAGCAGCAGGAAACATTCGTAGACACACATAGACCATATTTTGATCTGCCCTTTGGCTTCCTTTCTTTTCTTTCCCTCTCCTTATCCCTTTCAAAAAAGTTTAACAAAAGACCTTACCCAGCAAAAGGTTTCTGTTGAGCAGAGCTAAGAGCGGGACCATGGATTTCATGGAACATATTTGCAAGTGTGCCTAAGGAAGGCTAGGAAACGGTAGTCTCTCTGCAAAAAGGTGCATGAGCCCTTAGATGTGCTCATTTCTAGTGCTTTGCATGTCATGCAAAAGATTGAGTTGATGTGTACAGGAAAATCACATAGAATAGAATGGAAATGGAAATGGAAATGGAAATGGAATAGAATTGAAATAGGAATAGGAATAGGAATGGAATAGAATAGAATAGAATAGAACAGAACAGAACAGAACAGAACAGAACAGAATAGAATAGAATAGAATAGAATAGAATAGAATTCTTTATTGACCAAGTGTGATTGGACACACAAGGAATTTGTCTTCAGTGCATAAGGTCTCAGTGTACGTACATAAAGCTATAAGTGATAAATCATGATCATAGTCATCATAAAAATACATTCATCATAAATCATAAGATACAACATTTAGTGATAGTCACAGGATACTAAATAAGCAATCAACATAAATCATACTAGGAAACTAAATAAAACAATATAAATCGTAACAATACAAGCAACAAGTTATAGTTATAAGTAGAAAAAGGAGATAGGTAATAAGAAAGATGAGAAGAACAATAATAATACAGCCTTACTAAATAGTTTGACAGTGTTGTGGGAATTAGTTGTTTAGCACACTGATGGCATGGGGGTGGGGGGAACTGTCCTTGTGTCTAGTTGTTCTGGTGTGCAAATCCCTATAGCGTCGTTTTGAGGGTAGAAGTTTTTACATGCCTATGTGAAGAACAAGCAGAACTAGCCCAAGATACATTTTGCCACATCAGAAACAGGAGACAAAAACACCTTCATTCCTTTTCTACAGATAGTCCTCAATTTACAACAGTTCATTTAGAGACCGTTCAAAGTTACAACAGTACTAAAAAAAAGTGACTCATGACCAATTTTCACTCTTACAACTGTTGTAGCCTCCCTATGGTCATGTGATCAAAATTCAGATGCTTGGCAAGTGACTCATATTTATGACGGTTGCAGTGTCCCGGGGTCACGTGATCCCCTTTTGTGACTTTCTGACAAGCAAAGTCAATGGAGAGGCCAGATTCACATAATAACAGTTTGACTAATTTAACAACTACAGGGGTTCACTGAAGAACTGTGGCAAGAGAGATCGTAAAATGGAGCAAACACACTTAACAAATGTTTCACTTAGCAACAGAAGTGTTGGGCTCAATTGTGGTTGTAAGTTGAGGACTACCTGTACTTATAAAAAAATCTACCCGAGCTGGTAGTTACATGGACAGCCTTCTTATTGTGCAGGGTGAGGCAACCTCATGAGATAGCAGATGTGGGAACATGGCAGACGTGTGGTGGAAAAAAAATTTCTTTAGCATTTTGGGAGCAAAATTCATTCGCTGGACGAGATGGATTATATATGGGGAAAGGTTGGAGGACATCATCTTGCTTTTTGCCCTTTGGCAAAACATCTTAAGTCAGTCTTGAACAACTGAATCTTATTTCAGTATTAATTAAAAAAAAATACATCTTTTGTTGCAATTGAGGAAGACAGAAAAGGAGCAAAGGGCAAATCTAGTAGTTTATTAGAATAGAGTAGAATAGAGCTGGAAGGGACCTTGGAGGTCTTGTAGTCTAACCCCCTGCTCAAGCAGGAGAACCTATATCATTTCAGATAAGTGACTGTATAGACTCTTCTTAAAAACATCCAGTGTTGGAGCGCCCACGATTTCTGAAGGCAAGCTGTTCCACTGGGGTTAATTGTCCTCACTGTTAGGAAGTTTCTCCTTAATTCCAGGTTGCTCCTTTCCTTGCTTAGTTTCCACCCGTTGTTTCTAACCCAAATCCTGCAGCCGTTCTTCATATGCTTTAGTCTCCAGGCCTTTGATCGTCTTAGTTGCTCTTCTCTGAACTTTTTCCAAAGTCTCAACATCTTTTTGTAGTATGGTGACCAAAATTGGTTGCAGTATTCCAGGTGTGGTCTTACTAGGGTTTTATAAAGCGGTATTAATACTTCACGTGATCTTGATTCTATGCCTCTGTTTATATAACCCAGGATTGTATTAGCTTTTTTGGCTGCTGCTGCACACTGCTGGCTCATATTCAAGTGATCATCCACTAGGACTCCAAGGTTTCTCTCACAATTACTATTCATATAATTCCTTTCTGCTGCTTTCTATGACTTTGACTTACAACTGTAATTGAACCTAAAATGTTGGTTGTAAGTTGTAATGATCATAAAGTGGATGATCACACCTGACTGCACCTGATTTCATGACTTTTTGTGGTGATCATTAAGAGAATGTCGCAGTCATAAAGCAAACACCATAGCTGCTAAGCGAACTCCATGGTCATTAAGCAAACTATTATTTGCTATGAGGCGTATTTTGCTGGAAACCTGAAGTAAACACCAGTTTCAACTAAACCTCATGTGATGGTGGGATGTTGGAAATGGCCCTAAATGTGGGTGATTGCTGAGCACTCAAATGCAGTCACATGTCTGGGGGGGGGACAACATACCTTGAAACTTCAAATCCATATCGAAAGTCCCCTTTTCAGGGTCTGTCATAATGGCTGCCAAGTGACTAGTCATAATACGAGGACTATCTATATTTCCCATCTGAAGCTATTGCTTCAGTCAGCCTAGTGGCAGGACCAGTCCGGAAAGCTGGCAATATATTTACCAAAAGGAGGGCTCTCTGAACACATCAAATCTTTTAACCTAACCAATCACATCCCCTTGATTCGAAAGCACTACCCGAAGCAAAATTCTTGTGCAGACATATCAAGAGATAGCTTTTTGTGCCTTATTTTTCCTATCACGAATAGTGGACTTGAGTGAAAGCTGAGTGGATCTAATTATTACAAAAAGAAGGACTTCTAATAGTGAATCAAAACTTCTCTCTGTACGTATATATGTTTGTTTTATTTTATTAAATTTATTCTGGTTGCCCACTCTGGGCAGCTTTCAATCTTCATAAAATGTAGTATGGAAAAAATGATTGTCTCTGCTATCATTGGTAAGGTCTGAATACCCACCAACAAAAATAATCTGAAATTATTATAGCAAGTTTATTGTATCAGCTATTTTTAATTCAGCCTATTCCTATATGAAAAAAATGATGTTATCTCAGCTATATGCTTAGTCTAAAAGTATATATGCATATTTTCCCACATACTCAAGTTTGCTGGACCATTTATTTCAATGAACAAGAAGAGAGGAATAAAATCTCAGCTATTGGGTGCAATGGGAAGAAAAGACATAGAACCTCATGGATATGCCCTCTGAACTTGTTTTTGACATGGGAAATAGTTTAAGGAATTACTTAAATACATAATCAGATAAATATAGTGCATGTTACATATACAAGATGTGATGTACTTATCTTATTCAGCTCTTCATATCCTTGTTTCTCTGAGTGTGAATTACAAATTTCATCCTGGAACCTAACTGACATTATGAACTTTGGCAGAAATTCCCTACAGCTGATAAAAGTTTACTGGAAAATCATCTGCACCTTTTCTTCCCCCCCCCCCAAAGAAACCACTCTTGGGCTATATATAATATAAATCTGGGCAGTGATTGCTCTGCTTTGGTGCTTGTGTGCAGATTAGTGACTATTAGGACCATAGAAATGGCCCAGTGCTTTTAACTCTAAAAGAACAATATCATTTGCATGTGCACAGATAAGTACAATATATACAATCCATTTTTCTGTGTTTGGAATAATAAACATTCATCTATTAAGAAATGCAGGTTTTTAACATTTGGGTATGTTTTTTATTTGCGTACACTACAACTTATAGTCAGTGGTGGGATTCAAATATTTTTTACTACCGGTTCTGTGGGCGTGGCTTGTTGGGCATGGTGTGGCTTGGTGGGCGTGGCTTGGTGGGCGTGGCAGGGGAAGGATACTGTTAAATCTCAATTCCCTCCCCACTCCAGGGGAAAGTTACTGCAAAATCCCCATTTCCTCCCGATCAGCTGGGACTCGGGAGGCAGAGAATAGATGGGGGCGGGGCTAGTCAGAGGTGGTATTTACTGGTTCTCTGAACTACTCAAAATTTCCGTTACCGGTTCTCCAGAACTGGTCAGAACCTGCTGAATCCCACCTCTGCTTATAGTTCTTTGAAAGCTTGCTAGACCAGTCATTTTTTCTCAGCCCAATATTCCAGCTGAGGAATCTGTAGTCATTGCAATGATTTAGATAACATCTTCTTTGAACATAGAAAGTTCTAACTGAGGCTGATGAGAACATTTAATTAATTAACATAATCAGATGGATTATTTGCAAGGCAAAGGTGCAAATGACACTCGTTTGGTGCAGCTTCTTGCAATTTTAATCATGTATATCATCACTTGTGGAAAAAATACACTTTGCCATATGTTGAGAAGCTGGGTAAGACTAGCAGTCTATGACCTCTCAAAGAGTTCTATTGCTAGAAGTCATTTTTTTTCCTGGAGAGGCATATTCAGTTATTTAGTTCCTGAAGCCAACCCACCCAATCCTTTTTACAACCCTAAACATTTTTTGGAAAACCTGCACTTCATTTCTGGTTGATTAGAGAGGTACACACTAAAAGCATGACTGCCTACATTTATTTTTTTAATATTTATGTAGTTATTCCAACATTCATTTTGGAAACTTGTAGCAAATGGCATTTTTGTTATTTTTGTAAGGCATAAGCAATTGCAGTGCTAACCCTTGGTTCAAGATGGAATATGACAATACATAGGGTGACACAGCCTTCATAAAATGTGACATTAAGCAGCTTTAAACATATGAAGGGCTAGGAGGCCAGGAGACAAGAGGACTGGAGAAGAGAGAGAGGAAAAGAGAGAGGAGGAAAAAGAAAGGCGAGATTATTTTTTGAGAAACCTTAGTATTATGCACACTGTTGCTTGAACAGTCTCAACAGACACCAATAGTCATTGGTTTGTTTTCTACAACGAAGCACATTTTATCTGCTTTTGATGTTTTTCACAGACATTGGCCTTTATAGGTGGAAACATGAGAATAGAGAAGGAATATTTATTTTACATTAGGCGCATATAATGGTTTCACTATGCAAAGGATGCAAAGTCAGCAAAGGGAATGAGGAAAGTGAGAATGAATAGAGAAACTGCAGCTTTGCAGTTACTGGATGATTTTGTAGGCCTGTTCTGCAGAGGAATACTGTAACTTTAATAAAATGAAGCAAAAAGCAAATTGTATTCCACCAAGGAGGCATTTGTAGGACAGGTCAGCAAGACAGTTAAAATGAAAGAATTTGCTTTAAATATATCTAAATTAGCTTATAGAAACTGAAAGTATTGATTAACTGAATACAGTGTTTTAAATGGAATTGGAATAAAAATCAAAAAGGTCAAATTGTAGAACTGCCTGTTGACAAGATTGAGACATTCACGCATGTTTAATCCTGAGAGCTACTATGCTTTATCTAATATTGCCTTTAGTTTAGATAACAAAGTGGCTTTAATGAAAGAGTATCAGATTGAATTCTCTGGGACCTAGATAAAATTGTTTAATCCATTTCCAAAGGTATGAAGGGAGCCATATGTCTTTCTGTATTTAGAAGGAACCTGGAGTAAATGAAGAGTTCAAGACTGTAATCTGATACAGGACACCTTTCTGTTTTTTAGTTCTTGGAAGTTACACATCCTACTGTGACTCTCCATTCTTCTCTGCTCGCTCCAGGCTTCATGATAAGTAGGTATAATTGTGTGTATTCGCTTGTCAAAATGTGCCAGGATTCCATTTGGAAGCTTAGTCTCTACATGATTGCCTCTTGAGATTCTTAACTAGAAGAAAGAGCAATATTGTTTCAGGTAGTAGCATGACTCTACTTCTTGTCTCCCTATCTGGCATCTCTTTCATTCTTCCTAATCTGGTTTATATTTTAGTCTTTGAATCTCTGAGTCTTTATCAAGGCAACAGCTTCCTAATTCTTCCTTATTTGTTGCTGCTTCTTGCATGTCTTCCTGACTTGTTTTGTGTTTTATCTCTAGCTCTCCCTTCTTATTTAAAGAGAATTCTGGATGTCTGGTCTCAGTCTTCGTAGGGATGGGTGAAATTTGTTTATCTTGATTTTGTAATAGTCTGGATTTTTTTGTTTAGAATTGTTTAGAAAATCTTTTTCCCTACATTCCCAAAGGTTGGAACGATTCATCTTGAAAAGCTTAACTATTGTCATCAGCCCTCTTGGCTGTATATTTCCTGCTGAGATATTTGAGTATAATGCTTCCT
The DNA here is from genome assembly GCA_003457575.1 of Thermophis baileyi. NCBI lineage: Eukaryota > Metazoa > Chordata > Lepidosauria > Squamata > Dipsadidae > Thermophis > Thermophis baileyi. Next base: position 784,547 of record QLTV01002530.1, read on the forward strand.
ACTTTTTCATTTCTCTGTAATGGGCCCACCACAGTTTGCATTCTCTGAGGAAGAAACCAAGCTCTGAATTCCAATGATTGTTGTATTTTCTTTCCTCTTCCTTTCCCCCCCTCTAAGTGATAATAGTAGGCAACCGATCTAGCACAGCTTCAGTAAGCAACATATTAAAGGATAGTTAGCAACTCTTAGCTGTTGTCTTAACAGTCTGAAGAACTGTTTTAAATATTGAATGCAGCATTGATATCCTGCATAATTCCTTAAGTGTGATGTATGATTAATCAGGCCAAGGGGTTGAAGAATAACCCTCATCTACTTTTTGTCTGAAAATGTGATTGAAAGTATCTCAAACAGCACCGAGTGTTCCTACCACCACTGACTGGTCTTTATTTTCACATCCTCTCTAGTTTCTCTTTCAGGCTCTGGTACTTCTCCAGCTTCTCATGCTTCTTCTTCATGATGTTGCTGTTACTTGGCACACCTATATATATATTGTCACCACTGAACTGAGTTCCTCTCAGTTAACTTCCCTTATCATAATTGGATGGAAATGATAGGCAAGAGTAACTATCATCTAAACATCGGTGATATTTTAATTCTCAAATATATATTGAAAGGCATAGGGAGAAGTTTGAAACTTGAAACCTTAGATGTACTGGTGGCTGACGGTACAACAGAAATCCATAATTCCACCATTTGTCCAAAACAAGCCAGAGTCATTGTAACATTGTGATTTCTACAGCCATTTCACATAAATGATATAGATTTGTGATCTATATTTCTTCAAGAGCTTCCTTCAAATCTGAATAAAAGACAATTTGGTGTAAATTCAGAATTTAAATTAGTGTAAACTTCTGTACACTTCTGTTCTGTCCAGTGGTCTAGAACTCTATCTGTGGCTGATAACTTCTGATAAAAAATGGATTACTATAAACCAGCTGACACTGGCTGTTGCTATACAAAAGGGCCAGTTTGCATTTGTCATGTCTCTGCTCCTTGGAGCATCTTTTTGCTGCCTCCTTTTTAAATGTCAAAACAGCTTGTCTCTGTGTTCCTTGTCTCACATCTATTTATGCTACAGCTGCTTGGCAGAAACCAGTGCCATAACTAATGACAGGGATATTCAAAAGGATTTAATAGGCCCTGTTTTTAACAGTTTTAATGTTTGTGTTAGTAGTGTTTATTGTCTAGCACATGGTGGTTTGTTCTTGTTTTGCAGAACTGTCTCATTTTTTAAAAAATAAAGGCAAATAAAGTATTTGAAGATGTGGCAATCAAGATGGTGATCTAATGATAGTCTGTTCCAGTGATAAGATTAGCTCAGATTAAAATTTGGACTTCCACTTCAAAGTAATAAACCCAAGACAGCATTTTCTTACTTTTTAACTTTCTTGTTTCTTCACAGCAAGCTTTAAGGTTTTTCCTCAGAGTCCTTTTTGGATTGTTTAGTTATTGTATAAAGTCACCATTATTATATAGAATATTATACATAATTGTATACTTATTATATACATTTATTTATTTATTATTTATTTAGTGTATGGAATATCATACATGGACTAGCAATATATATTAACATTTCACCTAGATTAGTAAAGCACAATAAAATATAAATGTTAAAAAGATCTATGTACAAATACCAATGTTTAGGCTATCTAACCATTGAAGTGCAGCATCATTTATATTAAAAAAAAATTCAGATACTGGACCAGTATATGCCCTCAGTTTACAGCCAGTTATGTCTACAGTTTGACATGGGATCCTGAACGTATATGTTGGATAATCTTTTTAATATTGTATGGTTATTTTTTTGAATTTGTTTTTTCTGTATACCAACCAGAGTATCATTGTTGGAGTTGGTGACCCTATAAATCTAATAAATAAATTAATTAATGCCAACCTATACTTAATAAGTTTTATATCTGAAGGCTCCCATCAACCTGATAAATGTGACTTTGAAATCAACCATAACTTTTTTTTTTCCTTCCTTCCTTCCTTCCTTCCTTCCTTCCTTCCTTCCTTCCTTCCTTCCTTCCTTCCCTCCCTCCCTCCCTCCCTCCAATCTGTTACTTAATAAAGAGTCTTGAAATTTAAAAGCTTACATTCTTTTGTGGGATTTTATTTAGTCCTAAAAAAGATATTAAAGGCAGTTCCCAGCTTAAGAATGTCCAACATACGAACAACTCTTCTGTATGAATGAGTTGCCTATTACTAAAACTGGTGGATGGCATTCTCCTTCCTCAAGCTGATGAACTGGGATTCAGTGTTTATTAATGCTTTGCCACCATTTTGAATTTCATCCAAAGGAAGGACGTGTAGAGGAAATGAAGCTCAGAAACATAGAACATTACTGTAAAGAAATTCAAGAAACAAATATTTTCCATCTTGTTCCCCTGTAGCTATTTGTGTTCTTCAAGTTGCTCTGGAAAGTCAATGTAATTGTACCTTTTTGGCATGCCTCCGATGAATCACCAGCATCAAATCATTTAGCTAACCATCTGTAAGGATGAAATGAAAAAGAAAACCAGCAAACAGCAATGCACAAATATATCATGAAGGTATAATATCAGTAATTTTGAAAACAATGCGATAGATGATAGATAGATAGATAGATAGATAGATAGATAGATAGATAGATAGATAGATAGATAGATAGATAGATAGATAGATAGATAAGATAGATTAGATAGATTAGATAGATAGGGTAGATAGATAAATAGATCATAATGCATTATACCAAGGGAAGCAAGCCCTAAGGAGAATTTCACTTGGACAATAATATTTATATGTTGAATTTTTGCCTTTAATATTCCCATTCTCTCTCTCTCTCTCTCTCTCTCTCTCTCTCTCTCTCTCTCTCTCTCTCTCTCTCTCTCTCTCTCTCCCACACACCCCCCCACCTCTCTCTCTCTCTCTCTCTCTCACACACACACACAGAGATGACATCTGCCTTTTAATTACTATGTCTGACTTGCTTTTGCTAGTTTCTGAAAAGCCAAAAAATACTGTTATATTCTTATATAATAAAATATATGGTTTCTTCTGGAATTTTCTGACAGAAGTAATGGGCACAGAATGCAAAAGAGAAATATGGACTAGACTTCTGAAGAGGTAAATTGTTTATTTAAATAGGCATTTTTATAGGATGGAGGAATGATGCATCACAATTTTAAATATGTTAAATGTGTTCCATACAACATGTACTGACATTTAAGCGTTCCCTTAGGAATAGTGGCATGTTTAAAATGTGGACAGATTAATATCGGAAAAATCTATCCAGGATTATTTATTTAGAAAATATATCCCACCCACTCCCTTAATGGTTTTGGGCAGCTTACAAAAACACAACTAAAATAATAATATGGATGAGAATGTTCAGAATATATTGAATCACTTGAAACAGAAAAGGAATAATTCTTTGCTAGTGGTCCAAGGACTGTAGTGATATATAAAAATGCTGCAACTAATCCATAGTATGGATGCCAAAATAAAAATATATTTTTCTTTTTAAAAATATGTTTGCTTATTGTTTCCAAAAGAGTCTAGCATTTTAGAGTTGTAATGTATGTTCAGAAATACAACAATGGCTTAAAATATCAATCTGAGCAATGAAAATGGGATTTGGGATATGTCAATTAAGCAGTAAATCACATGTTTATACTTATAACTATAACCCTCCTTAATCTTCTTATTACCTTATTTAGATTTTAATGTTTTTCTTGTTTAGGACCATACTATATTGCTTGACTGTTTCCAATTATAAGTGAAACATAAAGCTATCCATTTTTGTCTCCTAATAATTACTTGGATTAGTAGTTCACTTTGTGAAAGACTGGAAAGCACTGACTTGCTTTATATTTTGATCTTTATCTTAAAATTTTGCAATAGCTAAATTAAAAAAGTATTTATTTATATGAAAACAAATTGAACCAAATAAAATGAAAACTCATGAAAATGTACTGCAATAGAGCCAAATGGGAGAAAAGGATACAGCTATGTTTTGAAAATACTGCTTGAATACCTCTGAAATTAAATATTACTTTCATCTTCAGAGTTAAATTAAAGTGAAAATATTTCTATTTGCTAGAGGCTTAACTTTTTGTTTGAGAACTAGACTGTACATTAAAACTGCAGTCCCCTGAAATTAAAGGGAACTAAAAAAATAACATAAGAAAATAGATAAATTTTCCATTAAAATGGAAGTATTCACTGGAAGTATTTCCTTTTGGAGACGTTCATATGTATATATCCTGGGAATTTTTTTTGTTAAATGTCTGCTTTTCTAATATTTCCTTAAGCATTTCACATTAGTGTTGATTTTGGGGTCAGTAAGCCTCAGATTATAGGACTATATCTCCTAAAATATTTGGAATTTTTGGTTTATTCCAGGGTTATTTATTTTTATTTATTTATTTATTTATTTTATAAAATTTATATGCCGCCCAACTCCCGAAGGACTCTGGGCGGAACTATTAAACTGTAATGGTTTTGGTTGTTTCATATTTTATCCATACTTAGGTTAGTAGGAATTAGTTTACTTTAACTCTGTGGAAGTGATAGTTTTCCAAAGGTAAGCGAAATTTGAGGGTTTTTTTTTTTAGAAAGAAAAATAATTAAGCACTGTAATATCAATATAACTAATACGTGGCTTAAAATTTACCTACCTGGAATAAAAGATCTGAGAAATATTCACATGTATCTAATTCTGGGAGTCAAATGTATTATTTCTGAATCTTTGATCCCGATTATATAGATACAAATGGTTCTCTATACTTTCCCTACCATGTGTCTATGGGGAAAGCACAATTGTTCATTCTTAATATGGCACTGAATGTTAGTATCTGATGAGTCAAAATGACATTATGCAATAGGTTAACACTGGCAATTAAAGAGGAAGAACAAACCGAATATTATATTATATGGGAGTTATTTTATCGATGGTTAGAGAATAAATATAAAAGTTAGAAACAAAAGTAGAGGAGTTAAATAAATTAAGAAGACGATTGTCATAGTATTAGATATTTAATGTATTGGTATTAAGCTAAGAATAGATTTAATAATGGATATGGCTGTAAATTTTAACTGTTATTGCACAAAACATTTGTACCCAGACGACACACTGTTTAATGAAAGATGGACTGTTTGTATTAAAATAAAATTCAAAAAATTCAAAAAAAAAAGACATTATGCAATGGTGATTGCGGCATAGACATGGCTGTGATATAGTATAGGAGTTATGGGAACTGGCATTATAGCTTTTGGTATATAGGAGCTATAATAACTCAATATATAATTGGAAAGGGATGCACTTGGAGAATGGGGACAACACACCCTGCTTTCATTTCTACTTTCCACAAGGGAGAAAACCACAAAGGGATTTTGCCAGCTCAGATTTAACCTAGAATGAACTGTCTCTACCCAACACTGACCTTGTCAAACGACATGACCATGTGATAATAGCTCAGTTCACTTTAACTTGTTTCTAGATTAGAGGGTGAGATAGTTCTCTGAAGTTTTGAAGATAAGTATAACTAGATCCAGTTGTACTGTAGGCAGAGCTTTATATTAGCATAAGTAACCCGTAGTCGTCCAGTTTCTGTTCCCAGGAGAATCAAAGGATAGCATACTTCCTGGAGCTGAAGCAGCCGTTGCCGAAGTTTGTTCCTCACAGGGCACAATGTTCCTTGCTGAACTCATACAGCCTACAAAAAGCAATTTAGAAAAGCTTCCGGTTTAATTTTACTCAGTGTAACTTTTTTTTTAACCTTTTCTGATGCAGATGATAATAGTGTCTGTATTTTGGAAGATTGGAAACAGCCAGCAGGAATGCAGTGGAAACTACTAGGAACAAACTACAACCAGTATGAGTTCTGTTAGAGGTCACTTCCTGACATTTACCTCATTTGAGGATCAAGCTTGTGGTTCTCTTTGGTGCTGACACTCCAATTGTCCAAAGGCTTTCCTTCTACATTTGAAAGAGCATGTTATACCACAAGGTCCTCCAAGCATTAAAGGTTTTTAAAAACCACTGTGTTTATATCACCCTTCCCATCTGAAATTGGTATGACAGCCTGGCGCTTTTCTAGCTAGCTTTGTAAAATCTCAAGCCTGCTCTTGGATTTGCCAAGATTTTGCTGAAAGAATGCAATAACATTTCCCCCCTTAAAATTCCATACATTGTGTCACTTAGGCATTTCATGTTTCCATAAACAAGAAGGCCTTTTCTCTCCCTATGTACAGTAGCTTTGCTTTCTATAATTTTCTTGATCCATTAAATTTAGTATTTATATGGTCACATAGGCTTGATTTTCTGCAGGTTCATAGTAAGAGCTACAATTACAGACACTCGGTTTTGTACGCAAAGAGACTAATTTGAAGTAGAACATACAATATCTAAGGCAAGGCAAGATGTTACTTGGAAGCAATCGGTGTTTTCTGAACATTGCCTACAGTATAGAGCAGGGGTCCCCAACCTTTTGGACCTCAGGGACCACTAAATTCATAATTTTAAATCCCATGGACCACTAATATGATCTGCCTAATGACCAGCTGGGTGGGCCTGGGTAGGTGGTCATGTGACTGGGTGGGCGTGGCCAACTCAATGTCACTCATGTCACCCTAACCCTGGCCCTTGCTCCTCCCCTCCCAGCCACTCCTCGCCTGGGCTCCTTAGACCCCCTACAGGAAGCAGTTGTTGGAGCTAAGCAGCCACCATGAGAAAGAGTTGGCAAAACAGCTGGCTCAGTTCAAATTGGATCTGACTGAGAAGGAGGCTCATCAGAAGCACCTCACTGAGGACTATGAGCATAGGCTTTCCAAGCAGAGGGAAGACCTGCAGGAGTGCAAGGCCAGGTACCGGCACCTGGAGGCTCAGTGGACTGAGATGGTCAGCCAGTTCCAGGCCATGATGCAGTCCCACTGGAACAAGGCCATCCAGCTCTTTGCCACCAGCGGCACTTCCCTCAAGCCTTCGCC
>QLTV01002530.1:791599-803894 GCA_003457575.1 Thermophis baileyi
CCAGGTACCGGCGCCTGGAGGCTCAGCGGGCTGAGATGGTCAGCCAGTTCCAGGCCATGATGCAGTCCCACTGGAACAAGGCCCTCCGGCTCTTCGCCACCAGTGGCGCGTCCCTCCAGCCTTCGCCCAAAGCCCCGCACCAGGAGGCTGAAGCAGACCCCAAGTCGGAATTTCTGTCCCCCTCTGACCTACACAAAAAAGACCCCGAAGGGGGAGACCCTCTGCAGCAACACAAGCGTTCATTGCACATATCTACAAGGGCTGTAGTTTGAGGACCCCTGATTTAGTGCAATATAAAAAATGCAAATAATTTTTCTGCGGACCACCAAAATTTTCTCACGGACCACCAGTGGTCCGCGGACCATGGGTTGGTGACCTGTGGTATAGAGGATTGTGCCGAGTACAGTTTCAGGTGTTCATTGCCCAAGTGAAATTTCTTCCATTGGATCATTTTGACCAAGGATGAGCAATGTGACATCCTCTAGATATTGTTGGATTGCATTTTGTATGATCCTTCATTAATGCCCAGTTTGATGGAATCTCAGGTTCAAAGTTGGTTGTGTGTGTGTGTGTGTGTGTGTCCAAGAGTATTATTAACTTTCTAGATTTCAGGATGTATGGGAAACATTTCCTTTCGGAGGTTCAAATCTCACCGGCTCAAGGTTGACTCAGCCTTCCATCCTTCTGAGGTGGGTAAAATGAGGACCCAGATTGTTGGGGGCAATATGCTGACTCTGTAAACCACTTATAGAGGGCTGTAAAGCACTATGAAGTGGTATATAAGTCTAAGTGCTATTGCTATTTAGAAGCAAAGTCATCTCCCCGTTTACTATAGGCAACAAAATGGTTAACATAGGGAGCTATCTCGTTTACCCATATCCTTCTCTTTTGATTTGAATTATCAGTAGTTAGCGTGGTCACCCAGGCATTTTAAAAAAGATAAGATTCTCCTAGGTGTTTATAAATAGCATATCAACTAAATACTAATACTTTATTTTTAAGTTACTGCTATTAAATTGCTTTTCTGCCTTTGTAACTTTGTGGGGAACCTGAGAGGTCTTGGGTTAATGTAATCTAATGCATCCTAATGGGTAGTGTAATTGTAATTGCCATTCTGGCTGTCCCCAGTGTATTTAACTTATTGAAATGAAAAACACAGCAGAGTAATTTACTGTGCAGTTTGAGACTCTTCCCTCTCGTCCAGGGTTAGGATTTTTATTTACAGAAATCAGATACTGCCTATGGAGCAATGATATGGCTATTTACCTCCTTCATTTATGTACACATCTCTGATCTCCCTGCAAGCACAAATAGAAAAGTTTGAATTGTAGAACTGGTTATAAAAAAATAAATCAATCACAGTTTCCTTTAGTCAAGGATATAGTCCTTTCTACTTATTGCTTTACTTCATGAAGCCACCACTTTACTCATATCATAGTCTACTACAATACATAGCAGGGAAAGACATAAATCAAGAATGGAATAGGAGAGCAGACATGCGACTACGGAAGTCCAAGTGATAGCCTTGCATCAGGTGGCCCTGCTGACCTTCATGGCCTACCTGTCTCCAGTACATGTGACCCCTGCCTGCATATCTTTGCCCTTCCTCAATCAGGAAACTTATGAGCCACTCAAGACTTCCTCAAGCTCTCCATGGGGCTACCCTTGAAGATAATTCAGAAGCCACAATTAGTTCAGAATGCAGCAGCATGGACAGTTCTGGACACTCCTAGGGTAACACCACTGATATATGAGCTGCACTGACTGCTGATCTGCGTCTAAGTGCAATTCAGGGTGTTGGTTATTAACTTTAAAGATCTTTATGGCATGTGTCCAGGATATTTATGGAACCCTCTTTCCCCAATGGGATTAGCCTGCCCCACTCATGCTGGCAGAAGGGGCTATTATGAATCCTATCAGCCAAGGAATTTTGGCTGATGGGATACAGAATAAGAACCTTTTTTGCCACAGCTCCTGCCCTTTGGAATATTTTGCCACAGGAGGTAAGAACCACTTCTTCTCTTTTAGCCTTCAGAAAAGGACTTAAAACCTGGCTATGTTGGCTGGCATGGGGTCCTGAAGGAGAAGCTGTTGGCTGGAGGTGGTTGGCACACTAACAGAGAAGGCAACCCACCTCTCCACTCCAGAGCCCTGTCTTTTAGTTTAATTTTTGTAATTTTAACCTGGTTTTATAATCATTGAATGAATGTTTTATCTTGAGGTAAGCCACTCAGAGTCACCTGAACCGTGAGATGGGTATCAGATAAATTTGATAATAGTTATCAAATAACTATTGATTAATAGTTATAAATAATAGTTTAAAGTATGAACAGCCTGTGTCACCTTTTCCCAGGCTGCTATTGTGATTTTAAAAGACAGTTCTATATTCTTTTTTTAAGAAATTGTATGAGATGTTATATAGTGGGACTTCCACCTCATCCAAGAGATATGCAAGATTTCCTATGGAACATTAACATAAAAGCATAAAATTGTTCATTGAGGTTCATTGTCATATGCTAAAACAGTTTTCAGATGGACTGGTTATTTGATTTTTCAAGGCCAGCAAATATAAACCTTACATTTTTGCCTCAGGCATTTCATAACAAAGATACTGTTCAGAAATTGGGTAAGAGAGAGAAGAAAATCAGATTGTTTTTAGAGCAATAAAAAGTCTAGGTTTTTATTGAAATTACTTGTGCTATTCTTAAAACTTAATCTGAATGTCTTTTCATGTATTTTAATCATAGAGGAGTTGTCCTTGTGAAACATTTTGTTTAAATAAGGAAGCATCAGTAATCAGAGAAGCTACATAATTATGGTATAGAAAAAGAAAAACCAGGAACATCAGGGAACCTGCCACCTGATAAAGTAAGGTGTAAAAAGAAAATCTAAACTAGCTGCAACATGAGGTAGAACAACAGAACCCTCTTTTTCAAAGGGGGAACAAAACATTTCATGGAAATTGGGAGACAGATTTCAGTATTAAAATTAACTGACCTTGAGTCTGGCATAGCTTGCCAAAACAAGCATTCCTTCCTGTCCTCTTTCCTAGTTTTGCTGACTAACTTCACTTTTTAAACAGCTGTCTTGTTTTTGAGACCACTCAGTATAGAGATCTATTCATCATGGGCCAAAACTCAGCTCTTACACAGGGCTTCTGTGCATTTATGTGGGCAGTTCATAGGCAAGTGTGGCTAGAGTCGCCCTATCTACCCAGGGTGCAGGATGGTGGTAAGAGTCTATCAACGGATACAGATGGGTCTGCATGTCAAGTTGCTTAGTTAGTAAATGAAATTGACTCAGCAGTTGATAGCTGGCCAAGCCCATTGTCCTTGCAGTGTGAGAGGATACAGTAGGGGACAACTCACTAAGTGGGCAAAATTTGTTTCTCCCATCATCATTGTTGCTAATATCCAGGTCTTGGTACCAACTAGATATATAGAATATTTAAAGGGACTCAGAGAACACTATTTTCTTTCCCTTAAACCCTTTCCATCATATCTCAGGCCTCCTGTATCTTTTAAAGATTTGTCTCACCTAAATAAAATTAGCAAGACAGTTTTCCCTGACCAAGAATTAACAGGGAAAAGCTGAGTGAAAAGGACCATACACCTGCTTAGTAAACCACCTCCGAGAAAAATGTTGAACACTTTACCTTGGCTGTGGAGGATAGTGATATAGGCCACAGATGGAAGGCAACCAGTTGAGAATGGTGATCTAAATGATGTCAATCTCTGTCATGTTAAAACCAATATAGTTACCCAGTTAAATTGGTAAGTGGCTGCAGCTGGATGGGGGAGGGAATGAGAGATTGTGGGGCTGGTTGGGAAACTGTCACAAAATGTTGAAAATGATGATCAAGTTGCAGCAGCAGCTAGTAGTACTGAAGCAACCCCAACTTCCCCAAATTTCATTCCCTTGGGAGTCAAGAGTAATTGCAGTAATATGCATCTCACATTAATTCCATTAAACGATCTCACCAGAAAGCCAAAAGGAGGATAATCTAGGATTATACAAACCTTTTTAAGCCATAACTCTCAGTATTTCTTATCATTGGCCATGTTAGCTGGATTTGTTGAGAGTTATGCTTCAGTTACATCAGAATATCTGTCTGCTGCCCTCTTCTGAAATAATTGAGCTAAAATGGTTAAGAGGTTCTAGAACAGGGGTCTCCAACCTTGGCAACTTTAAGACTTGTGGACTTGAGGAACTCTGGGAGTTGAAGTCCACAAGTCTTAAAGTTGCCAAGGTTGGAGACCCCTGTTCTAGAACAAATTTGCATTATTGTTTGCTTTCTGTTTTTGGCAGCCTCTAAGCTATTAGAATAGAAAAGATGAAATGAATATTAAAAACATTTCTTCTACATTCTACTTTAGTTCTGTAATTTAGGTACTCTCATTTCCTAACAATGTTCTACACAGCGGCCTGAAAAATAGTAATAGTAGTTTAAATATTACACAGATCAAGCTCCAAAATCCCTTTTTGTAAATCTCCTACATTTAGAGATTATGGCTGTTTCTCTGTTTGAAATCTCTTGCTAATCTAGTGGATACAGATAGCTATGTAGATTAGATTTGTTCACAATTGAGATTTACTGCCTGATTTTATTCTTTTTTTAAAAGTTGCTAAAACTTGTGTTTGCCTGCAGCATTAGAAATCATTAATGAAGGCAACATAGGTTATATCAAAGGAAAGTAAACTATAGAGATCCTGGTCAAGTGAGTAATATTGTGTGATTAAAGGAAGCAATTGGTCATTTCCCAAGAGACTTAATGCTTACATCCAAAATGAACATTACATGGGTTCTATGCTGGATCCCTGGCCTATTACATTGTAGAAAGCCTTAACTGTTCCTAAGGGAATGACTTGTCTTTTTCTTTCCCTAAACTCAAAGCCTTAATTATAGCAATGGGGAAAATCAATAGCTGCATTTTAAAGATGACATAAACTAACGGCGATCTCAGTCTGATTTATCAAGCAGATGAGGCAGATCTAACTCAGGAAAATTATAAACTGTCCTCTCATCAACTGCTATGAAATCAAACCTAAAAAAATAATAAGATCCAATCAATGATATCATTCTGAAGAAAGCAGGTGTGATGCTACGAGTCTTGCCTTTTTTATATACGGACCATGGCATGACTCTCGTGTGCAAAAAGGGAAAGAGATTATAAGAACATAAGCGATGCCCTGCTGGATCAGATCTCTGGCCCATCTAGTCCAACAGTCTGTTCTCACAGTGGCCAACCAGCTTCATGATGAAGCCCTCTAATCTTCCTGCAGATGGTCTTCAGAGGCAGGAAATGTACAGGAGATGTGCTAAAGATAACTGGAACATTAGTTTCAGATGCTGAGAGCTTACAGATAGAATAGATAGGAAATAGATTCAGGCTACCTGGGCTGAAAATTCTGTTGCACATGTTATCCTCCATTTTTGTCAGGATGGGTATCATAACAGGAATGTGTCATTTTGAATCTCAAATAAAACCAAATGGAACACGGGCTTATGAATGAAAAACTATACCACATATGTTGGATTACTCATTGGTTTCATTCATCAGGCATAAACCATTATTTCTAGTTCTACATTCAGCAGAATAGAAAATAGTGAATAGCCTTACATCCTTTTTAAGAAAGTTGAATGACCACAAGAGGTGCCTGTTTTCTTCATTGTAGTTTGTTTGAGAATATGGATGCTCCTTTCTACATTTGGAGACAGTTACTCCATTGTTCTTAACCCTTCAGTAACCATGGTTAATATTCTTTACAAAGAAAGATGATATCTTCGTTAACGTCTGCTTTGCACGTAGAAATCCTGGATTTAATAGGCTTTTCTTGTTTAAAGTTCTTGAGAGAGCAAATTCAAGAAGCAAGATGGAAAGCTGCTGGAAGTTCTAGTCAGCACTGGGTTAGATCAGCCATGAATTTTGGGAGTTATAGTTCTAACGTATCTGGTTGGACATCTGACCACATATGATTACTTCTTAAAGTCTTACTTTAAAATTACCTAATTCTTTTCACATTGATGTCACTTTACATAAGCCAAATCTTCACATTTTAAGATTGCCTACTTTAGCTGGCCTTGTTGGTATGTTACGAAGTCAACATTACTTTGTAGTGTTTTTTGGCTGATGAGAACTGAAATACTTATCATTTGCTGGAAGTCTGGAAAGGATTTGCTGAAGATTCAGGAAACTGGCTTTTTATTTCCACCGAAAGACTGTTTCTGTAAAGAAAATAATGGACTGGGTTAACATAAGCTTGCTCTTTTTATGCTTCATCTAAAAATCAAAAATATGGATTTTGTTACACCTAGCCTGTTCCTAATGAGGGCCAGTTCTGGTTGTGAAGATATGCTGGTTGATGGTCTATATCACTTAGCTGACTATAGCTCGGGGCAAATTCTTTTTTAAAAAGTACCAAAGGTCTGGTCACAGTAAGCTTTTTACTTGTTGTGTCATGGAAAACATGTGATCCCAGCTGAAAACTCTGGAACAGAAGTTAATAATGGTATAGTAATGTCATTACCATGGTTTAGTATAGCATTCCATGTTTCTCTCATTAAGTGGAAAGTTCTGACGCTGTTGTTTTTACTGTATTATTATATTATTTGGAATTTGCAAGAATTTTTTTTTTCTAATAGTCTTAGTTTAATACATCTTTCATCAGAATTATACATTAGAGAAAGTTTAAATATAGGATAGGAGTCAGGTTTCAGGTTTTAAATACTTAAAGAGTGGAAAGATCATTTCAGATGCTGAAGTTATAAATAAAATACTTGAAGCAACACCACTTTGTGATGGATTTTTTTTTCAAGCAATCGTGATGTGTATCACTGTGTAAATTTATTACAACAAAATCAGAGTTGTGACAAACCTCTGGACAATTCAGAAATAGTTCTCACAAAGACTTGTACGAGAAACATGATTTTTGCTGTTGAGTGCTTAAAAAGTTAAGAAAAGCTGGGCTCATGTATCACATAAATTCATAGTTTGATTCTGACATGCTATCCAAATGCCCATAAATTCGCTGCTTGATTTTGCCCAGTGTAGATATCAAGCTGACAGGTCAGAGGTGTTCAGGACCATCTTTTTCCCCCCTCTTTTTGAAAACAGGGATTAACATTCAATTTGCTAAACCATACCATAATATGGTATGAATTCTAAATCCAAATTATTCAATAAATCAGTAGTAAAAAAAATCCTGGGTCAACCTTATGTGTCTGAATAATAACCGGTATCTCCAGAAAAAACTTAGATATAAGGATGAAAACACTGATACAAGAAGTAAAATTTCTCACCCTGAAGCAGAAAGATACTTGTTTTTCCTATTTTCTAGTCTACTTTTTTGCCCAGAGAGTATTAGCCTTCTGTCCTGCCTTCTTCTTTGTTGTTGACATATAAACTACTGTCTTCTCATTATTTAAAACCACTCATTATTCTTCAGTTCTCTAGGGTCTGGGGCTACAAAATTCTGCTTTTGTTCATTGTTTTATAGTAATCCACATCATGTTTTGCTTTGAAATAATTGTTAAAACGTGTCAGGAGCAGATTAGTTGTGTTAGACTGTTACAGTAAATATCACTGAGTTTTGTGGCATTTTAATTATTAAAAATGTCATATGCTTTCATAGTCTTTAAACTATTATGTGGTTTGCTTGGTTTTGGCTTGCTGTTTTGTGTGATCTTAACTATTGTGGTTTGAAAGTCATGGCTTATAATTTAATGTGAACCCAGCTGATGCAACAAATCAATGGGTTAGTGTTTTAAATAATATTTAATAAATATAATGTGACCTTAAGATGAAATTAATTCAACAAAATATTCTTTTTCATCTTTACTGTGTATCAATTTTTGCAGATTAGAGATGAATATAAATATAAAGAGATGAATATAAATGAGGGCTCATTGTCACACTTGATTTGGCTTTCTTCTAGAGTTGCCCTGGATTGATTTAGTATTCCTATGTTTATAAAAATCGTAATAGGAAAAGAAATAAGGTTGAGCATGTTAAGTGATATGGAATCATATATTGAAATTCTGGAACTGAGCAAAGAACTTTGAATTGTTTTATGTTGATGACTATCTGTCAGAATGGTCAAACAATTGGCAACTCCAAATCTCAACCAACAAATGCTCTGTCTTACACATTGGCAAAAAAAATAATCAGAACCCAAAATTTAATCTGGGCGGATACAACATCGTAGACAACCCTCACTCTGTCAAGGACCTTGGAGTACTCATCTCAAGTGATCTAAGTGCCAGAGCTCACTGTAACAGCATTGCCAAAAAAGGCATTAAAAGTTGTTAACCTAATCTTGCGTAGCTTCTTCTACGGTAATATTGAACTATAAACTAGGGCATACAAAACTTTTGCTAGACCAATTCTTGAATACAGCTCATCTGTCTGGAACCCACACTGCATATCGGACATTAATACAATTGAGAATGTCCAGAGATATTTCACGAGAAGAGTCCTCCACTNTAGTCCATAATTACAAACATTATTCATACAGTGATTGTGTGTTGTTTTTCTCTCATCTCTCTTCCTCTGCTCATTTACTGTTGGATGCCCTTGCTTTGTGATGGGGGGTCCCGGTCTAGGATGGTTATGTTTATGATTTGCTAAAGACATCCTAGATGCCACCATGCAAACTTTTGCCAAACTTGTGGAACTTTCAGTGTAAAATTTGTAGACACAGAGTTTCTTCCCCAAACCCACTAAACTTTAACCTTAGGCTGTCTACTGTCGACCTCACCCCATTCCTAAGAGGTCTTTAAGGGGCGTGCATAAGCGCACCAGCATGCCTACCGTCCCTGTCCTAATGTTCCCTTTTATTTGTATCCATTTCATGTATTCATAATTATGTTTTTTTATATTTATTATCTAATACATGCCTGACAAAATAAATAAATAAATAAATAAATAAATAAATAAATAAATAAATAAATAAATAATCCTTTACCACCTGATTCAAAATCCTAGACTTCATTTTATTTGCTCCTTGTTTTTACCTATGCATTTCTTTTTATAAAATCAACACCAGGAAAAAAAACTGACCACAATTTAATCCCTTATTTAAAAGGGTCTTTTTTCTTTGTACTTTTATCCTTTTAGTATAACTGGCAATTGGGCTTCTCTGTCTAATCATGATTAAAACAACCATAACTTAATGCAACATGTGATCAATCACTGTTTGCATGTCTGATTTATTAGAAAGTATTCTGCAATATATATATACTATCCTGAATTGAATTAATTCATAAAAAAGTACCTAGCCCCTTTGCACCAAAATCTACAATAACAACTGATTGAAATATTTATTCCTGACAGCAGACTGTAATCATGTCCAAATCTGAGCATATGGATGAGTTGTGTATGAGAGGTAGATACTTGTAAAATGATCATACTTGGAACATGCACGCACGCACACATCACCAATAGCCATCAACATTTCCATCTGCTAGCTAAGACTTCTGTCTAATGTGCAAGTTATTTCTTTGGGAACAGTACAAACGTAATAATTCTTAAGTCATATGAAGCTGAACATTTATGAATATCTACTTGCTCCAATGATAAACAAAGAGAATTCTCCTTGATTCTTATGTCAGAAATTGGCTACTTACACAGAACTCAATAATTTATAAGTATATATCTTGGCCCATTTATCCCATTTCAGCAATATTGTTTCTAGCTATCTAAAGAGCCTTTGATATAGCTGCCTCTCCTCCCAGAGTGAGTCTAAATCTTGGGTTAGCCAAGAACATGGCCAACCATTCATATAAATTCCTGCCTGTGAAAGATTCTGATAAAATAATTCACTCCAGCCAAGTCTAGATTTTTCTCCATTAGCAGATGAGCCTCCATGTGGCATCTCTACTGAACTCCATCCAGATAACCTGAGCAGATGGTAGTGACAGATCTTTTTTATGGAGAGGAGGAATCCAGTGTTTGCACCGCTGCAGAAATAGGCATTAATAATCCTGGGGATGTGTGAATATTCATATTAATATGCCAAAAAGTCAGCATGCTTTGATTCAACTCATCAGTCAGAATGTACATCATGGCAAAAGGAAGATCAGCCTGTTCCTTACATCAATCAGAGGATTGGCTCCAGGACTTACTTTGCCAATTGAACACATAATTCCCATTTAGCTTGTATGGTTTGGTCCCAAAGGATAAAGAATAGCACATCCCGGCCTCATCATTACCAAGGACTATTAATTGCTATTTAAACAAGAATACAGAGGGAACATTAGCTCAGCCTTTGTAGCTTTAATGTATATATATTTTTGGGTTTGCCAATTTGGCCCCAAAGCAAAATGAGCCCATTTCCCTCTCTTTTCCCTCCTCGTTCCTTCCCCTATGTTCCTGTTTTTATAGTTTGTAACCCTGTCCTATGATGAAAATAACTTTGGGAGACAGTAATTGTCATAGAAAATGAAATAGAAATAAAATAAAATATGGAAAGCTTCAGGTTTTCTTGTGCAGGCTATTACTGAACATTCTTCATTGGTACAATTCATTCATAGAATTTTCATTGGAAATTCTAATTTTTAATTTTAAAATTTATGGGAGAATTCCAATATTCTAGATTTTGTTTTATGGAACCAGATGTTTTGTTTTCTTATTAAAACTCATTGTGGTTGAGACTTTCAGGAAGCTATTCTACCATCACCATAACTATTCCCATGCCACAGCAAGATCAATATCCCTTTCTCTCCCACTGAAATATCTAGGAAAATAATACAGGAAATGATAGCCAAAAGTTATATTCCTTATCATCACAAAGTGGAAAGCTCATTCAATTACTGTAGTCAGATTTGCTTCTAAGTAATACTGCAATTCCATGTGTATATACTCAGAAATAAACTCCAGAAAGCTCAGTGCGGTTTACATCTAGGTTAGGCAGCCAACATAAATCACTCTGGGGCAAATATACCATCGTACTGATAGCCTGTTTAATTTTCTATGGGACCAATTTGATGCTTTATTACTTGAGTGAAAGAGTATTATCAATACTGGTAAAATGATTCTCCACAGAAGTGTTTTTTGAAACTTTCTTACACTGATATCTCAGAGTTGAATGTTTGAACATTTATCAACCAAGTAAACAGGTATCAGTCAATGGTGAATATTGTTTTCAGGAGTTAGTTAGTTTTTTAGGCTATATGGAGTCAAATTTAATTCCTGGCAAATGCATGGTGGAAATGAAGAAGCTAAAGTACTCTGGGACTTTAGAAATCAGATAGACAAGTATCTGCCATACAACATTTATTAACAGTTGTTGATAAGAAAGACAAAAAAGTCTGGATAGTGGACATTGGTATACCTGCAGACAGCAGAAGAGAAGAGAAAGAGCCGAGGGGGCGCAGTGGTTAGAGTGCTCACTGGCTCAAGGTTGACTCAGCCTTCCATCCTTCCGAGGTGGGTAAAATGAGGACCCAGATTGTTGGGGGCAATATGCTGACTCTGTGAACCGCTTAGAGAGGGCTGTAAAGCACTGTAAAGCGGTATATAAGTCTAACTGCTACTGCTAGAAATAACTGAAGAAAATTACAAGATACAAAGATCTGTAAAGAGAAGTAGAACAACTGTGGCAAAAGAAAGCAAAGATAGTACCAATAATAATAGGTGCCTGGGGTGCAATTCCAAAACATCTGAAGCACCACTTGAGGACCATTGGAATTGACAATATCACCATCAGATAATTTCCAAAGGCAGCTTTACTTGGAATAGCTTCTATCCTACAATGATACCTTCAATATTATTAAACAACCACATCTGCCCTATCCCAGGACGTGGGGAAGGACTAGATAGGTAGAGAGAGAAAAATGCAAAATCTAGTCTAAACATCTGGCCAATTGAGTGACCAACCATAATAATAATTTTATTTTATTTTATTTATTTTATTTATTTGTCAAACATGTACAAGATAGCAGGTATAGGTATAAACATAAACATAATCAAAGTGAATACAGATAGATGAGGACAGTAGGACAGGGGACAGGGACGGTAGGACAGTAGGACAGGGACAGTAGGACAGTAGGACAGGGACGGTAGGCACGCTGGTGCGCTTATGCACGCCCCTTACAGACCTCTTAGGAATGGGGTGAGGTCGACAGTAGACAGTCTAAGGTTAAAGTTTTTTGGGTTTGGGGAAGAAACCACAGAGTCAGGTAGTGAATTCCAGGCATTGATCACTCTGTTGCTGAAGTAGTATTTTCTGCAGTCGAGTTTGGAGCGGTTTACATTACATACACTACATATACACATTACATACAATACCTTTAAAA
>QLTV01002530.1:814431-826886 GCA_003457575.1 Thermophis baileyi
TGTCTTTCTTTCTTTCTTTCTTTCTTTCTTTCTTTCTTTCTTTCTTTCTTTCTTTCTTCTTTCTCCAGGGATCTATCAGAAATGTTAATCCGTCTCTCTTGATTTCCAAATTGGACTCATTTGAGAAGAAGTGTTAATGTTTTCCTGCTTCAGGAGAAACACTTTTTAAATTTGAACTTAATTTAAAAAAAACAAAAACCCAACCCTGCCTGGGCTCCACATGCATTTAATTCACATACTTTCCCAGTAGATGTGGAAGTGTGATGTAGAATTTGAAACAGAATGGGTTTTGGATGTAAAAGTTAGCTTGACTCAGAAAGGCTGCGTGTAAGCAAAGGATTAATTGACTTCTGCTGGCCAGGTTAGGCCTCTTCCAGTCAGTTAGCCTGGTTTAACATGCTGTCACATAATCCATTTTAGAGTAAAAGCAGGAAGGTAGAGATTGGAAAAAACAGATCTGTGTAAATCTGTCTTCAATCATTTCAAAGGGCATGATCTGTCAATGAAAGCATCTTCTATTATGAGTCCCTTTGAAAAGGGCTGTTCAAGCTTGTACCATCAACTTTGTTTAAAGAAGCCATTGCTTATTCATCCTATCTTGCAATCCGTATGCATCCCCCTTGTATACTTCCCCTCCCCTAAACATCTCCCTACCATTTTTTGGAATAGATTATTGGAAGATTATAAGAAAACACACTTGATAGAACATTATCTAATATGGAAACTAATAACTAAAACATGACATCAACTTAAGAAGTCTATGAATAAGATGCAATTCAAATCCCAAAATTAAATGGTAACTAAATCACTTTTTAGAGTATCGTTTCATAGACAAATTTATAATATATTCAATTAGTTTTATGGATAATTCTGCCCATCTGGGACTAGGCTTTACATGTTCAAGACATGAAGCTGCCTAGCCAAGCATGTGGTTTATGAATTGAATGGATTTTGGAATGTTGTGTTCATATCTTAGCATAATAGATGCATAATTCATTCCACACTAAAAATGGTAAACAGTTTGCTATTTCTGATCAGTGTTAATAGATTTGCTGTTTTTATACATATTTAAATATTTAATATTTCAGAAAAATCCCGTAATCCACATGGATGAAATGATCTGTGAATCTACAGCATTTCAAACTGTGGAGTTTGAAAAGCAGCATTATGAAAACTAGAGAAGTGGTTGAGAAATTTAATTCGATGTTCCTTTTCCTGTTACAAAACCTCTGATTCTCAAGAGAGGAAAGAAAAATAATAAAAGGGGGAAAGATTGTTAATGTGTCAGGTTATACAATCAAAGTCAGTGTCTTATGACCTCCTGGCTAATGTTTTAGGGACAGCCTTAGACTGCAATTTGGTATCTTTATAGGACTTTAATAGATACTAAATGATTATTGCTATACTCCCTTGACATAGCGAAAAAACCTATAGTGTTGGGCTTATTACTGAGGGGACAGCATGTCCTATTTATTTCTTAAATATTTTTAAACAATTTTCATTGATGAAGATTTTAATTTCATCTACTGGGTGAAATGTAATTCATATACATTGGATGCTGCTCCTATAAAAATCTTCTTCATGATTTTTCTGAGTCATTCCTCACTCTCCTGTCTGATGAGAGTAAAATGCAATTGTAATGAATAAGACAGTTAATAATTAAGTAAATGAATTAATTTGTAGGCTATTCCCCCCATTGTTTTAGACTGAAATAGTTAACCTAACCTAAGAAGAAAAATTTGCCTGAGAATAATGCTTTCATATGCATGGCCAATATTGATATTCTGAAAGTACATCCAAATCACAGAACCATCTGGAAGCATCTTTTGATGTGGATAGGAATATACATTCCTATTTGGGGCCATGAGCTATTTGTGACTGAACTGGGGCCGTTTTGTCTATTGTTTAATATTTTGTCTTCATTTCACGACTTTTTTTCTTAATGCTAATTGATTTGAAAAATAAAATTATGAGCAAAAGAAAGTTAATTGAAAAAATAAGTTGGCTTGTAGATTGGTTCTGCCTTTTTGGGAGGGTATGATGTTTCTTTTTCCCCTTCTTCCTTCCAAATACCCTTGGGGACTCCCTTGGCAGGGAGTAATCATGCCAACTGCACATCACACCCATGCTATTTCCTAATACTTCCTTGTATCTTAAGAGAACAGCGGCAGCTTTTTGTATTTAGTGCTGGATGTTTGTGTTCTTGTACTTTTATACACTGTGCAAACATTAAGGAACTCCATTCCTTTGCCTGGCATTGTCCTATAGGATGAAACAGTAGATTTCATTTTGAAAAATGAAATGGATTCAATCTTTGGCGTGGCAAAGACAGAGAAAGGGACATACTACCATCATTTATAAAGCTTTGCTGATATAGCTAGGTGCTACCTGCAGAATTATAGCTGTGCAAATCTTTTATTAACATAAGTGAAACTTCTCTTGCTGAAGCAGACCTGCTTTGGAAAGCTGACATGGTTACTTCAAAAGATGGGCTTATCTGTCTGTGGGAATGTGCATGAAGAACTTGCTTTGCTTAGTTGTACTCTTAGTACAAGTGTCATCTGAGTCACCGTGTGAGTGGGTGGTCCTGGAAATCAAAGTAATTTGTTCAGTCAGTCAAATCTGTGTATGCACATGCATAGATAACCAGGGAGACTCTTTGAAGCAGCTATGTACATGGCCCTCTCAGGAGACTTGGTGGCTTTAATATTTCAAAGAGGAAGGATTTCCTCAAGCTTTCTTGCTTTATAAAGCAAGTCTCTCACAAGCTTAATTCTATTACAATAGGGCCCTGCGTCAGTTGCCAATAGCTATCCAAAACAGCTCTGGGTACAACTCAAAGTCCTAGTTTTGACCTATGACTCTTTACAGTAGAACTTCTGGTCACGAACGCTTCTGACCACGACCAAATCGGGTTCCGACCAAAACATTCACAATTTTTTTCCCGCAGCTGATTTCCCCCTTCTGCGCCATTTTTTTTTTGTAAGCGCCAAATTTCCAAAATTAGATTTGTGTATATGGATTGGTGATGGGTACCACTTTCTCCATCCAGAATTGGTCCATCCAGCAGGTTCATCTGGGAACAAGCTTGTTTGCACATCACTTTAAAAAAATGAGGGAAGCTGAATCCAGAAGTTGTTGTTTTGCAGTTGTAGCACAGCCTTATGGATTAGTGGCCCCTTAGACCGAAGGCCTCATTTGTTGCAATGTTCCAGAAGTTAGTTAACAAACAGTTTTTCTAGGAATCATTTGGAAGTTAGTCTGTTGTCTCCATTTTTATTTATATTTTTTTGATTTGTTAATGCTGCTCAGTATTTGCCTCATCAAAATATCACCATAAAAATTGTTTTGTGATGCTAAGTTCTTGTATGGATCTAATTATGTTATACTGTGTATTTTTTAATGTTCTTGTTATTCATAGTGTGAATATTTGAACCATGATTATGATTATAATTGTTCAGGAGTCCCTAGTAGACTTGGCAGTATACAAATAGAATAAACAAAATAAATACATTATATACTACTTAGTTTATTTTTCTTTTCTTTTAAATCTACCCTTGTGTATCTCTCAATAGATACACAAATAGAGAATAAACTGGCACTGATGAAAGAAATTTCATTAGTAGCATATGTATTAGTAAATAATTACAGTGTAGTTAGATTTAAACATTATGTGCTAGAGTTAGCATTGGGTAATGCTCATCAACTTGGATGTGAGAAGTGTACAAATATAACTCATTGTTTGGCAAATGGATTTTAGAACTTGAATATTTAGTGGCAATTAACTCAAATTTGTTCATATTTCTGGAACTTCCAAATCATTTAATAATATAATATGCATCTGAAATGTATCTTTATGCTACAAAGAAAAAAAAGGACTTTCCCTCAAGAGTATATAGAACGTTGGGCTTTTAGAGATAACCACTTCCTTAACTGGCCACATTTAAAGGATAACCACTGCAAGATGATATCAGTTTTTTTAGTCCTGTAAATACCAGTAACATGACCACAATTTTTATGTCAGATGTTTTTGCTATTCCATTTACTTGTGGCAAATAGATCATATGGCTTACTTGCCACAAACAGAATGGTGATGTAGGTAGATTTATTCACCTTGAAGAAAATCAGATGGTGCTTCTCAGTTACTAAGGCTCAGATGTAATATAGAAATTCTGCCATATTATATTGTCGATCAGTAATTAATGGTTAAAATGCTGAACAAAACCATTTATGTCTGGCATGTGCCATAAGGATTATAGTGTGTAATTGAATTCACAGAACACTTTCTCTAGAGATCCTGAACATGGGGTTGTGGAAAGAGTGCAGAGTGATAGGTCAAATGCTACTTTCAGTGACAGTCATGTTGGGGTGGACTTATGAGTTCTATAATGCTATTGAAAGATAATATTGTGGAATGCCCAATTTAGGAATGAAGAGATTTAACATCTATCATGCTCTGTATCTTATTTCATTCCATTCTCAGAACATCCTTTTACCCCAATTGAGATGAACCTTTACATTCTTTTGAATCAAATTGAATTTTGGTGATTATATGGATGTGTTCATGTAGTTGATTGGCAAATATACGCTACTGCTGTCTTCCAGGGTATTTTTGTTTTCAAGCTGTCTACTTTGCAGGACTAGGATTTCCTACTAATTCAAATACTAACCAGATCCAACTGGGTCTGGAAGACCAGTCAGGTTCAGCCAATAGTACTACTTGAGCTGGACTGAACATCATCCAAAATAAGTGCAATTAGGAATTTGAAGGGACTCATGGGATTCTGTTAGGATTCTCATTTTTTTGTCAAAATTCTGGAATGGCTGAGCGGGTGGTAAACTATTATTGTGACATGTTTTTCATCTATGCTTTGATCTACATTATAGAGAAAATATGTTGGTGTTACTATACTTGTAAAGTCGTAATGCTGAACATAAAACCTGAATATAAGTTGGGTTTAAAGTCTAAGCAAATATGGGGTGAGAAAGAGATGAGAAGAGGAAAAGAAGCACCATTGCATGGTAGCCTTCTTGTTTATTCCTAGTTGACAGATAGCTGAGGCCTAAATGTGCCATCTTTCAGCTCTGTACTGATTGGCTACTTCTAGCCCAAAATTGCAAATAAAATGGGCAAATGTACTTGGATTAAAAGTTGGTCATTGTGTTAAATCAAGTTAATTATTCATGCTGTTTAAAATACAAAGTACTACTTTGTATTTTATTACTTCAAAGTAATATTATTTTATTTGTTTTCTTTGAAATATCTTTGAAATAAATTGCTTTTGATAACAAGTTTTCAGCTGAAAACAATTTTTCAAGAGTCAAATTTAAACTTAAACTTATTGTTGTACATATTAAACGTTTATTATGTATAACAATAATAATCTGTATTGATAATAATAAAGTTACCTTTCACCGTAGGTCATAATTATAATTTAAATTTAGAAATGTAATTGCCCTGATCTCAATTTTCTCAATATTATTAAAAGGAGTATTAACCCAGGTTTTTTTAAAAAAACTAATGTGTTAAATGCACCACACGTAGAGTTGATATATCGAATATATTGTGTACAGGTTGAAACTTTGTATTTATGGTAAACTTAACCCAAAGCATGGCCTTAAATACTTCCAGACTTTGAAGGATTTAGATCCAAACCTTGATCACTCAGCCACAGAATTTTGATATTCCACAAGCAGCAACAGTTGCTTAGAGCAGACAGGTCCAACTGATGCTAAATGCTTAGATTACAACTCCAATTAACCTCAGCCAATACTTCTGCCAAAACCTGAGAGAAATGTTGATAAAGTAGATTTTTCATCAAGAATAACCAATGTTCCCATAGAAAAATTTCTCTTGAGAGAACAAATCAGTCTTAAGAGCAGATGAGAAAGGTCATGAAATGCTAAAACATACTAAAACCAAATCTGAAAATGTTTAGATTTGTTTTTCCAGACAGCCTTGGTTTCACGGATACATTTTATTTCAAATCTGTGAAATAACTCTTGTGAAATTGAATGCAGTTTGAATCAGAACTAACTCTTGGCCATCATGACCCTTAGAAAGTTAATTAAGTAAAGTCCCACTTGAACAAAAACTTGTTCAGTAATGGCAGTAAGTAAATCAATAACTGAGGTTTGGACAGTTGGCAGAAATGATGATGATGATGATGATGATGATGATGATTCATGGAGCTTAAAGAGAAGGAATCATTATTTTTCACTTGAGGACTAGTACTGTTAACCACGTTGTAAAAATGTGTTCTAGGATATTTGCGGTAGATAGGAATCAATTTATCATTTGATTTTTATGTACAAAGAACACTTAAACATAAAGTAAGGAATGGATGGAACAAAAAAGAAAGCCAGCATTCTGGGATAAGTACTATTATACTTGGACTGGAGATATCCATGTGAAGTCTACTGTACTCTCAGATACTCAGATTTGGCTACTTAGTATCTCTTAGCCCACCCTATAATGCAGGATGTATTCATTAATTTACATAATGCTACACATTTATGTAGTCTATAAGTTGTGGTCTATATGGTTTATTAGAAACTATACAACCTATGACCTGTTGGATCATCATTTCAGATATATTTCCTTACCTAAACAGATAAACAGAATCATCACAGGTGGGCAAAAAAAACCCCACTGGTAGTGGGAACAACCTTTGACTTCCTGCCAGCTTCCCCATTGATGTGGCAAGGACCATCAGAAAGCATGTGGCTGACTATGACAGCATGGCAGTGTAGCACTGCAGAATTTGCATTGCAGTGCTGCAGCAGTCAAAGCTGCTAATAGAACTGGCTTGAAGATTCTTGAAATGTCAATCCCGCTGAAGTAATGGTTCCCAGATTTTGGACACATTCTTTAAGTTAGCCCATCTGAGGTACTTTGATTCAAAAATAGTTGTCCTGCGATCTACTTTTGTCCAATTACAGGTAACAAACAGATAAGAATTTTTAACGGTATTTAGATTGTAACAGTTTGCAACACAATAACAATAGTATGAAAATGAGATTTTTTTTTTACAGGGACAAACTGAAGGGAGAATCCCAGGTAAGCCAGCTTGAGATTCTGGAGGAAAGATGGGTAGATTGATGGTTGGATGGATCAATGGATGGTTCAGTCTCAGTGTTTTGGAAATAAATTATGATAGCAACCTAGCAAAAGAAAGTTATGGGATACAACATGGCATAAAAGAGCCGTGGTGGCGCAGTGGTTAGAATGCACTACAGCAGGCTAATTCTGCTGACTGCCAGCTGCCTGCAATTTGGCAGTTCAAATGTCACCGGCTCAAGGTTGACTCAGCCATCCATCCTTCCGAGGTCGGTAAAATGAGGACCCAGATTGTTGGGGGCAATATGCTGACTCTGTGAACCGCTGAGAGGGGGCTGTAAAGCTATGAAGTCTAAGTGCTATTGCTATTGCTATTGTTGGTGGGTGCCTTTAGAGTCTCTTAAAAGAAAGGCTCTGGTTTTATTAGTAACATGGTTTAGCTGTTCCCTTGCTACTTTTCCATATGTTACCTCCACACACTGGAGCATGAGAACCATTATATCTGATAGCAGTATTCTTTGAGGAGTAAATAATGGGGTCTTTATGCAGCTGGGCTGGATCTCTTGTCAGTGAGGGATAGCACGCTAATCAAAATAAATTATGGACAGCCCTTCTTTCCACTTGCTGATTCACTCTTCTCTTTTTCTGCCTTTCAAGGTGGCAAGGTCAAGAAATAGGCATGGCAGGAATGCTCTTTATTATTGTAGGGTAGAGTGACAGAATCTTGAAATCCCGTCAAGAGTTTCTGTCTGCCTCATCTTATACCAAGCAAAATCAAGGTGGGATTATTTTTCAATTTCTTTCTCATGCAGTCCTCCACTGAATCATCTTTTCTGAAGGTTCCCCTTTAATGGTTCACTCATTTATTTCCCATTCCAAAGATCAGGTTTACATTCCTTCACACCTTCCCATTTCGAAAGCTTCAGAATAAGAGCCATATTTGGGCAAATAACTTGCTGAGAGTTTGGAAATATCTTTCTTGGGGCAAGTTACAAATATTTATACAAACAGGAACTCAGTGCCATTGGCCTGAATTTGAATTGAGACCAATAGTTAATTTCTTTACTATTGCCTGCCAGTTTTCCCCACACATGATGCCTTTGAAGGAAGATAAAAATCACTCACTGTGAAGGAGATAGTGGAAAAAAAAAACATTTTAAAAACAGCTTTTCAACATTCTTAAGCATAATTGGGCACCATACAGCCTTCCATTCTGGCAGCAGATTTAAAAAAAAGAAAAAGTATTCTAGTTTTTTAGCTGCATGACGATAAATCACATTTTTGCCTATTTGATTTGGGTTTCAGATGTCCTTAGTTATGAGAGCCTTGGTGTGTACTTTTTAAAGTACACACTGAGAATCAAATGGAGGAAAATTGGTGGCCAGGATTGCCTTCTTGCTGTGGACAGAATGCAGGTTCTGCCAGAATCATTTTTATTTTTTTATTCCAGAAGCCTTTGTGAGAACAATCTGGAAAGATGAATGTTATTATATCCTGGAATCATATTTGTTCTTTGTCCTTCATTCTCTGTTCCAAGACCACCCTGATGATAGTAGTCTACCTTCCTGCATTTTCCAGACAGACATTCTGTATATTTAATTTATGTAGGCACGTAGGAAATGAGAATTGATAAAAACAATGAAATATCTGAGCTGTGGTCGCTTAATTATGTCTGTGTATTTTTTTAAAATAAGTATATTTTTTTCCTATTAGAATGAACTCAGTTTGGAAGAAAAATGTGTAGAAATTAAGAACTTTCAATTTTTTTTTTAACCACTAAATCTAAAATGAGGAAATAGGTAGATTAAATTGCAAGACAACGGCTATAAAAACTAAGTGGGATCTCTACTTATCATGATGTATTAAAAACATGGGCTGAAAATATAGAAATGGAACTGATGAAATGAAGAGTTCTAAATGCAAAGTTAAACACTAAAACCAAGTGTAGCAATATAAAAAGAGGGATATCTAGCAAGCATATCATGTCAGAGGTCTGGTAGCACCTTTTCTTGCTATCAAATTTTATTAAGAGGCATGCATTTGATGATAAAAAATGCATCTGATAAAGTGAACTATTATTATTATTATTATATTGTTATGGTTTGTCACACAGTCAGTCAGATGTTTAGACTGGATTTGACATTTTTATCCACCTATTGAATCCTTCCCAAAGACCTGGGATAGGCAGATGTGGAGGTTTGATGGTGTTTAAAGATATTGTCACAGGAAGTAAGCTGCTCTGATTAAGCTGCCTTTGGCATATGACTTATGGTGATTTTGTCAGTGCCAATGCCAATGGTGCTCCAGTTGTTTTGGGATTGCACCTAAAGCACCTATTACTATTGGTACTAACTTTGCTTTCCACGTTCGTTCTATTTCTATTTGCAGGTCTTTGTATTTTGTTATCTTCACCAGTTCTTTCTCTTCTATTCTGCTGTGTCCAGCTACTGTCACCTCCACTATCTGGATTTTTTTTTTTTGTCTTTCTTATCAACAATTGTTACGTCTGGCATGTTATGTGACAGGTGCCTGTCTGTTTGAATTCTAAAGTCCCAGAATACTTTAAATTTTTCATTTTCTATTATTATTATTTTTATGGTCCCACCAGTTGTTGCTTGCAGGCAAATGGTATTTCTTGCAAATCGTCCAGTGTACCAAATATAGAACAGTTTAAAATTATACAGTATATAAAAAAAAAATAAAGCAAACTAAAAAACATGGGTTTGGAGAAAAGAGATGGAGGTTTCTTCTCTGTTAGTGCACCAACCATCTCCAGCCAGCAGCTTCTTCTTTAAGACCCTATGCCAGTCGGGTTTTAAGGCTTTTCCAGAAGGCTAAAAGAGGAGGAGGATCTTACTTTCTACAGCAAGATATTATGTCTTTTAATAAATGCATTAGCATTAGCAGACTTTTTCTGATGATTTTGTTACCATGTTACCATGGCTCTCCTCCTATAATGGCTGGCAAAAGTATTTGTGAACAATTTTCTGGCTGCAAAAATGGGCAAATGTAATTTTAGAAAGTATCAATAGAAGTATGCTGTCTAAATAATGGGAATAGTTGTTTTCATAATTGTGTGTGGTTTAAAAAACTTGAATATTGTGTCCAGTTCTGGGCAGCATATTTAACAAAAGATTCAATGAAACAAATTCAGAGATGGGCAATAAGGATAAGGAGAAGACTAGACACTGGTTCCATTCAGAGAAATTCACATTTAGCCCTGAAAAAGATGAGACTGTAGGGGAATATTGACCTTTACATAGAACATAAATTTCTGTCTTACTCCACAGAACAGAAACATGGATTTGAGTTAGGACAGATTTTTTTTTTCAAATGTTCAATGTTTTTTAAATACTTTCTAACATTAAGAGTAAACATTCGAACCACTCACCCAGTATGGTGGTATCTTTCCTGTTACAAGCTCAGCTTTAATTCTGGGTTGTTGTTGTTTGCACTTAGTGGGATGTATGGTACAGTAGTATAAGACATACAAATATTTTGGCTCCTACACATTTACCTTGTTATTAGAATATGTTTGAATCAGGTCCCTTCTTTTTGGGAAACTTATATTACTGTGATTCCTAAATCAAATAAGATTGTGCATGTTGCATTTGTTATTTCCTTTACAAAGCAGAATATTATCTGATTAAATAAAGCTGATTAGCATCATAGACGATACTGAGCTAGGTTTTTTTTTAACCTTATCCCAGTGGTGGTATTCAGCTGGTTCTCTCCGGATCGCGCGAACCGGTAGCGGCGACTGCGGGAGGCTCCACCCACCCGCCATGATGTCATGTGCGAGCACTGTGCGTGTGCATAAGGCCGTGCACATAAGGCCGTGCGCATGCGCAGATGAGGCGCACGCTCACATTTGCGAACCAGTAGGGAAGTTAGTGAATCCCACCTCTGCCTTATCCTCAATTATATCATCTGACCAAACAGAGGAGACTTTGTGCCCAATCTACTTTTCCATTCTTGGGCTGGTTGCTAATTAATACAAGTGTTTGATCAGCATCAAGATGAGCCACGGTGGCACAGTGGTTAGAGTGCAGTACTTCAGGTTACTTCTGCTGCCTGCCGGCTGCCTGCAATTTGGCAGTTCAAATCCCACCAGGCTCAAGGTTGAGTTAGCCTTCCATCCTTCTGAGGTGGGTGAAATGAGGACCCAAATTGTTGGGGGCAATATGCTGATCAGGGGTGGGTTCTAACTTACCTCACTGCCGGTTCGCTTCCTCCCGCGCTGCATGGCCGCGCCTTGTGGGCGCACGCGCATGCGCAGTGCCGAAAAATCCAAAAAAAATCCCCCCCCCAAAAAAGCTGAAAACAAGATGGAGACGCATGCACAGTGCCGGAAACTCGGCTTCTGCACATGCACAGAAGAAAAAAACCCAAAAAAAAACCAGAAAAAAAAATAAAAAAAAAATTCAAAAAAATTCACAAAAAAAAAAGCCGAAAACAAGATGGCAACGCATGCACAGTGCCAGAAACTCGGCTTCCGCACATGCGCAGAAGGAAAAAAACCCGGAAAAAAATTCCAAAAAAGTAAAATAAAAATAAAATAAAATAAAAAGATGGCGACACCCACAGACCGGCACCCACAGACCGGCACCGACAGAACCGGTTCTGTGATGTCACCGTGACATCACCAGCGGGTCACTACCAGTTTGGCCGAACCGGTGCGAACCAGGAGGAACCCACCTCTGATGCTGACTCTGTAAACTGCTTAGAGAGGGCTGTAAAGCACTGTAAAGTGATATATAAGTCTAAGTGTTATTGCTATTGCTATTTTATAAATAACTAATAAGTAGATAAAACAGGTTTACACTGAACCAACAAAAATTCATTTAATCCTCCTTCTCTTTCCACAGTTACTAAACTAAACTCCTAAATATATTTTGAAATCAGTGACCTATAGGATTGGTCCAACTCTGCCTTTGATACTGGAAATACAAATTAGATTCCATGACCTGATATAAACTTCTTTTAAAGCCTTTCAAGATGGTAGGCATCACCAGATTCTCTGACAATAGATTTCAGAATTCAGTTATAAAAGAATGAAATCTATCCTGAACATCCATGAAGCTTTATTGAATTATCCCAAATTCTAGTACATGGAGAAATAAAACACTTTCCAATCCATTTATTCTATAATGCACTGAATATAATTTTAATCATGACATTAGTCTTTTTTTCCATGCTGAAACATAAAGAAGTTGCTCCAACTCCTCCTTTATTACTTTCTGCATTTTATCCAGCTGTACACCCTTCGATATAGTAACTAGAATTCACAAAATATTTTAAGTATGTTTTAAATGCAGTTCTATAAAGAAGATATATATTCTTTATAGAATATAGACATACACACACACACACACACACACACACACACACATAT
>QLTV01002530.1:834426-863079 GCA_003457575.1 Thermophis baileyi
CTAGGAGAGGGAAAGAGAGAGGCAGGGAGGGAGATGGAGGGAGAGAGAGAGAGAGAGAGAGAGAGAGAGGGAGGGGGAGAGGGGGAGAGAGGGGGGGGGGGGGAGGGAGATGCAGAAAAAGTGTAACAGGTGCAGAAAACAATATTTTCTTCTCTCTATGTTTTTAGGTTTTTGTTTGGGCAGTCAAAATCAAGGGGGGCTATATTTCAGAATCAAGCACACAAAATGAATTCGTAGAAAGCATGTAAACCTTCAGCTTTTCAGAATGTTCTACAAAAGGTTGAGGACCTTGCTGACTGAGGTGGTTGTAGTGCAGGGGGATGAATGGGTGGGGATTCCCAATCTTCACGCAAACACACCCCTATGCACTGTAATTTCCATTCATTATGGGAGAGAACTCTTAAGTACAGAAGCATGGGGCTGGGAAGCAGAGAAATATGAGATTTTTCCCAGACATTTCAACAATTTTTCTGGACTATATCTCATATTCAGGTCCCTCAATGCAACACATGGAGCTTTCATGAATGGAGAAATGATTTTCTGCCAGCATCATGCCTGATCCAAACCATGGTATTTAATACAGGGGTCCCCAATCCCTGGGCCGTGGCCCACTACCAGGCCGTGGCCTGTTTGGAACCAGACCACGTGAGTGGCTGGCCGCTGCACACATGCATGTGTGCAGCTCAAATACGCTAGCCCTCCGCTAGCGCATGCCAGTTCCCCTCTCTCCCCGCTGCTGATTTAAGAGACAAATGTGATGTTTATTTATATTTGTATGGCAACTTGATTCATCCAATGTGATTCTATTAAAGTGTTATGAAGAAAGGGAATATGCCTAGCTTTTTAGGTGAATTGTTGTATTTTATTCAAGTTTTTAAGACAATGTCAAGCAACTCTTTAGGTTTATGTGAGAGTGCATGGGTTGGTATGGAGTAATAGCTATTCTTCATATTCATTGAAAAAACCATATACCGGATTCCTTTTGCACTTCAGTTTGAGATGCAGACAACACAGACTCATCCCCAACAGCCTGTGCCTGTCTTCAACGGTGAAGGGACACAGGACAGAAAACATCCTGCAGAAGAAGGCTCCACACCTACTTGCACTAATCAGGTGACCCTGAGGACACAGATAAACCTCCAAGTGGCCTCAACGACTCTCTAAAAGAATGCAAATGACTAGCTGTCTGCAAAGAATATAAATCCTTCCATTCCCTACCATCCAGTCAGAGCTGAAGAAGCTTCTTGGATGAGAAGCAAAACGTCTTCAAAAGAAAAAGGGAAAAACCCCCAAGAAAGTCCAGTTGCCTCCTGAAAAAGCACCTTTGGGATCTCAGTAGAAAGGGCACTTTTTCAAAATTAGAATGATTAGGTAGGTTTACTTTTTTACCTGTCCCATATTATTCTGGTGTTTTGCTTTTTTATTTCTAACTAAAACAAAATAATCCTGGACATTTTCTCAACTACCCTTGGCATTAATATGTTCCAGTTTGCTAACAGCATCCCAAGATTACCATTGTATGCCAGGATGACTTCAGATAACTATGTTGATTTTTGCAAAGACAAGATGTTGGGGTCAAGACTCTTCCAGAACATATCAGAAGATGTTCTACACTTCTTGGCAGTTTATTTCATTTATAGTAAGATGCAAAATCCTTGCCAACTGAAAATGTGGTGGGTCTAGAGTCCACATGTCTAGACCACACACTTCAATTTTGACCCCATTCTGGGATAACTACAAATGAGCAATTACCATCTTTATTTGGACAATGACTGTGAGTTCCAAATGAAGGGGTGTGCAGTTAGCTTGACCCTCCATAGTTCTACTCAGATTCTTAGTTTAGTAAAGAACAACAACAATAAAAGCTACTCACTAAGCATACATAGCTGAAAGTATGGTTTTTAAAATGTTCTATGTAGTTTTGGAACTTTGGAAATGAAACTGAAACGAATAAAGCTTTTCATGATTTTTTTTAAGGATTTTGACACTAGAGGTCCATATTTGTTGGCCCATCTAAAGTCTCTGTGGTTTGTTTTGTCTGAGTTGCTCTGATTACTTTTCCTGGAAAGATGGTTGCATGACCTGGCCACAAGAAAAATGAAAAAAAAAGCTTTAGGGAAGCTTTCCCCCACTCTCTTTCCATCTATTTTTTTTTTAAAAAATGTTACCATTTTACAATTAAGCATTTTGCTTGATAAACTAATAGGCTAACCCAGTAAAAATATAACCAAGGTTATGTATACTTCTTGAGATTGCAAATCAAGATAAAATGATATTGATCACCTTTAAAAAAAACCTCTAGTTGTTTTTGACTTTCGAACAGCATTAAGTAGAATTAATGTTTACTGCTTATCATTAAGTATTGAATTAAAATAATTGGTAACTGTACTGTTTTGTTAATTATCTATATTATATCATGAGTTATGAAGCAGCATGGTGTGCTTTGAAGAGATTCAAGTTCAATATCCTGTTTAATCACAGTGACAGATAATATTGAAATCCCATAGGTGGAATAATTTGTTTCAAGAGCGATTATCTGCTTCCTTTCAATGAGAACATGCATAGTGAATGGAGAAGTGATTGGAGACATCATTGAATATAAATTGCTATACATTGCGAATATAATTACTAAATGCATTGAAATTCTCCCAGCTAAGGGCTTCCTTACTTTTCAACATTCTGTTTTGTGGAGATTAAGTTGGAGATTAAGTCCACAAAATTTTTTAAGAACTCTCTTAGAGCAAAAGCAGATGTTCTCCAAAACCATTTTGGCTGAGACAAGATGTCTGGGGACATTGTTATAACAGGAGAAGACAATTTATCATTAAAACATGAAAGGTTCCATTCAATCCTAACCAGATGTAAATCTAAAGCAAAAAAGAATTAAGATGAGTGTCAGTTAGTTGATCCATTTTTCCCTGCTTAAAGTCCATCTTAACTCATACTTCACTGAAGTGAAGATTAGTTGGTTGTTAGAAGCAACTATCAAGGAAGACTAAATGTTTCATTTTGTAAATTTTCAGCAGCGATTGAGGAAATATTAGCTGTTCTTAAACATGTTTCTCTCAGTGAACCTGAATGATTTAAAAGAACAGATAAACGTATTATTAAATTTGAGGAACTCCAAAATATTCAAGAAAAAAAATTACAGATAACAGGACTGAGACATATATGCATATGCATACATGCCATACACAGACACTGATTGGAGTCCCGATCATTCTAATAATCTGTTATCAAAATTGTATTTAATCTATCAGGAATTCTTTCCTTCAATGTTATTTCCAACTGAATTTATGGAAGATTATGAGTTAGTCCACTGTCAGCCTTTTGAAATAGGCAAGGTCAAGCTGGGGTTCTAGGAAAGATATTTATTGTGCGATAGAATAACAGAATCTTGGGAGCCTGTTGTGGATTCTCTTTACCTCAAAGAAAATCAAATTGGGTTTCTTTCCCTTGCTTTCCTCTTTGCCAGATTTGCGCAATCTCAGTCCTTTTGAATTTTCTTCATGGAATTGTGTTTTTACCAAATTTGTGCAGATTTGGTGTGTATATGTGGAACTGCTTGAGCAACAGGAACAGTGCAGGGGTGGGTTCTAACTTAACTCGCTGCCGGTTCGCTTCCTCCCGCGCAGTGCGCCGTGCAAAAAATAAAAAAAATTTCCCCCCCAAAAGCCAAAAACAAGATGGTGACGCATGCGCAGTGCCAGAAACTCAGCTTCTGCGCATGCACAGAAGGCACAGAAGAAAAAAAACCCGGAAAAATATTCAAAAAAAAATCAAAAAAAAAATTCAAAAAAATTCAAAAAGATGGCGGCGCCCACGGACCAGCACCGACCGAACCGGATACGTGACATCATCGTGACATCACCAGTGGGTCGCTACCAGTTCGGGCAAACCGGTCCAAACCAGGAGGAACCCACCTCTGGAACAGTGGTAAAAGTTGTGAGATCAAATATGATGCTTCTTATAATTTTATTGCATCAGACACATTTATAGTATAAATGGTCAAAATTAATGCAACAAATGAGGCCCAGTTATAGATATTGGCCTGTCTTAAGTCCAGAGTTCTATAAACAGAAGGTAGTTTGTATACTAATGTCCTCTTTCAAATGTTCATTTCATCATGTCTCTCAAAAAAGCACCAAGCATTTTACTGCATCTTCCAATTGGGGATGGGATGGCTGCAGTGAGAGAATGAGAGGTTAAACCATCTATTCTTCTTTGCATTGCATGTATAGAATCATTTCCTTCCTCTGCCTTCCTTTTCTGTTTATTGTGGTAATACTTATGACACACAGAGCCATTATCTGCATCCTTTCTTCCCTCTCTCCCTTTCGGATTTCCTTTCCAGAACCCTTAAGCAATCTCAGCTGTATAATCTTGCTAATCACTATTGCCATTCTGCTGATCACAATGAGATATCTTATAGCAAGATCAACTATTTGATGAACACTCAAAAATAAGTTGCAGGTGCATTACCACTCAACAATTCTTCATTTCTTCTTGTTTTCATGATGCAGACTGTTTTTTTCATCCAGTTGTTTCCAACAACACTATATAATTTAATAAAGGTATTCATATTATTCTCTTAATTATCACATATATTTCTGCTTTCATGTAAGTTCAAATATCAGAGCAAAGCTTGTTGTTTTTTTAACAATCACTGCCTATGTATTCATTGCACTGTATCCATTGCATAATAAGAATCTAATTGAAGATACACTCACCTCTCTATTAGGCTGTACATATCCAAATTGCACAAATGTTGTGGCATAGCATAAATGTCGGCATAAATAATAAATACTGAAAGTATAGCTGTTTAAACAGTGAGATGTTGATATGCCTATAATCTGAAACACAAAATAGGTATCTCATTAGAAAGAGAAATAGCAGAAACTCTAGAGTTAGGAAAGCTTGAAACAGAGATCTTATTTTCTACATTTCCAAATATTACATCTGATTTAATGTAACTAGTTCAGGGGTTTGGTTTCTTTTCATTGAAAATGTTAAATTATATTCCCTATTTCCATGAACTTTGTATAAAGAAGATCTGTAGTAATTGGAGAATATCCCAGGTTTTCATCATACACAGCATTGTGAATTGATAACCACAGCCCTACTCTATATATTTGGCTGATAGACCATCTCATTTTCTCCACTCAACTTCATTTCCTGTAGTGCATTTTCCCATTTCTACAGGACCTGGAAGAATGATTCTGTGGTAAATGTCTATCTACTAGGTAATTTTTCATAGTTGCACTGTATAATGGCAGTGTAAAACATAGAATTAGATTTTAAGGTTACAAATCATGGATGTTGTAGGTGTGGGAGATTTTGAAATCTCTTGTGAACATGTGCTCCATATTTTTTTTCCTGCAATTTATGTTATGTTCCTCATATAGGAAACAACTAAGTTTCCCATGAGTATTTTCTCACTGCTGTGTTCGAATTGAACCATTATTTGATGAGCAAAGGGCAGCTGTTATTTTTTATATTACAAATTAGCATGTTTGTATAGTTTTGTCACCAGTATGTCAAACAAAAATTTAACTATTGATTAGTTGCCTGACCTTGTGTTTTATTTCACAAACAGCTTGCTTCAATATCAGAGTACAGTTAGGAAGCTACTAATATCAGAACTAATTAGAAGATACTCTTTTTTAAAGGGAAATAGTCACATCTCCCTATTCACTGTGCTGAATCAGTCTTATCAGGAATGGGTCCTGCTGGTACTAGTATATAGTTGTGTTGAACTGATGTTGAAAAACTAATAGGGTTAGACTTAATTAGTACTAAGGTGGGAAATTATCAAGGAATACCAGTGCAAAAAAAAAAGGAACAAAAAGACCAAAATACAGCAGCAGCCAACACTCAGATCAGTGTAATTAACAACCAAAAGTAATTTCAGACCAACAATCAAGAAGTAAACAATACTCCAATCAAGGAACTGCCAAACAAACTAACAGTAAGCAGCCCAATCAAAGAACCACCCCCACCAACACTGACAGGGCAAGCCATTAGAATATAATATAGATTAGAATATATGGAATATAAATTGAGAGCAAAACTCACTCCCTACTAGCACTGATATTACCTAGTTTGGGTAATGAAATGTGTGCCATCATTGTATGATTCAAATTGTATGATACAGTTTATATTAAAAAATAACATCTACAATAATATTTATTTCATATTTTAGATGGCACCTTATAAAGTTGTTGAGATGCAAAGACCAATATACAATACACAACTTCCTGAATGTATTCAAGGTTATATTTGTTTTTGAAACTGTTTTTACTGCTTTCTTTTACCCACATAAGAAGTGCGAATCAACAGCTGGTACTCTCCTGATTAACTTCTGGTAAGCAAGTGAAGCACAAACTTTTTCCCATCATTCCATTACTGTATTCATTCTTAGCCTCCAGTTGTATTTCTTTATGTGCTTCCTGTGCTGTCCCATCCATGAATTGTCCTTTTTTCCATATGCTATTCAACTTTGTATTCCTTTCATTTTGTAAGGGTTTGGTAACCAATTGTCTGAAGACCATATGTGACCCCAACCCTTAGGAGGATGAAATGGTAATTTTCTGAAATGTAGATTCTCCTCCCCCTCCCCCTCCCCAATTTTTGCTGTAAAAAAGGATGCATTTAAGCCTCTGCTAGCTGGCTTTAAATACATGTTTAAAACATTCAGAATTTTCTGTTGTGGAGGTCAAGTTTAGGTATTCGTCTTTTGCATAGTGACATGATTATGTTTTTTATTCAAGAATGCTATTCCAACTGAATCTCTTGTGAATAATCTCTGATTTAAAAAAAAAAAGAATGAAGCTGTTTCAAGATTCAGGCTCTCCTCACTCCTCCAACTAAGAAGTTAGTAGACCTTTTACAAATGGATATGACAAACACAGAAGATCCTGCAGCTTCTGGAATGTTTGGCTTTCATTCCAAGAAGATAAAACGGGGTTATCGCTACATCTAAAATAGTTATGACTACATTTAGCAATAGCAATAGCACTTAGACTTATATACCGCTTTACAGTGCTTTACAGCACTCTCTAAGCGGTTCACAGAGTCAGCATATTGCCCCCAACAATCTGGGTCCTCATTTTACCCACCTTGGAAGGATGGAAGGCTGAGTCAACCTTGAGCCGGTGAGATTTGAACCGCTGAACTGCTGAACAGTCAGCTGAAGTAGCCTGCAGTACTGCACTCTAACCACTGCGCCACCTCGGCTCATATTTCATAAAAGAATGTTGAAATTAAGTACTTCTGTAACTTATTTACTTCATCATGGAAATGTCAACTGTTATTTCTAATCAGGAAAGTTAGAAATATATCCATTTGACTAGAACTATAGTCTTAAATTCTATTCACTGACAAAGATAATTTTTAAAAAATTGGTATATAAAAGGCATAATATATTTTCCCTTGCTTTATGTAAACAAAAATGAGTTTAAAAACCTGTTTGGAGAACAACATAGAAGTCAAAAAGAGATTTTGTTTCTGTTTTCCTTCTTCCTACAAAAGAAAGTGTCTGTATTTTGAATTGAAAGTCTTTCCAATTTCCTTCCAGTTTAAAAGTTAAGAACCAGCATAACAATAATCAGAATCATTTCATTAACCATGAGCAGCTAAAGGATATCAGGTACAGGTTATTTATCTTCTCTGCTACTGAAATCTCCACATTTTTAAAAAATCATAATAGAAATTAACAACTTCAAATTGAACTCTACATGCTATTTAGTCTCCTTCTCCTCCAAACTCAGTTCTCCCAAGACACCTAACTGGGAAATCTTTTGAAATGCAGAATATTCTGGTATCTTACTAACTTTTTTTTTTGCAGGCAAAACATCTGGCTCCTCTACCCCACCCCCCATTCAATAACCTCAAAGGTACAAGAAGAAAAAAAGTAATGTGAAAAAGAGGAAACAGTTGGATTAGAAAAGATGGTCAGTGAACAATTCATGAACCCCCATTCAAATTATGCCTTTTAAATGATTCTCTTTTCTAAAGAGAACATGTGGACCAGCTGGCTTACAGATGACCAGAAAGTTGCATTATATTACTTAGAAGAGATTTAATTAAGATTTAAGAATCTTCTGGTTTTTAGTATAATTCTCACACATGACATTGATCTAAGTAAAATGTAATAATAATAAACAGCAATCACCATAATAATATATGCATATAGGGCTTGATCAGGAGCCAACAGACAATTAGGTAGCAGGAAATCTTTGCTTTATTACAATTATTGAAGATTCCCAAGAATAGAGCAAGATTGTCATCTAGTGCACAACCATATAGGTGGAGCTCAAATTTGGAATCATAAATGTTTTAGCTGCAGCAATAGCAACAGCACTTAGATTTATATATGCTCCATAGGGCTTTACAGAACTCTCTGAGGAGTTTACAACATCAGCATATTGCCCCCAATTATCTGGGTCCTCATTTTACTGACCTTGGAAGGATGGAAGGCTGAGCTGGTCAGTATCAAACTCCTGGTGCGTGGGCAGAGTTAGCCTGCAGTACTGCCTTCTAACCACTGCGCCACCCCAGCTCTTTTGCTATGCAACATTAGTCTAACTAGTGCTGTGGGTTGCTTTTCACACCCATCTGTCAATCTAAAAAACAATAGATGGTTACATTATACTTTCCTATCTCCTTTGTATATAATAATGTCTGTTTGTATCTATAGTATATGAATGATAAATGGGAAATGAAAGTGGTCTGGAGACTAATCAGATAGCAGCATTTAGCACAAGATAAACAACGAGAGAGGAACATTGCATTTTCAGTCATTTCAGTAGGTGGGAATAGAAGGATTAGGAATACCTACATTTCTTTTCACCCTGGAAATATCTCCAATACCACATCTGCCAATCAACTATTGTTTTGTGCTGTGACCTGAGCATGGGTTGGTAACTTAAATCCCAAGGAAGACTTAAACAGTCAGACTATGGTTTTAGTAGAAATTACTAGATGTTTTCTTATAATTGAAGGCAGTGGTGGGTTAGGGTTAGGGTTAGGGTTAGGGTACTACCGAACCGGTAGTTGCAACCTGCAGGTGGCCCTGCCCACCCACCCTGGTGCTATGCCGTCCTATTTAGCCATGTTTTTGAAGCCGCACGCATGCACGCAAGGCGAGCACATGAGCGAAGCACACGCTCACATTTTTTGTGCTGGACAAATGGGTTGTTAATTTATGTGCCGCCAACCTCTGGTTGAAGGGCATTTCCAAATGTTGAGACTCTTCATTCCACAAGTCTAATTTCATGTATGAAATGAAGTACAATCTAAGATCATTGTTAAGACCAGTGGACTGTGGATGCCACTCTTTGTGAATTTGTAGCACTTGCAGATATGTCAGTTAATCACAAAGCATCCTTCTTGCCCCAAAATAAATATGTCTCGACCAATCAGTGTTTGGTTATTGGCTAATAATAGAGATGAAAGTAAAACAACTGCTTCCAATTAAGAGTTTCCTGATTACCAAAAAAAAAAAAAGCAAAGCAGAAAAGCAAAAGCAAATAAACAAAAACCCAGCAACCTTGGAATTGGAAATAGGGAAACTGCCACCAGTTGTGAGTGTCCACCATTGATAACAAGTGAATGGGCCAAGGACAAGGATCAACTTTCTGTTTGAGAAAATCACAGCTCTTGGTCAGAAATGCCCTAACATTCCATGGTGCTTACCTATTTACTTATTGTTTTTATCATTTTCTGCTTTGACATCCAAAGCCACTTTGCATGGATTGATCATCATTCTCTTATTGTGACTAAGTTTCTGTCCTTCTAAAAGGCTGCACAGCTGAAGGGAAAAAAGAATTGAGATAATTATCCATGCTGGCAGATTAGCTTCATGGGTCCTCCCTCACAATTCCCTAGCTGACATCCATACCCAAAAGTTTTTATCATGACTATTCATGCTTGGAACTATACCTTTAAGAACTGGGCACCTGAATTTGCTTCTCCTTCCACTCTTACAGGCCTCTTTCCTTGTACAGTGTATCTTTTAAAATAGCAAGTCTGAGAAGAGGGACTATTCTTTGACTGAAAAGTTGCTTTGGGAGATCTCATTGGCTAAAGAGTGGAGTTTTCTGCTGCTCTAGGCAGGTTGTTTCAGTTTCTGGCAATGAGCCTGACATCAAATGGGATGGGTGGGGAGGGAAGGAGGGAGACCTCTTCATCTTATTGTACAGCTGCCGGATGAACTAGAAGATAAATGAGAAAGGTGGGGGTGGGGGGAAGAGGCACAGAAGTGTCCCAACCTTCTCCAGCTTGAATTTTAATTTAAGCCAGATAAGATGGTCCAAGCTATAGGAATTGTCTCATATGAAGATGAGTATTACGAGTCTGCTGAGATTAATATTTCTAAGGCCCAGAAATATAATGCTGGTGCTATCCCTGTTCACTAGTTTCCTTTTACAAGAATCTGAATTTGTGCAGAAAATATAGCAATTGTTTCATTTCCGCATATTCATGTAGACCCTTAGGATGTTGCAGTTTTATGAAGGACTGTTTAACTTAATAAACTTGTTTTCGTATTTCTGCATTGCTTTTTACAAGCTAAATTAGTTTCCCCAATAGTAATATTATTAAATTCATCTAACAGAATCAGCATGCAAATAACTAAAACTAAAACTAAAATTGAAAAGCATATCAATAAAGCAGTTAAATTGATACAGTAAACAATCTTCCACTCATTTAGGTTTAAAATGCATAAGTATCCTCACACCTTGCTTAATAAAATTGCTATGAGCTTTCAATTTAATTCCAAAAAAAATGTTTCAGGTCTTACAGGGCCAAAGAGAGCAGCTGTCCACAAACTTCAAAACAGCTGCCTGAAAGATGTGGTTGCTTTCAGAAACTGCTCCTATGTTTCACCCCTTGCAATCCATAGGATATCTTTGGAATTGAATTGAATCTAAAGCATCACAGCCTTATTGCATGAATANNNNATATATATATATATATATATATATATGCGTGTCTGTGTTTATGTCTGGAAAGCCACTGGTTGAGAATTGATGAAATAAATCTGGCAAACCCCCAAATAAGCCACAAAGCACTTAATAGCTTGACTAATGAATGACCATTTTAACTAATGAATGTTGACTAATGAAATTGCCCTCCAGGTGTTAAGATTTTAAATTGAGCAGAGGTCTAATCTTATTATAAACAAAGTCTTTCCACTGCAGGAAAATATTATGAAGAAGAATATGCTTGTGTGTTTCCCAGGACGCTGTCTTGATTTAGCAATCACCAATAAAGTCTTTTCTGAGACAAAGAAGATCATGCCCAGTATACATTTTCCCCTTAGCTATTTTCTTTGCTTGTTGAGTCATGGCTACTAATTAAATGACTTTAGTAACAAATTCTTTGAAAGACAAAGTAATAATGGAGTAATAATAATGGAGTAATAATAGCCGCTTATTATGGAATTTAAGCAATAAAGAAATGCTAGAAGATGCTGCATTTGAAGCAAGGTGGAAGATAAGACAAAAATCTATTCCATTTATCAGTGGAATCACAATAAATTTATCATTTATTGTGTTTTGGCAGGAGCAATTAATTCACTAGCCCTGAATAATGTTTGGATTCTTTCTCATTTGTACTGGAAGGATTTATCTTTTCAGAAATTAAAACATATTTGGAAACATCATTGCATTCTAAAAAATGAGAAAGAAAACACTTCAAATTGAAATTGTAGTTAAGTGTCCTTTTTATCATTATCAGCTCTACAAATATGGTGTCAATATGTGTTGGAAAAAATATTTTCCAATCTTCTCTCTCTCTCTATTTTTATTTATTTATTTATTTTTTGCTTTCATGTTGACTTTAGAAGATAATTTAATACCAACGTTCTAATTGCTTGCCTTCGGGATAGATCTTTGTAGTTTACCTATTGTGTTCATGGGGCACTCTGAGAAACAGTAGGCAGAAACTGAAACCTTGAGAAAAACACAAGAATAATCACAAGTAACTCCTGTGGACAATTATTTAATAGTTTGCTTTTCTGTATTGTCCAATGTAGTATCAGATGGTATTTTCTCTGTGCATGGGTGGGGAAAGAGGGGATGATAAATGCTGCCACTTACATTCTTGCATCGGACTGTGAGATGCAAGTATTTAATCATGATATTTGGGTGAGGAAATCACCATCCTTGTGTTGTCATTTTGATATCACCACAGTTTATTGTGAATGCTGCTGCATAGGCATCACCGAAAGGAGCCTTGCCACTCTACTCTAATTGCCTTATCACACATTCAAAGAGTACAATTAA
Source organism: Thermophis baileyi (assembly GCA_003457575.1). Classification (NCBI taxonomy): domain Eukaryota; kingdom Metazoa; phylum Chordata; class Lepidosauria; order Squamata; family Dipsadidae; genus Thermophis; species Thermophis baileyi. Next base: position 846,714 of record QLTV01002530.1, read on the forward strand.
TTGGTTTATCTAAGAAATCAGCTATGTAAAACGACCTAATGAAATAAAATTGAGCATGTAGTGGAAGAGCCGAGGTGGCGCAGTGGTTAGAGTGCAGCACTGCAGGCTACTTCAGCTGACTGCTAGCTGCAGTTCAGCGGTTCAAATCTCACCGGCTCAAGGTTGACTCAGCCTTCCATCCTTCTGAGGTGGGTAAAATGAGGACCCAGATAGTTGGGGGCAATATGCTAACTCTGTAAACCGCTTAGAGAGGGCTGTAAAGCACTATGAAGCGGTATATAAGTCTAACTGCTATTGCTATTGCTAATAGTGTATACACCAGGGATGAGTTCTAACTTACCTCACCACCGGTTCGCTTCCTCCCATGCTGCGTGGCTGCGTGCGCATTGCATGCTGCATGGCCATGTCCCACAGGTGCGCACACGCTTTGCACGCGGGGGCGCACATGTGTAGTGCCGAAAACTCAGCTTATGCGCATAAGCAAAAATAGCAAAAAATTCCCCCCAAAAAAGCCAAAAACAAGATAGCGGTGCATGCGCAGTGCTGAAAATTCGGCTTATGCGCATGCGCAGAAGCAAAAAATAGCAAAAAAATTCCAAAAAAATAATAATATATTTTTCAAAAAAAATTCCAAAAATAGATGGCGGCATCCACGGACCGGCACCAACAGAACCGGCTCCGTGACGTCACCACCGGTTTACTACCGGTTCTATAGAACCGGTGCGAACCGGGAGGAACCCAGCTTTGGTATACACGTACAGTTGGAACAACAACTAGCAGAATTCCTCTACATGGCTTATCTCCAATCTGAGAAAATATTCACTGCAAAGAACAATTCTTCTTACCTTCATATGTGAAGGGATATTTATTTATTTGATTTGGTGCCACCAGTCTCAGCAGGAAGTTCTCTGAGGATGTTCATCCTGACGTGTGAATGTATGCAATGAATGTTTGAAAGTCCCAGTTGTTCCTAATAACTCAGCATATCTGATGACTCTTTATACCTTTGCACTATTTTTTTTATTTTTTTTATTTAGGAGATTTATATTGCCGCCTATCAAGGCGGCTTACAAGAATATAAAAACATCATATAAAAAACAATAAAAGTAATAAAAGAGAGAATCATATAATAAATTAATAGAATAATAGAATAAAATATAATAAAATAACTCCCCGCCCCAGTAACAACACATCATAAGAGCCATTTAATGGGCTCCATCCCGCTCTGCGTTCCCCAGGCCCATTGGCAGAACCAGGTCTTCAGCAGCTTCCGGAAGAGTTTCAGAGTGGGACCCATTCTAATTTCTGGGGGAATGCTAAAGGCCAACAAGGAGTTGAAAGTAGAGTTGGCTGAGCATGCTTTCAGCTTATGCCGTCTTCTGCAGATTTTGGTGTTCAATGTATGGGAGTCTAGAAGTGTCTTGGCACAGAGACATTAGGGAAATAGGCTTGTGTGTGTGTGTGTGTGTGTGTGTGTGTTGCAGCCTTAATATATTTTTCACCATTATGATTACAAGGACTTCTGCAGCCAATTACATTTTGTTTTGTTTCGTTTTGCTTTGCTTTGCTTTGCTTTAAAAAGGGTGGCAAGAAAAGCAGGCGTGATGGTCCTCACTCATCTGAAATTGTCTGGTGAATAGCCAGTCGGTTGACTAGCATCCCTCGGCATACAGCTGCTGTAGATTTGTATTCTGACAGACTTCAAATGAGCAATCCTCAATGTACATGGAGATTGGAGAACCATTCTGGTGTAGTGGTTAAAGGCATCAGGCTAGAGACATGGAGACTATGAGTTCTAATCTTGCCTTAGGCATGAAGGCAAGTGGGTAACTTTTGGCCAGTTGCCAGCTCTCAGCCCTAAGAAGGGCAAGGGCGCAAACCACTTTTGAAAACGTTCAGAAAAACTACTTGCCAGGAGTGAAGACTAACTTGAAAGGGGAAGGAATATACATTATTTTTCATCAGACAGCCTTTTCCACTTGTCTTGAAATGATAAAGTTCTGGAACCTATTACAGCAGAAATGTCTAAAGAAAATTATTAGGCTCTTTCTTTCTCCAACCCCCCCCCCCTACAATTCCTTAATGCACACCCACATGTACCTCAGACTTTCCTATTTTACTCCCTAGTGCTTTCCTCCCTTGTTTTCCTGTCTCTGCATTTTAAAGAAGTTATGGATATAAAAATCTGTTTCTAATGAAGGATGTGGCGACTTTATTAATTATTTTCAGGAAAGAAAGACTTGTTTACATCTAGGGAAGTCGACAAAAAGAGAAGCACGTGTTTAATAAATTAACATTATATGTCTTAACAGTAGATAACAAAGCAAGTAAGAAAGAGTGGCCATTAAAAAATAACAACAAAAGAACAAAAGGAGGAAGGGAGGAAATTATATATTATACTCTGTTCCCAAAGATGCACCTGATCCCCTCAATTCTGGTATCCAAGATGTTAAACATTTTCCTTTTAAAATAAACACTTGATACCTAACTGTTGTATTTGTTTTAAAGTATTGTGATTTTTTTTAAAAAAATTGAATTTTAATTGAAGTACCTGTTGGATGCTTTCATATTGTTTCTACTCTGCCTGGAATTAGTTGAGTAAAAATAATTGCAATAAAAAAAATGAAAACAAAGAAATAAAAAACTCCTACCTGCTAATGGTAAAAACCTTTTCAGACAGATATCTAACCTTAAATCCCTGGTTGATTTTCTCATTGGCAACTATGACTTTTTCCTTCCCCCTTCTTGATATTTTGTCTGTTTTTTCCCAATCTCTTTGCCGGAGATTGCTGTCTTATGGTTTCTTTGCAAGGAACAACTGTCTGGAGCCTTTGTAGGTCATCTCAAGTCCCGTCCTTGTCCAGAAAGGAATTGCAAAGAGCCAATCTACTCATTGTCTATTTATTCCATCAGTGGAGCCTTCTTCATTTTGCCATTTCTTCCACAGAATTCCCTTAATCAAGACCCCTAATTATTTTTCTTGCTTTTTAATATTTTTCCTGTTTGTAGTATTTATTTGTGGTATTTTCCTTAACATGATTGAGGACATTAGACAGATGAAATAGATATGTTCATTAAGCAATCTTTCTGCAGTACAGCAAATAAATTACTTCTGTGGAATACAATAGCCATTACAACAGGATGCAATTTAGAGATTGAAATTGAAATTGAGATGCAATTCAGTGTAGCAGTTAAAGGCATTGGGCTAGAGACTGTGAGTTCTTATTCTGATGTAAGCATGAAGCCAGCTGGTGTTTTGGGGCCAATCATTCCCTCTCAGCCCTATGAAGTAGGCAATGGCAAACCACTTCCAAGAAATGATGCCAAGAAAAATGCATGCAGGAATTAAGAATGACCTGAAGGTCCCAGTTCCAAAAAGTTACTTAATGTATTATTTCAAAAGGTGAATCAATACATTCTGAGATATGCTGGTAACAAAAGCAATTAAAATGTTAGGATATGTTCCCCAAAGAAACTCTTAGGAATAGATAATTTTCATTTAATCTTAAAACCCTCAGGAGAAGCATTGTGAATGAGATACACCAGAAATGTTGACTTGGGAGATTCTCTGAATCTCCAATACCCACTGTTTGAAGTGAATGCTTCATTTTATCTAATAATAGGGCCATCTCTAATCCAACCTTGATATCATCTATCAATGTTGTTTTCTGTTATAAAATTCTGCTGTTTAACATTATTAGGAAATCAGGAAGGCAGATGGGTCAAACTGTTTTAGGATTAGCATTTCCAGTAGGACTAGAACATCATAATTACTATAGAGTGATCATACAGTAAGTATTGTTGTATGTGCTTAGTAAAATCAATTAAGTTACTGGAAAATATACTAACATCCCCAAAATACTGTGTTTTAATGAAAAGTGTTTGAAATGACTGCTAGGAATTTTTTTCAGTAAATTCTAGGAAACTCTCTTGAATACCAGAGGGAAAATATTTTGAAAGCCTGAATGTATTATAAACTGTCCTTTCTCCAGTTTCATTCTGGATAAATTTGGTTAGCTAACCACATATTAAAATACAGAACAGGGAAAAACTGTGCTTTCTGGAAATAAAACTGAATGTATTTTAAAATGGAGGATCTCTCTCTCTCTCTCTCTCTCTCTCTCTCTCTCTCTCACACACACACACACACACACACACACACACACACACACACTTTTTGTTTCTCTCTCTCTCCCCCCCCCTCCCTCTCCCTCCCTCCCTCCCTCTATCTCTCTATCTCCTTGAAATTAAGATCTGGAAGGTTTCAGTTGAAACCTAAATGATAACTATATCCATTTCTGATGATAAAGAAGAAATAGAATATTAATGTCTGTAAGTAGGAGCATAATTTTTAGCCAATTTGGCATAAAAAAATTGAAGCTACATTAAATTTAAAAATACTTTTTTAAAAAAAGTTTAGAAGTTGTCTGTCAAAGCCAGTGAAATGAAGAACAGAAGTGCTGTACTGGTAATGGCAAGTAATATTGGCAATGTATGAAATGCTTTGAAAGTGAAACTTTGTATGATTTGTAAATGACTCCACATGAAATTGAAATTAATGAAAAAGAGAGGGTCCCAGATATTTGTTCAGACAAAGCTGGAAGGCATCCTCCTGCTCTGCAGTCAGGCTCACTATTTATTAGTTATTCTTTGAAAATGTAATAACTGTTTAATATACTCTCCCATAAGCCAATGCCCTCCTAGAATTTGGCCATGCTGAGAATTCTGGGGGCAGAAGTCCCAGTTCAACTCAGCAAAGGCTTTTGGCTTTAACAGAGTCCTTTCAAAGGAAGGGTGGCTGGCATTGAAAAGCCAGACTCAGAAGTACCACTTTGTAGAAGCTTTCTGCAGAAAATATAACTAGTCCAATCTAATCAGTATTAAATTAAGCTCATAGACAACTATAAACCAATAAAATAACATTGTGATGGTTAGGAAATTAGGGATGTGGATGCCGCAGACAAACCACATCCCAGCAATCATTGAATCCTTCATAGTCCTTTGGCCGTTCGCAGCCTCCAGTGGTAGAGGGATGGATTTCATATTTTCTCTAAGTATTTGTCCAGTTATATTACCACATCGTTTCCTATAGGAGATCTACTGTGGTAGACGGAATGGTTTTAATTTAGATTGATGGGACTTTATTTTTTATTTACATTTATAATATGACCTAATGTTATCTGGGATGATTATTGTTAAAGGGAATCTTTTTCTTTTGTTCTGTTTTTTTTTTTTTTTAAATTCAAGTAGCCCTTATAACACTGATACTTCAGTCCCACTGATATTGAGAAATGTGCTTTGGTTTTCAAGGAATGGTGTTTGACTGTTAGACAAATCTTTTTCAGAGTTGGCACAGTGTCATACAGCATTCTTGTGAAAAGTGGCCATGATGCAGCATGATTAAATGGCTAGTTGAAAAATCTTCTTGAATATTAGGTAATCTGTTTCTGTCAACTCTAGTATGTGTATGTATGGACCAGGGGTCGGCAACCTTAAACACTCAAAGAGCCATTTGGACCCGTTTCCCACAGAAAACACCGGGAGCCACAAAACCTGGGTGGGCGTGGCCAATTCGATGTCACTCACTCCCACTAAGTCACATGATCCCAGCCACGCCTACTCAGCAGGGGTGGGTTCCACTTACCTTCCCTATTGGTTCGCATCGCGATGGAAGTGCATGTTTTGTGCGTGCGTGTGAGTGAAGTGACTTCTCTCCTGCACAAAGGCTCCGGCCATCGCCTTGCCATGTCCCATCCCTCCCGCATGAGAGGAGAAGGAGGGGGAAGGTCGCCGGAGCCTTAGTGCAGGAGTGAAGCGGTCCTGTACCTGCCTTCGCGGCACATTTGGGCATAAGGCAGACTTCGCTTCCTGCCGCTTCGGGCTGAAACTTGCGCCCTCCGCACTCAGCCGAAGAGCTGCCGGGGGGTAGGGGATGACACGGCAAGGTGATGACCAGAGCCTTTGTGCAGGAGAGAAGCCGCGTTCTTTTGCGTCCTGTTAAGACCCTCCAGTGAGCGGCCGGCCGCCCCGCGCTCCTTTGCTGCGCTTTGGCGCTCGCTTGAGGGTCTCCCCATGTGTGCGCACCCTCCCAGCCCCACCAAAGCTGGCCAGGGGGTCATGGCTGGGCGCTGCTGGCCCATCCCCCTTTCCGACGTACCCTCCTCCTGGATCCCATTCCCACCCCACCAGCCCTTGTGTTAGTGAAGCCGGCGTTGGTCGCGGATGGGTCAGGCCACTGTCTCGGGGCAGAGAGCAGGTTGCGCGTCTCCCCAAGCAACCGAGGCACGCCACGCCCAGCACCAACAAGTGCCGGAAGAAGCTCCACAAGAGTGAGGCGCCGGAGAATCAGCCCCAGCCACTTCTCCATCCCCCGCTGTCGCCCTTATCTTCTCAGGCCAGGCGAGGGAGGGGAAGGCGAGGGGCGGGGCAGCCAGTGATGGGACAGGGAGCCACGGCAGAGGGCCCAAAGAGCCGCATGTGGCTCCAGAGCCGTGGGTTGCTGACCCCTGGTATAGACTGTTTTTAATGGTGTTGACTCGGTTCTTATAGCATGAAAGTTTTTGGAATATGTAATGCATAGTAATATATTATGGCTGAAATGGTGTTTTTTTTTAAATAAATAATTATGCCAGAATGCAATCTGTGCATGCAGTAATAAAAATCTGATTATTGGAAACAAAGGAATCTAACTTAAAGGTTCATAATTACAAAAATCATAGTACCTGATTGTCTTTAAAGAAGTTCCATTATACGCATCTGGGCTTCCATACTGATAAAATCATAAAAATAAGATTATATCAGTACTCTAGAAAATCCATTGGGCTTATGAATTAGCCTGAAGAAACATGAACTCTTGGTCAAGATAAAACCACAACTCCTTCGACATCTATTACATTTATTAAGCATTTGTACAGATGTTTGATTTCATGGTTTTCCTTGAGGAAAACAAACATGCCACTGAAAATATCATCTTAATAGGGCTGTTTGTTAGAAGTACAGTCCAAAAAACTAAAAGGAACAACTGCTGACCTACTGATTTTACATTTGGAAGTAACATGTAGACATAATGCCCTATAGAAGTGGGATGTTATAGCAAACTGTGTTGAAATGTTATAGGCTTTGTTAAATGCTTCTTACTATGATTGTCAATATTTTTCTAGTCAGTGCTCAAATCCTGATTCCAACAAATGGTTAACCACATAAGAAAGACAGGACAGGACAGGACAGGACAGGACAGGACAGGACAGGACAGGAAAGGACAGGACAGGACAGGACAGGAAAGGAAAGGAAAGGAAAGGAAAGGAAAGGAAAGGAAAGGAAAGGAAAGGAAAGGAAAGGAAAGAAGGAAAGGAAAGGAAAGGAAAGGAAAGGAAAGGAAAGGAAAGGAAAGGAAAGGAAAGGAAAGGAACCACAATAGTGATTACATTTTACAGTGCAATAAATCTATGTCACAGCAAAAGATTGTGATATATGGAGCAGGGTGGGTGGGAGTGGGAATGGATAAAATAAAGCAACACACACACAAATGCTTGTAAATGCTGAGTAATTTCCACCACAATGCTGAAATAGCACAAGTGTTGATTTTGTCATAGCCCAAGCTACTTTGGGGTTTGAAACAAAGCCATCACCAACAAGTTACTTGGTTGGGAAGAACATTTCTCTAATCAGCAAGGCAAATACATGGCTTTTGATGCTGCATTTATTTCATGGAATGGCTCACGTAGCTGCAGACCCAGAAATACAATTCCTACCCAACTGCCAGTACACACAATCAACCATGGTGCTTGTCCAAATTCTAAAGCCCTAACCACGACTGGGAAACTTGAACAGAAAACTCCATGGTAGAGCATAGCTCTGTGACGTATTACCTCTACACTCCCAGAATGTCCATTTGGGGTATTCTGGGAGCTATTTGGCCATTACATTTGGAGAGCAAAACATTGGAGAAGACTGCTTTAATATATCCAAGGAACACTCCATAAAAACCAACAAAAATCTCATAATTTGTGAGCCTACAGTAACTGGTGAATAAGAGTATTGGGTATTCTGTTTATCTTCAGTGAGTAGGAAACATGATAATAGCAGTAGCAATAGATGTACATACTGCCCCCATAGTGCTTCACAGCACTCTCTGGCAGTTTACAATGCCAGCATATTGCCCCTAACAATCTGGGTCCTCATTTTACTGACCTCAGAAGGATGGCAGGCTGAGTCAACTTGAGCCCCATCAGGATCGAACTCCTGGCTGTGGGCAGAGTTAGCCTGCAATACTGCATTTGAACCACTGCGCCATCAGGGCTCTTCGTCAGATAAGGGGTATTTTGCAGCAATTACGATTGCTCAGATGCCATTTTTATTTTTTGAGATATGGCTGGATGGTAGATTCCCTCAATGATTGCACTTGGACTGCCATTTCACATCTATTTCATGTTGTAGTGGTAGTATATAAGGTATTCTCTAATTCTCAAAAGCAACATTTATTAGCATCATTCTTTCACCATTCTACCCCCACGTTCTTTTGGTCAATGTTTTACTTGGTTTAATTATCTTGAGACAGATATAATGACTTAAGAAATAAAGAATTCATCTTTATAATTTTCTATATCACTATTGATTTCACTTACTGGAGAAATGAAGGATGAAGAGAAATTTAAAACACATGCCCAAGGACCAGAATTTATGTAGATTTAATGTATCACATGGGCACTGGTGAGTGTCATGTTCAAATATACTACTTATAGTGAAGCTTGGCCAAAAATTGCTTGCACTCCATGTAGATGTAGACTTTTGGCAAAATGTCTGCATAAGTTTGAGGCTGGTTCAGTATCCCATTTCCCACCTCAAAAATGCACTGAATATTCAGCACGCAGGCTTTCTTGATAAAAAGTTTTCCTTAACTTTTCATGGCATGAGCCTTAGGAAGAAGTTATTTGTCAGGAGTTTCCTCTGGTTTCATGATGGTCAATTGGTCCTTCCTTTCCTTTCAGCATGGCTATCGGTGAATTTATTCAAAGTAACCTGTTCTTTCTATGTAGGGTTTCTCAGATTCAGCAGCTTTAAGAATGGTGGCCTCCGAGTCTCAAAATTCCCCAGGCAGCATGGGGAACCAGCATTTTGGAAGGTGGAGTCCACCATCTTAAAATTGCTAAGGTTGAGAAACACTGCTTTATTGAATGCCCATATTAGTGAAAAGGCAATTGCTTTGAAAAGAGAAAATACATTTTTTATTTTGGGTCATGTCTATATGAAATTATTTAATTTAGCAGCAGCTGCTGAAAGCAATTTCCTTACGCTGTCCTGAGCTGTTTAAATATACACTGGAAGACATATAACAGGCATATTGACCTATAGATAAAATCACTGAAATATAACATATCACATAGCTTTCCCCTAGCAGTTTCTGCAAGTGCTCTCATATATCTAATAATAATATATTGCTATTCTGGTTTGGGACGAGAAGAATCATTTCTTCCCAACTCCTTTTAGGTGTTGTTGTTTTTTAAAGATAGTTTGCTCTCATATTCCATCTAAACTTATTTCTGTCCCCCCACCCTCCCAATAAAAGTTTATCCCCTTTCTTTTCGTTTCTTTGCAAAGCAATCTTTCCAGAATTACTGAAATAAATGTCCTTCTGCAAATTAAAGCCGAAAATAATTAAAACACAGCTCTTTTTTCAATAGTCTGGGATGGTCACCTCATCATTGATTTTGTGTTGTATCAGGATGACAAGACATATGGAAAATTAGTCTTTTCTAAGCAGGTCCTGGAAGAATAACTATTGACTTGTCCTTATGTGTGGCGAGTTTTGCCAGGTTAGGAAGGCACATTGGCCAAATTTACTGGACCAAAACAATATCCTATCCCAAAGGTGCTCTGATAGACTGAGTTTATGGAAATTATAATATGAATTGGTTGTCTACTTGTGTCAGTGGCAGGGAGCCATCACACCATTCCATCTGTCCTTCAAGTGTTCTTCATATGGAATATTGTCCATATCAAGCCCAGAATCAGCAGAAAAAACATTGACCTTTGAAAAACTTACAAGGCTCTTAAAAGCTCTTTGAATTGCTACTTCAAATTAGGTTACTGCTGAACTAGCAAATCTGTTTCAGTGGAATGATTTGATGAAAGCTACATCAAATCAAATCACCTGCTGAAGATCTGCAGAGTTCATTGAAGCAGTATTTTGCTCCTGCTTTGAGCAATGCAGAATAATGCTATTTTCCCTAAAACTGGTACCATCAGTAATAGCCAGTAAAAATAGCAAAGATGTAAAACTAATAATATCTTTACCACATTATCTATGTTTCAAATACTTTGTAGACATCATTTGAAATTATTTGCTTTACTGAACTCATGATCTGTGGCACCTCTCCCCCATTATATTATGATAACAGCAACAGAAATTAAATTAGCAATTATGTCAAATCAGTGGGATTATCAACCTTTTTCTTCAGAGTATAAATTGTTATCCAATTTTGTTCAAGGATTTCTTTTATGCCCATTTTTTAAAGTCACCACTATGGATAACGTCTCCAGTTGTGATATTTTACTCATGTTCAAAAATATGATTATCATTTGTCAAAGTTCTACTGATTTGTGTTTTTTCCTTCCACGAGGCTGAGCTATTTGACATATTTACCTCTGACTTTCTCATGTGTGTGTGTGTGTGTATAAAATCTATTTCTGTAGAAGCCCAAACCAAAGACAGGTGTCTAGATACGTTGTTTGAATTTTATTGTGCGAAAGGATAGGTTCCCTACAAAATCTGTGCTACTGTTGTTCCATCCCTTAAGTTCTAGCCAGCCCAGCAATTGTTGGCTATAAAAGCTGAGCAGAGAAGCAGCTGGGTGTGGTGGTTTTGGTGTGCTGCTGTCCCTTCGTGGAAATAAAGCAACTGAAAGCATAAAGCAGCCTAAAGCAGATAGAGAAGGAGACTGCTTGCCAGCAGTAGGACTCACAAGAAGTAGAAGTTGGAGGAGTAGGAGTAGAAGGAATAGAAGTGGGGAAGAGTGAAGAAGTGAATAGTAGCCTTTGAGTGCTTGCGTGTGTGTGTTGCCTATATTCTGAATTATTTTATTTTATTTATTTATTTTTGTCAAGCATATATAAGATTACAGTAAAAGTATAAACATGTATATATGAGATGGTTACGAGTACATGGGAACATTAGGACAGGGATGGTAGGCACACTGGTGCGCTTATGCACGCCCCTTACAGACCTCTTAGGAATGGGGTGAGGTCAACAGTAGACAGTCTAAGGTTAAAATTTTGGGGATTTGGGGAAGAAACCACAGAGTCAGGTAGTGTATTCCAGGCATTGACCACTCTGTTGCTGAAGTCGTATTTTCTGCAATTGAGTTTGGAGTGGTTTACCTTAAGTTTGTATCTATTGTGTGCTCGTGGATTGTGGGGGTTGAAGCTGAAGTAGTCATGGACAGGTAGGACATCGTGTCAGATAATTTTATAAGCTACATTTAGATCGGTTCTAAGGCGACGTAGTTCTAAGTTGTCTAAGCCGAAAATTTCAAGTCTTGTGTAATAAGGTATTCTGTTGCGAGTGGAGGAGTGGAGGTCGGAGGAGTGTAGTACTCGTCTCGTGAAATATCTCTGGACATTCTCAATTGTATTAATGTCTGATATGTAGTGTGGGTTCCAGACAGATGAGCTGTATTCAAGAATTGGTCTAGCAAATGTTTTGTATGCTCTGGTTAAAAGTACAATATTACCAGAGAAGAAGCTACGCAAGATTAGGTTAACAACTCTTAATGCTTTTTTGGTAATGTTGTTACAGTGGGCTCTGGCACTTAGATCATTAGAGATGAGTACTCCAAGGTCCTTAACAGAGTGAGGGTCGTCTACAAGGCCGTGTCCATCCAGCTTGTATTTTGTGTTATGATTTTTTTTTGCCAATGTGTAAGACAGAGCATTTGTTGGTTGAGATTTGAAGTTGCCAATTGTTTGACCATTCTGACACATAGTCAAGGTCTTTTTGAAGGGTAGCAGCATTGTCAGTAGTGTTGAATAGTTTTACATCATCAGCTAAGAGAACGCAGTTGCTTTTAATATCTGTCGGCTCTCTTGGGTTTTGGAATCTAATGCAAGGTTTCCTTGAAATAGCGTATTACCACTAAAACAAATGGCACCATATCTTCTTAAGGCCAAGGCACTATTCATGAAAAAGGGTTTATACAGAAGCTGTAACATACTAATGGCATTTGCACAGTAGGAGAATTTCTAAAGAATGGATCAGATCTACTTCTCAATGTCTATTCTTTAATAGCACCCCACCCCACGTCTGCCAGCTTCTTCACGACTCCCAGCTGCTCTTTGAAAAATAAAGTTGAAATAGGGGTGTAATTCCATACTCCTCCCTAACATCTTGCCATCTTGATTGTTGGAATGTTTGTCTTGTACCATGATAAAAGACTGGAGTATTTAGCAATTAAAACTTGTGAATTAAAACCCCAAACTTAGAAAGTACCAGACTGGGAAAGCTTACTATATTGTGTGTCATTTCCCTATGCAGTATTTCCATATGAACATCTGGTACCTGACTTTAAATAAAGTGAGCCAATATTCATATTTTCACTCGCAATATCAAAAACTGGGATATAGATAAGTGAAAACTAAAAATATGTATAAATGACTTCTCCAATCTCACATTTATAATAATTGATATTTTATAAGAATGCTTCCTTTGTGTTTGGATTTGAACCTGGCTCCAAATTTTATTTCAATTTGTTGTGGTTGTACTACATATAAGCAGTGAAGCATGCATAAAGGAGCAATCCTATACACTCTTACTGGAAACTAAGGGAGCAATTCCAGAAAAAACATATTCTTGTCTTATCCAATTCAGTGCCCCAAGATCAACCTGTTATATACTGCTTTCAAGGTCTATACAAGAGCCTAGCCAGCCAGATCAGCTGAAGCAACCCTGGCGATCAATGGGGTGACAGATGTTGCAGCCAGATCACCCTCAAATCCTCTCTATATATATTCAGTGTAAAAAGAGAGAGCCAAAACCTTTCCAGTGCAACTCAAGATGAATTTGCAATTTATGCTTGCCTATTTTTTATTTTATTTATTTTTATTCATCAAATGTATACATCACCCATCTCACTATCTGAATGACTCTGGACAGTTTACAGATAAAAACCATATAAAAAGACACAGTTCGAAAACAACGCTCACCAACTGAGCTTCTGTTTCACCCAGTAAGTAGAACAAAGTATGTATGTGTGTATATATATGTATGTGTGTGTATATATATATATATATATATATATTCACCCAGTAAGAAAAACTATGTATGTGTGTATATATATATATGTGTGTGTATATATATATATATATATATATAAGTGTGTGTGTGTGTGTGTGTGTGTGAATATTGCAATACCGAATTGTCTCTGCATCAGAAATGTGCAAATTGAATTGAGGCCTGTCTTTACTTGGCCAAGTAAAAGTACACACACATGTGGAAACTGAATTAGCCAAGAAATACTTTGTATTTTGGGGAGGATGAAACTTGGTCCAAAACACAGTAGCAATTTTTCACTATATCCCTCCTGCATATTAACATTGATAATTTTCCTCTGCACATTTTATATTTAGAGACCTCAGCCAAGTATTGAGCATTTCTAGCCAATAGAAAGTTATTACATGTTGCATTAAAATTACTATTGTTTTTCATTTGTTCTCTCTCTCTCTCTCTCTCTCTCTCTCTCTCTCCCCCTCTCCCTCTCCCCCTCCCTCTCCCTCTCCCCCTCTCTTTCTCTCTCTCTCTCTCCCTCTCCCTCTTTATCCCTCCCCCCCTCCCTCTCTCCCTCTCCCTCTCGAGCAAATAGGGGTACAGACGAGAAACCTTGCCCTCCCTCCCTCCCCCTCTCTCTCTCTCTCTTTCTCTGAATGGAATTCTCTTTGGAACATTTCATTTTAAACCAAATCATCATCAGCTGATGTCAGCCAAAGCTAATGAATGGAATTAAATGGAGCAAGCCCAAGTGCATAATTTCTGCAGACAAAGAATTGAAATTTATTTGCTTACAGATGGAAAGAACATATATCAGAGGGGCACTACTACTTACCACAGTGGAATGTGGAGATGAGATATTGGACCACTTACACTATATTGCATGGCCATCTATGGGAGGGGAAAAGGAAGGAAAAGCAACATTGCATGCATCAGAAAATCATGGTCATACAATAAGACAGATTGCATGATAATGTCACTGAGGCTGCTACTGGACATTTATAGTCTGTCTATTTATCACATTTATATGGCTGCTCATCTCACACAAAGTGACTCTGTGTGATGTACAATTAAATAAAGCAACAAATAAATGAAGACAATCATCATGAAAGGATAAGAAGTAATTATTAAAATAAAAATATTATCAACAATTTTTTAAAATAAAAATCTAAGTGTTATCAGCTTTCTTACGACTTGAAATGAAAAGTTACCTGTCATTCCACTTGGTTTCTGTAGAAGCCAAGAATTAGGGTGGCAAAAGCCTTGTTGTCTTTTGCCTTAGGCTATACGGTATCTTAATTTTCTCTCCCTGTTGTTTGTGTATTTGCATGCAATGGATGGTGACAGTGGGAACACACTGGGTGACTTTTGGCTAGTCACACTCTCATAGCCAACCTATCTCACAGGGTTGTTGCAGGAAAATTATTGAGGTGGGAGTATATCACCTTAAGCTCATAGAGGTAAGGCAGGAGACAAATCTAATAAACAAATCATGATGTTATGATGTTAATATTATGACTTACTATTGCCGAAGATATCAGGGAATAACTGCTCATGGGTCAACAATTTTTGCATATCAAGTTTTGCTGTGGACCCTGCCGATGTGTATGTATCTGATTGTTTGCTTCTGGCACTCAGACAGTTGATGCTGAACAAATACTTAGAAGTTGGTATGCTCTTTTGTTAGAGATTTTTTTTTCTCTGTTGTAGAAAAAATAAATCAGAAGCTCTCACAGTTGACTGCATTTTGCTGAATCAAATAACTTCTTTATAATCATATCAAAATATTTACAGTACCATACATTCTTCTTTACAGCAACATAACATAATGAAGTCTTCACACAGAGAGATACAGAGACAGACCCCGGGACTGGAAAAACACGTCCAGCTTCTGGCTTAATTCCTTTTTTGCACAGACTCAGTAGCACTTTACTCACATTGGCTGACTGAGTTACCACATGACTCTTCCTGCTCATGAATATCCCAAAATCTTTGGCTTGACTATTAGCCTGAACAAATTGAAGTACTTTACCAGTCCATGCCAAATGCCAAACCTATAGAACGAAAAATCACTGTTGATGACACCCAACTGACATGTAAATTGTTTCAAATACTCAAACAACACAATATCCATATCTCCACAAAGCTAAAAGTTTAAAGAACTGTGGTTATCTCTTCTCTCTTATATGGATGTGAGTCCTGGACTCTGTACTAAAGGCACATCAAAAACTGAAGAAATTTTACATGTACACTCTCCGCTCCATTCTGGCATTTTGTTGGCAAGACCATGTGTCCAACCTGGAGATCTGGTATCATGCGGAGTCCACCAGCACCGAGTCTCTGATGAGATGGCTGGGACATGTCATTAGAATGTTGTTGTATGTTGTTGCTATATGCCTTGCCAGTTGCTCTAAAGCAGTGATGGCGAACCTTTTAGACACCGAGTGCTCAAACTGCGCGTGCGTGCATGCCCAAACTGGAAGGTACACGTGAACATGCGCATGCATGGACATGCATGAATGTGTGCATGTGCGGACATGCGCACGGACATGCGTAGACATGCACAGCAGAGACCCGAAGACCAGCTGGCTGGCGGGAGGCGGGGCATCCCAACACCGGCAGCATGGCAAGAGGTAAGATCTTTTTCTTTCGTGATCTTCTGTTTCGTCGTTTGCAGGGAAACAGAAGCTCACGAAAGAAACGCCACGGAGATCTGACCTAGGATGACGGCGGACGTGCCAGCAGAGAGGGCTCTGCGAGCCACCTCTGGCACGCGTGCCATAGGTTCGCCATCACGGCTCTAAAGTGAAGAGTGCCCCCAATGTGCTAGAATCTGTGCTTCCAAACTGGGACTGCAGAGCTAACCGTCCACAGATGAACAGAACAACGGGTGTCTTTATTGTATTTTTTATTTTATTTTATTAAGTTATGTTTATTTTATTTTTTATGTTATGTTATGTTATGTTATGTTGTGTTGTGTTATGTTATCTTTTGTTGTGTTGTGTTGTGTTGTGTTGTGTTGTGTTGCGTTGTGTTGTGTTGTGTTGTGTTGTGTTGTGTTGTGTTGTGTATTGTTTTGTTTTATTTTGTTGATTGGAAGAGCCCACT
>QLTV01002530.1:871512-885094 GCA_003457575.1 Thermophis baileyi
GCTGCCTCACCACCATCTGTATTGCGCAGGTCTAGTAGTGCTCCAAAACGCCCCGCCTACCTGCGTGATTACGTATGCTGGACAGCTCCATCCAGGAGGGGAGGGGTGTTATGTTCCAACTGTTTAAACTGTGTTACATGGTTCCAACCAGGTCCAGCGTTTGAGCGGGAAAAAGCTCAAACGCTATTGGCTGGTCTGTCTGACAGCTCCCTATAAAAGGGCAAGCTGTCAGACTGCTCTTTGCTGGTTGCTGATACAAGAGCTGAAATAAAGAGCTGTTTTGGAAGTCTGTCTCCTGTCATCTCTACCCACTATCCAACAACAANTTATGTTCTAGCTGTTTAATCTGTGTTGCATGGTTCCAACCAGGTCCAGCGTTTGAGCGGGAAAAAGCTCGAACGCTATTGGCTGGTCTGTCTGACAGCTCCCTATAAAAGGGCAAGCTGTCAGACTGCTCTTTGCTGGTTGCTGATACAAGAGCTGAAATAAAGAGCTGTTTTGGAAGTCTGTCTCCTGTCATCTCTACCCACTATCCAACAACAACTGATACCCATTTCTTTTATTGGCTTTAGATGTAAAGCTGTAAAGGTGTATTAATTATGTTTCAGAGTTCAGGCTCTTAAATAACCACAAGATGTTTTATAGAAGTGGCATTTCAAGGTATTTTGAGCTAGAGTTTTACCCATATGAAATGTTATTGAAGCATTTTTCTCATTGGAAACAATCGTTCATTTATTAATGTTAGAAGAAAAAAGAAAAGCAATAAAGCCAAAGATTTCCTGTCTTTGATGTGGGTGGCCATCCAAGAAAGTTTATTGCTGAAATAACATTCAATATCTGGAGAAAAATTATTTCTGTAGCTAAATAAAAATTCCCAATTAAGAGCCATATATCAAGTAACATCAGATGTGATGAAAATATTTGGCAATCGGTGAAGAGTGCCCTGCCTTTTATTAGTCTTTCCTTCACAATTATCATAGCCACTTAGTTTCATGAAACATGGGGATACCTTGTTGATTTGAATTGGTCATCTCTAATTTTGGATCCATTCTTGAGCACTGTGTCCAGACAAGTTCTAAAAATGATCTCATCCAAATGATTCTGGAAGCAGTCAATCAAATGAGAATGAGCTCTATTCTTCCTGGAAAAATGTGAACTACAGAGGTTTAGTTGTTTTGATTTTCAGCAAAATAGGGTGAGATTTACAATAAGCAAACTCATCAGAGGAAGGTGCTACAATTCCTAGAAATTGGTGCAGACTTTCCAACTTTTAAGGATTTCTGATTTCTATTTTAATTATCTCTAATTCCATTATTTTGGGATGAATGTAAGAAAATGTGCATATGTCACCCAAATTTTAGATGGCTACATTGACTGTGCAAAAGGAAGGATGTTTGTAAGGAACTATGGGGGGATGAACCTACTGAGTTTTTTCACAAAATAAATTAGGAAAACAGATTGATAACAATAAACATGGAACAAATAGTTAAGCAGAAGGTCTTTTTCAGCCTCTGTGGTTTCTTCTGTTCTTTAAGTTGTTTGATAGTGGTAACAGACTGATCTCAAATCTGAAGGCAAGCTTATCAACCACTATATCCAAGACACTTATATCCTGACCCCACCATGCTGTTCGTTTTTGTCTTAATGTGGCTTCCTTATTTCCCTCCGTTCCAATGGGAGTAAGCTTTGGAAAAAATTGAACTTGATGTAGAATCAGAATCAAAATGGAGTAAATTCAAATCTGCCTGCTGCTTCCTAAGTAAACAATCATTTAAAATTCTTTAGCTTCAGGTCATGATTATTAAATTCCGATGCACCTCCTTAGACACATAGGTAACACATTTTGTAACACGTTGGTATTATGCTTTTCTGTACTGGAAAAAAAACATCTTCTCTGAAAAAAAAAATCATTTATTAACTATCAAATTATAATTTAGTTCTCTGCCGCAGCCTAATTTGCAAATAATTTGGCCCATTCAGTGATTCCATCATGAAATGGATTTTTAATAGTGTGTTCCGTTTTGTGAAATCACTTAATCTGTGCATTTCTTTCCTAAGACCTACTTGCCTCTTGCTAAACAAACATTAGAATAATTCTGGTGCAAGTTGACTTCGCTCCTTTTTTTTTTTTGTCAACGTTGAGATCTCTTTGTTGGAAGTCTGCTGTAGTTTGTTCAAATACAGATGCTGCCTGTGTCAAGGGTTTCTTTCTTTCCCCCTCCTCTGCTGTCTATGAGCGCACAGGCAAATATTGATCCTCTATTGAGCTCCAAGAAGAGGGCTTTGCAATCACAATGGCTTGAGGTGGAGGCTGAGAAGGGTCCCAGAGCTGAGGACTTTCCGAATACTAGAGGCCTCTTATTTGCTGATTAGGCAGTGCTTGAATTGACACTAATCCTTTCCAGTGAGGTGGCCAAGGAGCTTTCATTTTAGCCCTTTTCTAATTAAAAGTGTTTACAGACAAAAGCTTTTGTTTATCCAGTGTTAATTATAAAGGGCTTTCCTTTCATGCATGCAAGGCATTTCCTGTCATTCTTTCACTATCATCTGCAATCTTTTCTGCAAATCAATTCTTCATTAGGGCTTAGACCGCCAAGCGAAAGGGCAAAAAGAGTCACATAGAGAAACCTGAAATGAACCTCACCTTGTTCCATACACCATATATATATATACCCCCCCCCACCAATCCCATGTGCACACAGAAGTTGACGTTCAGATTTGTTCTGTTTACATATCTGTCACACTTGAGAGCCTGGACATGTCTGCCATCTCAGACAGGCCAAAATTGGCTGGAATTAAAAAAAAAAATTAGAAAGGTAATTTAAATTCCCTAGTTTCATTAGGATGATCCAGGATGGACTTGTACCACCCAAAAGGAATTAAGGGTTTTAAAAATGGAAGTCATATAACCGAAGGATCAAGTCAGAACATTCTGATTGGTTGGGTTTTTTTTTTTTTTTTTGTTAAACCTTAACCCACTCAAAGCTCTTAGACTAATACCTCCATACCGGTAAATTAAGGAAGTTAATATGTGGCTCACCTTCAACTGTAGTAAGAGCAGGGGTGGGTTCCTCCTGGTTCGGACCGGTTCTCCCGAACCGGTAGCGGCCCGCTGGTGTCACGATGACGTCACCGAACCGGATCGGTAAGTGCTGGTCCTTGTGGGCCACCATCTTTCTTTTGATTTTTTTTTTTGGATTTTTTTGAATTTTTTTTAATTTTATTTTATTTTTTATTTTTTTCCTTCTGAGCATGCGCAGAAGCTGACTTCCGGCACTGTGCATGCGGTCACCATCTTTTTTTTGGCTTTTTTAAAAAAATTGTTACTGCGCATGCGCGCGCATGCCCATGAGGTGCGCCCACGCGGTGCGGGAGGGAGCGAACTGGCAGCGAGTTAAGTTGGAACCCACCCCTGAGTAAGAGTAAGATGCAGCTCGGTTACGGAAGTGGCATCAGATATTGCAGAAATTTAAGTTGGTTCATCTTTCATCACCACATCCTGCCTTCCCCATTTGTTCTTCTTCCGGGCCAACTGATTAAATTGGTTTGATAAAAGGCCCCAAAGCAACATGCTGGCTATGCTAGCTGGAAATGATGATGGTTGTAATTCAACACATCTGGAGGGTATCACTTTGGGAAAAGTTACTGTAAAGCAAGAATGCTCCCTTAACATTCCTAAAGTATTGTCCTTTATTACTCCCAAGATAGTGCAGTAATTCTCTAGGAACCTGGCACTTTCATGGGTAGTTAAGGATGTGATTTGAGTAGATAAAATGGAAGCAACTTCAGCTGCAACAAAGTTAGCTTTTATAGAGGTTAAGGATCTGTTCCAAAAGCTCCATACATTCCAAAGTTAAAATCCTGAATTTCTTTTTCTTATTCTTTTGATGAAACCATGGCCTGTTTAGAGCTTTTCTGGATGATCTCATCTGGTCCCAGCTTCTCATTTTTCCACCCTGCCAGTTCTGACCCTCACAAACATAGCAAAACTCAGAAGAAATTACTGACTTTCAGAAGCATGAATTTGAACTAATACTCATGGTGAATTAATATGAAGAGGTTATATACAGTAGCACTATCATTTTATTTATTTACTTATTAAACTTCTACCCACCCATCTCACTGAAGCAACTCTAGGAAGCTTGCAGTAAAAATTCCATGTAAAACATTAAAACAATAAATAAATACTATAAATTTAAAATTCAGTTATGCTGCGCATCTTGAGGGTAAAATTTAATTTAGTATTAGATCTTGACAATTTGTTGACACCTTTGTGGGAATCTGCATGGGGTTTTATTATGGAGCTTTGAACTCCCTTGTGATCCTCTGGTAGTAGTTGTGATCTAAGCTGGTACCCCCAAAGCAATTGCAATGAATAAGCCTCTGAATAGCAGTCTCATGCCAAGTTATGCATAAGCAAAATATTTTTGCTGTAGGTTTTATATTATAAATTATTGAATCATCATCGTCTTTTAATGACTCCATAATCCTTTGCAGGGTGGACTCTGGGCAACTGAATGGAGCTAGTGGAGTGTTTAATGGCCGGATGCCCTTCCTTTCGCCAATGCAGAGTTTTGTTCAGCAGATATAAACTCATTGTGCCCAGAGAGAGAAATATCTGCCTCTACCTAGGATCGAACTCATACCCTCCTGGTTGTGAGGCAAAATTGAGCATACTGTATGTAGTTTCTCAGTAATGTATTTGTGTTGTTAAAGAATTATGTTAGCATGTATTCTACTATAACCCTTCATACAAGTTTTTATATAGACATGCTTTGAGCAATGGAAGCAATCAATACAATATTTTTTTATATTTTTGATTTTCTTAGATTTTATTACAAATTCCATAATATGTAAGCTTTTTTTAAAAAAAATGGAGCTAGGATGGACCAGACTCTTGTAAAATGCTAAATGGCATACTATTGTTTACATTGTTACTATTGTTCACATCAGGTTTACATGAAAACTTAAGGCCCAATCCAAGAAATGCATTTATTAGTGTGCCTGAGATAGTTTAAATAATTTTGCTGCGTTTCTATGTGAGATATATCACCAAACTATTCTCCTTATGAACTTTAGGGCATATGATGCCTAGAATTATTCTACCATCATTGGTGATTTGTGTCATATCACCTTTTCCTGCTCTTGTAGCAATTTCTCACTACAGTCATGCCTTTGCCAACTTTTCTCAGTTGTCAAACACTGGAGTCCTGCTTGCTACAGCAGATGGGAGAGAAAACACTGAATAAAAGATGGAAGAAGAAGTACTGTATTTACCTCCATTTGCGCATCTTTACAGTTGACTTTCCCCGAGGGTACAGTTGTTATTTCCATTTTATGAGATTTTCTAGTCATCTGACAAGGGAAAAGCATTCTGAATATCCAGCAATTCAATTCATGAAATTGTGTGTGTGTGTGTGTGTGTGTGTGTAATAATTGCAAAAGAGTGGGTGATAAAGACAAGTTAGACCTGGCAGGATAATCTTGGAAAAGTAAAGGGGTCATGGGGTTTCATTCTACAAAGGGAACAGATTTAGATAGCTCTTTCAGCTTGACTTGCTCTTTCAGGAAAAGGCCAAATTTTCCCAGATTGTCTCTTTCAAATGCCAGAGGATATTTGGGAGTTGATAATAGTGTCAGCAGAATTGTTAAAGGGGCAATCTGAAAAGAAGCCATGCTCCTTTGCTTTGCAATCTCCTGCTTTTAAAACCCAATCTATGGAGCCTACTGATATCTGTTGTGAGGAGGATAATCTTCAGTTCAAAGACATTGATTGACTACTAATGTTTACGGGATCTTGTAATCCCTGGCCCTGTGGCAAATGGATAGAAGTCTAGGTTTGAATATGAAATATATAATTTGCTTCAAAGAGGTATAGCAGCATTGATTCCACGTCAACATCTTCAAGAGAAATAGCCGATTATGTTGCATTTTGGTATTAACCTGGCTGCCTCATAAATAGATATTATAATCATGATGGAGTTTGTCCTTGCATTTCTCCCTGCTAAATAAGCAGTTTGGCTCTGTGCCCAAACAGGAAAATAAGGTGGAAGAAAGAAATGAAATAGGGTTGCAATAAATGGAATAATTTCCAAGTGCGAGAAAAGAAGAAATGCTTTGTTTAGTCAAGCTTGGTTACATCTACTTCAAAAGAAGGAGAATGAAATTCCACTTCATCATATTCTATCAGTCTTCTTAACCCTTCCAGCAATTCCTCCTTGTCTTTAATCCTGTGCTGGGAAGAAGGGAACAGGAGGACTCTGGGCACCAGTGTGCTAGTTCCACCTGACTTTCATTTTACATTTTAAGTTTCTATTAATTAAAGTACTATTAAAGGGACAGCTGCAAAGCAGACACTCATGAAGAGCAAATTGAAAACTAACACCTTTATTAACCTATAAGATTTTTTTCATGTGTTAACACTACATGTGTCAATCAAATAAACACACTACATGTGTCAATCAAATAAAATGTCTCTGCCACACCTAGCCATATTTTTGGTGTGTGTGAATTGCTGCTGTTCAGAAAGATAATGATCACAGTTTGATTATCTGTTATTTTAACAGATTAACAGAGTTGGAAGGGTCCTTGTAGGTCATCTAATCCAACCCCCTCGCCCAAGCAGGAGACCTACACCATTTTTGACAGATGGCAGTCTAGTCTCTTCTTGAAAGCTTCCAGTGATGAAGCTTCACTTTCCTCTCAATTTATTTTCTCTTTCATGCTTTTAAACACAGGTTTAAATATGTTCCCTACAAGATAATACTTAAGTAATACTTAAGTCATAATTTTTGAATCTTTAATGTGTCATAAAGATATTTTGTTCTTAGTAGCTTATTTGTCCATTGCAGTCTTAGCTGTATGTTAGGTTTTGTAGGATAGGATATTTGTGGATGCATATCTTCACGCTTCCCAGGACATGTTCTGTATAATTAAGAACCCTATAATCAACAAAAGCAATTCCAATGGAACCAGCCATTATTTATTTTTAAATTTATTAAAAATACAGGTAGTCCTCGACTTACGATCACAATTGAGCCCAAAATTTCTATTGTTAAGTGAGACATTTGTTAAGTGAGTTTTGCCCCATTTTACTTGCCAGAGTTATTAAGTGAATCATTGCAGTTGTTAAGTTAGTAACCCGGTTGTTAAGTGAATCTGCCTTCCCCATTGACTTTGCTTGTGAAAAGGTTGCAAAAGGGGATAGCAATAGCAATAGCAGTTAGACTTATATACCGCTTCATAGTGCTTTAGAGCCCTCTCTAAGCGGTTTACAGAGTTAGCATATTGCCCCCAACAATCTGGGTCCTCATTTTACCCACCTCGGAAGGATGGAAGGCTGAGTCAACCTTGAGCCGGTGAGATTTGAACCGCCGAACTGCAGCTAGCAGTCAGCTGAAGTAGCCTGCAGTGCTACACTCTAACCACTGCGCCACCTCGGCTCATGACCCCGGGACACAGCAACGGTCATAAATATGAACCAGTTGCCAAGTGTCTGAATTTTGATCACATGATCATGGGGATGTTGCAAAGGTCATAACTGTGAAAAAACGGTGATATGTCACATTTTCAGTGTCATTGTAACTTTGAACAGTCACTAAATGAAGCATTGTAAATCAAGAACTGCCTGTACATAGCTGCCTATCTTATAACCAACTCTGGGCAGAAGTTTCCAAGTGGAATGTTTTCAGTGGACAAACTTGAATGATTGTATAGTTTGCCATTAGGATTTACTATATAATCCATGCTAATTAGGTATATGTTCCCCTCTATCATTCATCTGGTGACAATACAGTGTTTTCCACTAACTGGAATGATTCCCTCTAGCCTTGGTTTTGGACATTTGCTCTTTACTGTGCTAGAACAATGAAGAATAGAGAGTAGTAACATCACCCAATCACCAGCAATTAGGTACATTAACAAAAGCTATAAAAAGTGAGGCTCTCTAATGTTCCTTAAAAAAAAAGTTATATTAAACCCCATTCATTAGTAAAAATTAGATGCTTGCAGTCATTGTCCTTATATTGTTTCAGATTGGTTTTTCATATGAAAGTATTTTCCATTCCCATTTTCTGTAAACCTTCCCCCCCCCCCCCATCTGCTTGTTTGCAACTACTGGTTTGGTTTCATGCTTAGAAAATGGAATCTGTTGTTTTTGAATGAAATCTCTTTGAATTGCTAGAAGCTATAAGTATTGAACCTGTATAGAAAGAGAGATAGTAAGTGTTGCTCCTTTTCTTCCTGGATTCATGACATTACCTGTAGAGTGTCCTAGTAGGCACCTGCAGAAGGCTCTTTATAACGCTTGAAAACTGATTTTGTATATAGGATCCTCTATATGTGGACCTCAGTTTATACATTTGGATAAACATATACAGATTGGAATTAGAACTTGCTCTCCTGCTTTAGCACTCATTTATAGTTAACAGCTGAAATATTTCATAAGCCAGAATTTGAACTCTACATATTATTTCCAAGGTAAGTAGCTTTACAGTGAAGGAGATAACTAGATGCCTTCCATTTTTTTTCCTTTCCAGAAGCAATTGGTCACATTTTGTACTGTTTTGATAAATGCATTCTCAGGCCCACTTGAGAAATTCATTCCCTTTACTTTTTGCATTCAGTCTTGTTATCTTTTCCCTTTTTTTAAAATAAGGGAACAACAATAATAGCATTTTTCCAATCATCAAAACACCCCACCCACCCACACAGAATAATTAAACAAGTTGCATAACCACGCCATTAAAAAAACAACACATCCATGTCATTTGGATACAAATATCTTAAAAGATTTTTACCAGCGCTCCTCCACTCCCAAATCATTTCATCACTTTAATTCTTACTTCTAAACACTATGGTGGAGACTGCAGGCTTAGCCTTCTTTATGTACTTCCAAAAAATCTACTTTCACAAAATCCGTTTCCCCCCTCAATCTCTCTATGAGTGCATTCAGCTATATTTTTCTCTTTTTATACATATTTACACTATCATTCTCTCATCTTTTACATTCTCATTCATTCTTGGATCTCCAAATGCTCTTTTTTTAATGTAGACTCTTTGTCTTGTTCCCAGCCATCCATTCGTGTTGCCTAATTGCATTTTCCCCCTAGATCAAGTTAATTCAGAATATTGCATAATTTTTATCCAAAGTTCTTTTATTATCTCCAGCCACTGGAGTGTAACATGTGTTTTCTGAAAATTCAATATAAATGCAATATATATGGAGCAAGAGTGAATTAGAGAGAAAGAGGGAGGAGGGATGCAGTATTTCTCAAATAAAAATGTTATGTGAAGAATTCAGTACAGTAATGATTATACAGACATTATATACAACTTCTCTGGAATGAAATAAGACATTGCATTTTGATATATTTGGAGATCTCCATTCCAGTTTGTTTTGTTTATATAGGATGCAGTGTTATCGGCATTTATTTTTCTGCATAAATCTGATTTTAAGATGAACATAGGAATAGCTAATATAGCTGTAATTTATCAATTTCCTATACAAATATCTGAATTTTGGCAAAGGGCTCAGTGTATTAGCCCTTGTATTGGTATATAGCATGGTTGTCCAACCTTTTGGCTTGCCTGGGCCACACTGAATGAAGAGCAATGGTCTTGGGCCACTTATAAAATATATATTATAGTTAATATATATAAATAGCAAAGTTTCTTGTGGGCCCACATTAGTAGCTGTCCAGAACTGTATGCAGTCCATGGGCTATGGGTTGGATATACCTAATATATAATAGCATACTTAGATGCTAAGAACTTAGTAACTTTACCATCTCTGCCACTAACACCAACTACTGCTGACAAAACCTCTCATTTTAATTGTTACAGTGATCACAGTATAACATCATTCTAGGGCAGGGATCCCCAACTCCTGGGCCACGGTCCACTACCAGGCCGTGGCCTATTCGGAACCAGGCCACGCAAGAGGCAGGCTGGCGTGCACTTGCAGTTGAGCTGCGTGTGCTATGTGCGTATGCACCAGGTCACCACTGACACAGCCCGGTTCCCCTATCCCCCCCAGCTGGGCCACCAAGCAAAGGTTGGGGACCACTGTTCTACGGCATTCTGAGTAACTGAAATATTGGTCTTCTCTGAGAATGCTAATGAGCTCTTTGCTAGGATTTAATAAATAAATCTTCAAACCTACTTCAAGCTGTGCAAAGGTACCAAACTTTTGGTACCAATTAAAATATATAGCCTCAATGTAGAATTATGCCAATTCATTTTGTTCCATTTTCTTCATATGTAAGATGTTCCTTATCTTGCAATAGCAAGCCACATTGTATAAATTTACAAAATTAATTTCATCTTCAGTAGTTTCACCCCTCCTTAAATACAGTCCAAATATGATTTCTCTTTATGGAAAGCCTCCAGTGCGCTTTTAGCTTTGCTCAGTAATTTATTGACAGGAAGTGGAGAATATGACATGATGTTTATATGTTTATATGGATGTAATATCTTTAATATGAAACTAATTTCTGTTTAATTGCAAAGGCCAAAGACCTTCATTTAATGTGTGTTGTATACAATTTATGAGTCTCCATTTTCCCAGACATATGTCACAGACCTGGTGCTACACCGAGCATTCCATTATAATTTAATTTCCTTCCATAAATGGTTTCATTAAAGATCAGTTATTCAGGCTAAGAAAATATTATGTCAGTAGGAAAATCTAAGGACTTAGGCACAGTTTTTCCCTGAGAAATAAGGAAAATTCACACTATTTGGTGAAGTGTGAATATAGCTACTGGAAAGGCAATGGGTGCTTTAATTCTCCACTATTCAGCCCCTTGGAGAAACTATAAGAAGTAATTTTTGCACGCCATCTCACCTCAGTGAAATATGGAAGTATCTTCAGTCCTTATAATTCCCTACCATACAGTAAATGAGAGGGGAAATTTGGAAGCTGAATCATATGAAGAGCATTTATGGGTAAATTTGACCAATCAATATATTTAGCCCAAAGAAGAGAAGGGTGAGGGCAGATGTGGATATTGCAAGACATGATTTATTTTATTTTTCTTTATTTAGGATTTGAGGGGAACTTAAAACCATGTGATGTTTCTTTCAATGTTTCTGATCAGATTTCTTCATTATTATTGCCTCATTGCCCTGGATGTCTCACTGGAAACCAAGTAAGATGGGGGAGAGGAAATATTTCTTAATCATTTCGATGCCCTTTCACCATGATATGTCTGGCATTTATGAAAGGCTGGGAGACTTTGTAGTCAAAACCTGTTGTTCATTTCAGTTGTAAACAAGGCAAAGCTAAAGAACACAACTCCCTATGTGAGGTTCTTCCATCTTAATATAAAAATAAGGCCTATATCTTGATCTGTTATCTGAAATAGCCTCATCTTCCTACCTTTGTAGCTGTAACTAGAATAGGATTGAAATATCTTGCTATTTATTCTTCATTTATCTCCGAACTCTTCATATGAAATGATTTTGACTCAACAAAACAGCAAAAACACACTGTATTTAATTTGAAATACTTTTATATAAAAATCGGTGTTTTTCAAAGGTTTTGTTTCTCACTGTTTTCTATTTCAATGGCTTGTTCTGAGAACTAATTTCACACAGAAACTCTCATTTCAAACAGAAATTATCAATTCATTGTAAGAAGCTTTTGTTTTAATGTAGTTAATGTTGCAATACATTTCTGCATTAAAACTCATTATGCCTGTTAGAAATTGCTGCTTTTTCTTACATTGCAATGAGTTTTATGTGTGAAAAGGTTGTTTGAGTATAATCAGGATGGACTAAAAGCCTCCAAGCATCTAATTCTACTTAGTTTTAGATAAAACCAAACATAATACAAGTATCTAGCATGTCATAATATCAATGGAGCTGTGTGCGTGCGCATGCGCCTGCCACTCACACACGACACACCCCTCCCCCCCCCTGTGCCAGGCCAGGTTGCCAAGCTGGAAAGGTTGGGGACTACTGTTCTAGATGCTTTGGGTTTTAATATTCAAAAAGCATGGCCAGTGGGAAGGGTTTGTGTTAAGTCTTCACTTTTCTTACCTCTACTTAAACCAAGGTTTTTGCAAGATACTTAAACCATTGTTAATATTTGTGCAAGAAAGGCACAGTTTCAGGCAATAGTTTTGGAGCCACCTTGTTTTGTTTTCATAAAGAAGCTATGGATTCAAAAATTTTAATACCTGTTGGTTCATTCCTCTCACTCCATTCAAGCATTTGTTTTAGATTAGTGATAGTCTAACTCTGAGGCTATTTCAACACTATTTAAAAGCATTCTAACACTCCCGTAGGCACTGTTGGATTTTCCATGCATGTCCAGAAGCCTAAAATATCACTAAACATTTCTGAAACCTGGAACAAAATATGCTCAAGGGATAGTTTATTTGCTGATTAATGTCACTTTATTCTCTTTCATGATTAAAGCCTGTTTTAGATATATTTATTCCTTAAAATAGCATTCATTTATATACCTATTCTTTATAAGCACATTGTTAATGTTGATTTCATTTTTAAGAATAACACTTGTTATTTTTGGTGGCAGAAGCAAAACGTATTTCTAAATTGCCGCTAGCTGCAATTTTTATGTACCATGTAAAGACTACCTTTAAAAGAGTAGTATCATCTACCAGCTGTTATTTGTTTTCCTCTGGATAATCTCCAAGTGATACAAATTCAAAGTCAATAGCCATTTAGGAAGAGTCCCGCCAGCATCAGAATGGTTGATGCATTAGGTGTTTGCATGGATACTATGGTCACATTAAGCAGGATAAAATTTATATGTGATATAGCGCTTCATGTTCCCCTTGAATTTGAACCAATGACTCATTGTTGGGATGAGAACCTCCCTAGAACATATTATACTGTAAGGTTTTTCTCCAGGAAGAGTTTTGCATGAAGACTTGGCATATGGGATGAAAAAAGAGCATCAGATTATAATTGCTATCTAATTTTTTTTATTAATTTGGAAGTGGCAATTACTTTGATTTTTTATAAATATAAAAGAGACATTATATACTATATTGAATGTGTGTGCTTATCAAAAGTATTTATCAGGCCCCATAGACAGTTTATTATATAAATTACATTAAATGTTTGAATCGGTTGCCATTTTCTTCTAAATGCTTCCTTTTTGGTTAGTTGCGTGACCTTTGAACATTTCTAAGTACAGCAACATTTTCTTTGGGGTAAAAAATAACGAAACATATTGTGATAAGTCCCTGGAGCCTGATGTTTGATACAACATATAGGTATGTATGCATGTAAAAAAGTAAGCATGCTCATGCTGATTAGATTTGGTTGCTTTGGACAGTAGGTATAATGTATGAAATTTGTATATTTGTATATTTGAAAATTATATTATATATATTTGAACATTTCTAAGTACAGCAACATTTTCTTTGGGGTAAAAAATAACGAAACATATTGTGATAAGTCCCTGGAGCCTGATGTTTGATACAACATATAGGTATGTATGCATGTAAAAAAGTAAGCATGCTCATGCTGATTAGATTTGGTTGCTTTGGACAGTAGGTATAATGTATGAAATTTGTATATTTGTATATTTGAAAATTATATTATATAT
>QLTV01002530.1:905778-932291 GCA_003457575.1 Thermophis baileyi
TTTTGCATTGTGTGTGAGTCAGTTGTGTGGCTTTTGTGTTGTTTGTGTGTGAAGTGTGAAAGTTGTTTTTTGAGCTCTTTGTGGCTCTGTGAGGTTCCTGCTTGTTGTTGCAGGGACCATTTTGTGTGCTTTTGCATTGTGTGTGAGTCAGTTGTGTGGCTTTTGTGTTGTTTGTGTGTGAATACTTTACTGATAATTTGTGAAAGTTGGTTTTTGAGCTCACCCGGTCACATGACCATGGCCACCAAGCCACGCCCACCCAGTCACATGACCACCAAGCCACGCCCACCAAGCCACGCCCACAGAACCGGTAGGGAAAATTTTTAGATTTCGCCACTGGCTGGGAAGTAAATTAAGAGAAGATCAAAGAGATTGCTAGGGCTTGTTTGTGCTGCAGTTAGATGTATGCAAGAAAAGGCTCACATACACAATGCAGATGCTATTCATTTCCCATTAAGATTAAGAGTCAATAGACTCTTAATTTAATGAAATGAAATGAAAATATTTTAATAGGTCCTTCCTTCCTTCCTTCCTTCCTTCCTTCCTTCCTTCCTTCCTTCCTTCCTTCCTTCCTTCCTTCCTTCCTTGAAATAATAAATTACAGGTTAAAAGATGATTAAATAAGTTGTCTTCTTTTTCTTTTAGGTGTCTGTTTCTTCATCTCTTAGGCATGAAAACCAGCTGGGTGACCTCAGGCCAGTCACTCTCTCTCAGTCTAACACCTCAAAGGATGATTGTGGGGGAAATAGGAGGAGGAAAATGGGTTGGATATATTTACCGCCTTGAGTTATTTGTAAAAATAATAAAGGGAGAAATACAAATAAGTAAATAAATTTTGAGGATCAGGCTCTTAGAGATTGAATCATGTCCTTGTATATGTGCCATGTGCTGAGACCCATTATGGCTTTTATTGACTGCTTATGATATGACATATTTATAGCAGTATAGCATTAACCACTCAATTGTACAGCTCCAGGGCACTGTTAACCATAAAAAAGAAATCGCTGAGGAAACTACTGCTAAGTAACAAAGAACTTAAAACTTTCCATCGTAATTCATCTTTGCACCTTTCTATTCAACCATTATCTATTGTTCTATTTTACTTGTGATCATAAAATGTCCTACAATGACATTTTAAAGCTAGATTAAAAATATGGCTTTATATGCAGTAAATACATCCATTTATAACCTAGTAAAAATAAACTGCTCCAGAATTATTATTTATATTCAAACTCCATACTCCAAAAATAAAATATAAAAACACCGAAGCATCTTGTTCTTTACTGATAATTTATTTCAAATTTGCTCTAACGAAGTTGGACAATTAGATTTCACTGAGCCCTATGGAATGGCATAATAGGCTGAGTTAAGCTTTGCCATTTATTGGACTATTAAAATAAAACAAATACAATAAAACTCAAAGAAATACTGTCTCTGTAGTCGATGTGATTAATTCCCATAACATTTCCCCAAATTCTTGCTCTCACTCTCTTTTCTTTATGCATGCAAATCAAATAAATGTGTAACCTCAATTTATTGGCGCATGTTATAATTCCACCCTAAAGACCTCCTTTAATGCTCCTGCTATTAATACAATGTAGCATGCAGAGCGTATCCCTCATTTTATAAATGTTTATATCCCACTTTTCTTCCAAGAATTCACAGCATCTCAAAGGTAAAACATTATAAGGTCACTTTTAACATAGTGCAGTGATGAGAAAGAAAAGATATAATGAATGGGGTCAAGGCTCAAAGCCTGTAAAATAATGTAACACCAACAGAACCTCTTCAGCTGCTACATACAGTTGTTGCATTGACCTCAAGAAGATTGCACATAAATCTACCTTGCAGATTCCAAAGAATGGTAGAAATGCACTCTGACAAAACGTTAAAAAGCAGAATTCTACAATTAACCGACTGGTTTAAAAATATTGGCTATATGTACTGTCTTTAGAGTGTGGGATTCATCCTGATTTAGGCTATAATCCCACTTGCAGATCATCATGGCAC
This sequence comes from Thermophis baileyi, assembly GCA_003457575.1. Lineage (NCBI taxonomy): Eukaryota > Metazoa > Chordata > Lepidosauria > Squamata > Dipsadidae > Thermophis > Thermophis baileyi. The sequence goes on from QLTV01002530.1 coordinate 907,789, forward strand.
TCACATGCTCTGGCAACATCATTTGTTTCTAACTGACTCTGTGACAGTTGCCTTGATCTCTTTTCCAGGGCGTGAATTAAACAGACATAAATTATCCCTATTTTATCAGACTGAAGTATATCTCCCTATTTATTTCAAGAGCAGCCTTGGGTTATATAAAATCTGCCATTACCTTGGAAGTTATTCAGATGACTGGCAGTAACTGGGAATAGAGGCAGTATAGGGATTGTCACTAGGAACAGCAAATTTCAGGCTGGTACTGTTTTCTGCTAATTCAGGAATGGATGGGCAGTGTAATAATTCAGCACAGGTAGTTGTCATGCAGCAACCACAATTGCAACTGTCATAAAGACAGTACATTTAATCTGCCATTACCTTGGAAGTTATTCAGATGACTGGCAGTAACTGGGAATAGAGGCAGTATAGGGATTGTCACTAGGAACAGCAAATTTCAGGCTGGTACTGTTTTCTGCTAATTCAGGAATGGATGGGCAGTGTAATAATTCAGCACAGGTAGTTGTCATGCAGCAACCACAATTGCAACTGTCATAAAGACAGTACATTTAACTCTGTCATTAAATCCCGCAGTTGCTAAGTAAAATATCACATGACCATTACAATCTCACTTCCCGTTCAGTTGTTAAGTGAAATGTCACAAGAACACAACTTAAAATCAGTGGTGAAATCCAATTTTTTTTACTACCGGTTCTGTGGGCATGGCTTGGTGGGCGTGGTGTGGCTTGGTGGGCGTATCTTGGTGGGCGTGGCAGGGGAAGGCTACTGCAAAATCTCCATTTCCACCCCACTCCAGGGGAAGGATACTGCAAAATCCCCATTCCCTCCCCACTCCTGGGGGAAGGATATTGCAAAATCTCCATTCCCACCCCACTCTGGGGCCAGCCAGAAGTGGTATTTGCCGGTTCTCCGAACTACTCAAAATTTCCGCTACCGGTTCTCCAGAACCTGTCAGAACCTGCTGGATTTCACCCCTGCTTACAATTTTATTTCCGCATTTTCTATTGACTCTGCTTGTCACAAGCCAGCTGCAAAGGACACAAATGGTGATCACATGACTGCAGAATGTTGTGATGGTCATCATACATGTGAGGACTGATCATAAAGCTTTTTTTTTTTACAACATAACTTTGAACCATCTTTAAATAAAGCAATTAGTAAGTGAGGACTGTCTGTAGCTAGGAAGTTGTATTTTCAATACATTTGAAAGATACTAGTTTTTGAAGGTTATTCTATGGGAACTGATGGCATTTTCAGTGAGTTGTAATTAAGATGCATGTCCTTGATTGTGATAATTTATCCAGACTACCTAGACAGTTCAAATAATCCTTGAGATCTGAATTCCTAAAATCTGAATAATCCCTACCAGTCTTTAAAACTCTTTGTTACTGGTGAAAGGTCAAGTCTTATTAGCTAATGTGATCTGCATAACCCTATTTTCTCCTTAACTGCTCTTTACGTTGAGTGATGGGTTTCCCCAGTTCACCTCTAGCATTGTGGTGGAAATATCTGATCCATGCTGGGCTCCAACTTCCCAGAAGCTGCTTTCTGTGGATTTGTTGAGGTTTTCCTTCACCGGACTGCTGCAAAATCTGCTTTTGTTAGTTTTCCTTTCACAAAAACATACACACTTCAGCATGAGGCCTGGCAACCTTTGCCCTCTAGGAATGACTCATTCCCATTTACAAGGTCACTACAAAATCCAACAGATTAAGCCTAACAAGCAGCCAGGAAACTGCTGACTGGAGAATTTGTACTTCTGTTAACATGGATAGCACAACAGAGAGTTCTCTGTTGGTCACAATTTGTCATTACGTTGGTTGAAGTAAAGGCATTTAAAAAAGAGAAAAAGGCAGACTTTTTAGCTCTCTCACTCTCTCATATTGTGGCTTTGAAAAAATAGCTCTTTTCCCATACACCTCTCCCATGAAAATAACAAGGCAGTTGTTTCAATAATGTAAATTGACATAAAATGACTTGAACAATAGTGTCTATTTAATTAACGTTGATCCTACACTAGTCTTAGGGAACAAAGGAGAAATGAAACTTCCACTCCATGAAAAGGCTGCCTTTCTGACCTCTTCTATAAGCAAGATGTTTCTTGAGAGAGACTATGAAAGAGATTGAAAGAAGGTGGGGCGGGGGGGGGGGAGAGAGACTGTGGAATCTGAAAAATCTCCTTTTTAGATAGCAGCAAAAATTGTCCTTCTGGAAGGGGTTTTGCCATATTTGCCAACTTCCTAGTAGAAGCGCTGAAGTATGAAAAGGAAGAAAAGGTTAGCCTCATTCTGAACTAATGCTAAACAGCCAGATTGTCAGATGATAAAAATGATGATAATAAACATAAATTAGGGTGAACTATTCAATTTTGACTAAATAAGGGGAAATAGAATTCTCAAACTGCAGAGAAGATTAGATAATCAAATTATGCCACTATTACAAATTGGTATTTTCTAGGAACTACTTTCTTTTCCACTCTGGGCCTTAAGTTTGTAGAACTGAAACAATGACCTGCCAGGTTCTCTTCAATGTGTCAAAGCTGGTCATTTTGGCTCCTTTATGCCAGGGGTATCCAACCTTGGCAACTTTAAGACTTGTGGACTGAAAACTGAGGAATTCTGGGAGTTGAAGTCCACAAGTCCTAAAGTTGCCAAGTTTGGAGACTCCTGTTTTATGCCCTTTCTTGTTCCCTAACTAAAGTGCCCTAACATATGAGTGCGGATATAAGAGTGAAGCCTTATATCTGATTGCATTTATGTACTTATATGCATTAAATTTCAAGAAAGCATTTGTTGATGGAACCATATCAATATTAATTCAGTGCGCTTTATGAATGCACAGAAACAGATGCACATCTTTAAAGCAATATTAAACATTTATCAATTTTTAAGTTTGATTTGGTTTGGGTTTTATTTTGTTTTATAGGTGGTCTTTGACTAATGGCCATAATTGAGATTGGAATTATGGTTCCAAGTCATGGTGGTCCTTAAATGGATCAGCATGTGACTGTACCTGATTTTACTATCCTTTTTGTGGTGATCATTAAGCTGTTTTCTTCAATGGGCATTTTTATTGGAAACTAGAAGGGAATGCTAAAAACTGGCAATTTTTTTTGCTGAAAATCACAATAATGTGACTGCAGGATGCTGCAAATGGCCATAAATGCAAGCCAGATGCCAAACCAAAAAATTTTTGTATTTACAAATACAATAAAATAGCTAGCTATTAAGATCAGCCATCAGGAATAATCACAGTCAGAAAAAAACACCCTACTGCAAATATAATTTTTATAGTAGCTAAGAGTTTGTGACCTTAGCCCTTAAATTAAGATATGCAACTTCTACTGGGGAATTATGCATAACCTTTCAGGGTCAAACAATAATAACAGTTCTGTTAAAACAGAGGAAATCAACCAAATAAGAGGGATTCCCTGTAGATTAAGTCTGATAAAGTCTACTCTTGGTTGGTATTTACAGGGTTAAGAAAGGGCTGAGATCAAGCTTCTGTCTGGAAATAATGTGAAAGAAAAAGATTAGGAAAGATAATAGATATTTTCTATTCTCCTTCTAAAAATCTGATTAGTCAGAAAAGCCTCCCACTTTTCTCATATCATTGTTGTATATTTCAAAGTGGTATTGAAGTTCTGTCAGAAGCAACTTGGAGCTCCTGAGGGATTGATTCACTTAAGTTCCATCAGAAGATGACTGATCATGTTAAAATGGAGTATATTTTTTTTCCTGGTACTGCCTGAAATGACATTTTTTATGCCTTTTCACAAAAAGTGTCCATAGTTTCTTAACATTTCCTACCAGTCATAAAACAATATTGAGAACCTCAGGGATAATATTTTAAATAAATTTGAAGGAATAATTCATTGTTCCTTGACTTCAGTAGATATGGTTTAAAGGTATTTTTTTTAAAAAAAAGATCCCAGTACATTTAAATATGATTCTAAAAAGCATATTTTTTACTAACTTGATGTTGGTTAGCAGAAGCATTGGAGTTAGTTGTACCTTTATCTGGGCATTAGGCAGAGAAAAACCAACTCTTAGCAGGTACTATGCCTGCCTGTGTGTGGTCACAGATATTTCAATTCTCCATCTTTTATGCTTCTGTCAATGACTTGTTATTCAGTCATAAAGTCTAATTCTTAAGTCAACATCAGCTTATGTTTCATGGAATGCTAAATGAGGAAAGAATGCTCAGATCTGCATCTGTCTGTGGTAAAGGGAGGCAAAGAAGAGAGAGAGAATGTTTGCATGTGTAATACTACACAGATTTTACTAAGCCCTATTCTGTCATCTTGGCAGACAGTGAATTAAATCAAGAGCTTACTGGGCAATTCCGTTCAAAGCATATAAACTCTCCCTGTTTTGTTACACCCACCAGCACACATATACACATACACATATTTGCTGTAGTTTCTCAGAAATTTGGTTCCTTCTAAATGAATTTGGGTGATGGTAGTTAACATGCTGGGCTAAAATGGCTTGTATCTTGCCTTAGAGAAATATTTTTTTACATGTTTCCTTGTAAACGTTGCTGAATAAATTGGAACTTCACAACATAAAATCTAGAAATTCAGCATAAGTTAGACAAAATAGTGCCTACAGTTGACTACAAGGCAATGTTGAAATAAATAGAAAATAGAAAACTGGTCGTAACAATGTAACCATTTATTAAGAGACCTAATTTTTACATATTCAACTTGGAATTGCCTAGGAGGAGATACCAGCTACTTTCTACAGAACTGAAACCACTTTCTCCCATTAAAACTGAGAAAAAAATTCAGCAAAGACTCCAAAAAGGGAAAACAAAGGACAATTTGCATATTTAAATCCTTTTCATGCTATTTATGCTAATATTTCCTTTTACTGTATGTAGATAACTGTTTTTGAAAGCTTTTATGGATCACCATGAAAGCTAAAATTAACCCTAGGGTGACACTCTCTTCAGATATGGTATGTGGGACTCCAGAATTAAATAAAAATAAAATATATCCTTGTTTTGTTTCCAAAACTATAGATTATCAATGTTTGGAATCATCCATTCCTTAATAATTTTCAATACAGGAAATTTTTAAAAATTTAGAAGCCCTCCTATATTATCTAAGTTTCGATTCAGCACATAGCCAGCTAGACTGTTACCAGTTGGTTCTTGCCCTTTTTGGATTAGGTTTGTACTGCTTGCCAAAATTTAGGGCAAAAAAACAGACTCAGAAAGCTTCTTTTTTCTTTAATATGGGAAATGCACTTTACATTCATTGTTAAATTTGTACATTCAAAATATATCACATTCAAACTTGGCTACAAGTATTTACTTTCATTCAAAGAGAAGCATAAAGTAATATTTTGATGGCAGTCTAGTCTATTTTTTACTTATATTTGTGTCTATAGTATCCCTTGATAATGGAAATATCAATAAATGGAGATATTACACTTTATCTGATCTTACAGTTTGGATAAAATTAATGAATTATTTTAAAAAATCAAAGTAGAAGCTTTGAACAAAATGTTATATATGTTGTGGCTTGCCCAAGTCCCGCGCAGCTGCTCATGGATCTGGAAGACCAAGAACCGACCATGGGGTGGCAAGAGCAGTCTGTATCTCCGGCACCTGAGTCCGAGACCGAGGAGGACGCAGGGCCAGAGGACGATACTCAATCAGGGCCTTCTGCACCTCCCCAGCAGGAGTTAAGTGACTCCAGTGAAGAGGAGGAGCCTCTGATTGATGCTAGGGCACGCAGGGCAGCTAGCCGGCAAGAGTGGCTTTGTAGAAGGAGGTCTCCTCACAGGTAAACCTGCAGGCAGAGCGGCCACGCCCTAAGACTATATAAGGTTGAATCACAATGGAAACTGTTGCTGGAAACAAAGAATGTATTTTACCTCTCTCTGTTGCTGGAACCAACGCACGTATTTTACCTGGCTCCTGTTTACACTTTTGGTGATATCAGTTGGACTAACTCCAGTCCGGGCTCTCGGCCAATTCCAGCAAGTGAGGAATTTAAGGACTTAATGATCTGTTTGTGTTTTTTTGTATTTGAAATCCCGGCCAAAGTGTTCTGTGAATTGCAACAGGCACTTTGGGAGAAACCCTGAAATGAACTTATTACTAAGCATTTATTAGTGATAAAGCCTTCTTTATTTTGGACAACAGTGTGTGTGTGTCGTTTCCTGGGGGCTTGCCGCGCTGGGTCACAACAATATATTGGTGGAAGTTTAAATAAGACTTATCAGAAGTTATGATTTTGATACTACTCCAACAGTATTGGTGTGTGTCAAGAACCTTTTCCCGCTGAAGTTATTTTTGTACAAAATACTATTTGCTGAAGTCTAATTTTAGTTTTAAAAGAAAAATGGCTAAAAATAAAGTATAAAATACTTATATTGGAACCTTGAGCTGTTTCAACAAAATACAGGGTTATTCAAAAAGAATGAACCGATTTCATGACGCAATATTTTATTAAGGAAAAGTAATACAAAACTCCAGCCAAGTCACAAGTATTCTACTCACAATCAGCTTTTATTTCCTGTCGTACAAGTGTTCAATGTGGCCTTCACAACTTAGATAACTCCTCTTTCAAATGGTCACTGACTCATTACATGACGATGCTTGAGAACTGAAGCAATGCGTCATGAAATCGGTTCATTCTTTTTGAATAACCCTGTATTAAGACTTTTGTCTTCCAGAGAGAAACCTGAAAGGCAATTTAAATTTATGTTGTATATGTGAACAACAAGAAGGGGCATTTTATTATGTTCACTGGAGGTGTAAAAGAGCTAGAAAATTCTGGATCCAAATACATATACCGATTTGGAGGATTTTAAAGATAAATCTACAATTGAAATCAAATGTTTCACTTTGGGGATTGATGGACAAACAGTTGGGGGGGGGGGGAAAGTCACAGAACTTGGTTTTTATATATGATGACTGCAGCAAAATTATTTTATGGACCAAAATTGAAAGATTTGGTTGTACCCATAATAGAGAATGGCTGGTGAAGATGATGGAACTTGCTGAGAAAGCTAAATTAACTTCTTTGAGCAGAGAAAAGAGAACATCTACCAGAAGACCGGAAATGCATTAGAAACTTTTTACATGAAACAGAAAAAAATGAAGATATTATTTATTGTTTTGATTATTAGATTATAGAAATAAAGTTGTCTTGTAACCATACAGTAAGATATAAATCTATAATTGTACTTAAAACTGTTGTAAAGAAGATTGGAAGCTAGTTCTTAGAATCTTTTTTCTTTCTTTTCTCTTTCCCATTTTATATTAGTTTATGTTCATTTTTATCTTCTTTTAAAAAAAACAAACTTTGATAAAATTATATTTAAAAACCTCAGAGAGAATCTGTTTATTTAAGACCCTTGTAGTCTTCACTGAGTAAGGAAACTGTTTACAGGAATAGCTGATTTAGGTAAACCAAATGTTTGTAGGAACGAGTAGTTGTTGATCTCTTTCCAGCTTCTGTCTGTTTGGAAAGATCAGAATTCTAAGTGTTTACAAGTCCTTAGCACAAACTGGTGCAATTATATAAAAAAAATGCCAAGCAGGAATGTAAATTAGTTGAGTGAAAGTGAACATGGGGTCAAGAAAGATCATATAAACACAATAAAGGAGTCAAAACTCCTCAGTCTTCTTAACTATGTACTACTCTGTCAGTGGTTGAGCTGTTGGAAAAGAAAGAAAAAAAGAGAAAGAAAGAAAGAAAGAAAGAAAGAAAGAAAGAAAGAAAGAAAGAAAGAAAGAAAGAAAGAAAGAAAGAAAGAAAGAAAGAGGGAAGGAAGGGAGGGAGGGAGGAAGGAAGGAAGGAAGGAAGGAAGGAAGGAAGGAAGGAAGGAAGGAAGGAAGGAAGGAAGGAAGGAATATTTAATGCATTACTTTCTTATCTGTTTTCCTAATTATTTATTCAAAATTTAAGATGAATGAAGAAGACTACAATCGTATGTGCCTATTTCTGGGAATCTGAATTGTTGAATTCAATGAAACTTGCTCTGGATTGACTTCTGTAGGATTGCTTCTTCATGTTGATTTGAAACACTTTGATCTTCAAGGCTGGCATATATTTGGATCACATACATATTTATGAAGAATTCTCACATGGCTCCACGTGAATTTGTGATGGGATAATCTCTGATTGTCTTAACTTCAGATACCCAGGTTTTGTAAATAACTATCTGGGTCCAGAGCCGAAGCAATACAATAATAATGATTTTTAAAAAATGTTTGGAGAAAGTGTAAGTGCCCAGAATAAAGTAATGGTAACGAAATACTTGTTTTTTGTGGTTTTTGCATGGGCACCAATATGAAGCTTGGAGGGAGGGAATGGATGTTGTGGTCCAGCTGCCGCATCTTACTACTTGATTCCATTATTGTGACTGAATTGGTGGTGATTTTTTTTTTTTTGAATGCTGTTTGAATTTGGTCCAAATACCAAACATCCTTCCTTAAATACATTTTCAAGTATTAATAACCTAGAATAGTCAATATTTAGTTTATTATAAGATAATAGAAAACCTTGACAAAATACAAGGTCTGTTTGTGCCTCCTTAGCCAGGAATTTTCTGTGGTGTAAATATATTTATTGGAATAATGTTGGGGAATTATTGTTGTAACTATTAGGATTTCCCACCAAAAACAGTGTTTGCATTTAAGATTTCAGCTATTGGGGGAGGAGATGGGCACATTCAGTGACACACTATTCTTCCTCTCTGAACCATATTCTTATTATGTGTGGGTGATCTACAGTTAATCTGTAATCTCTGTAATCTAAGACTGGTGGAAACTTAATGATTCAAGTACTGTATTATTATGGTTCATCACACAGTCAGCCAGATGTTCAGACTGGTTTGGCATTTTTGTCCACTATTGAGTCCTTTGAAAGAACCTTGGATAGACAGATGTGGATGTTTGATGTCTTAAAGGTATCATCACAGGATGTAAGCTGTTTTGAACAAAGCTGCCTTTTGCAATTGACTGACGGTGATGTTGTCTATGTTGATGGTGTTCAAGCAGTGCTCCAGTTGTTCTGGGATTACACCTAAGGCACCTATTACTATTGGTACAACCTTTGCTTTCTTTTGCCATAGTCATTCTATTTGCAGGTGTTTATATTCTGTTATCTTCTCCAGTTCTTTCTTTTCTATTCTTCTGTCTCCAGGTTCTGCCATGTCCACTATCCAGACTTTTTTGTCTTTCCTGTCGACAACTGTTATGGGGCTGGTGCCTGTCTGTTTGAATTGCAAAGTCCCAAAGCACTCTAGTTTAATTTTCTATTACTTCCTCTATTTTATGATCCCACTAGTTCTTGCTTTGCAGGCAAATGGTATTTCTTTCAGATCTTCCAGTGCTACATTCTTGCTACTTTGTCATGCTGTTGTATGCAGTTAGTCTGTGTGATCTTGCAGCAGCTAACCAGGTGAAACACTGCCCCTACTTTGCAAAAGGGGGCACTTGCTATCTGTTGCTGTCTTCTCAGTTCTGGCATTGTATGGATTAGTTCCGTGATGGCGAACTGTGGCACGTGTGCCAGAGGTGGCACGCAGAGCCTTCTCTGTGGGCACGTGCGCCATCGCCCCAGCTCAGCTAGCTGGTCATTGGGTATCCGAGGCGTGCATGCGCGCCAGCCAGCTGGTCGTCGGGTTTCTGAGATGCACATGCGCACCGGCCAGCTGGTCGTCAGGTTTTCGGCGCTCTGGCGCACGCATGCACGCACATGCGCCTTCTGGTTTGGGCACCCTGTGCCTAAAAGGTTCGCCATCACTGGTTAGTTCTTAAGGCTTAGTCTTGTGCAGTCAGAATTAGCCCTTCTGTCTCTTTCTTCAACTTTCCTGCTCTTAGTCATTGCCTGGTCTTATTATTATCTGTTTTCCCTGCTATATTTTTAATGTACTATTCACGTAATCCTTTGTATTCCCATGCCTCTTTTCTGTTCTTCATTTGGTCTTTCTTGTAGGCCAGTTTAGTCTCTCCAGTATTCAGTAGGCCTTCCTGGTATACTAGCTTCAGTGCATCTTCTTCACCATCTTTCATATATTCTTCCAATGCCTTTTCTTCTTCTTCAACCATCTGATATACTTACAACATTCCACGCCCACCTATTTTACTTGGTAAGTAGAGTCTGCCGACATTGATGCATGGATGAAGGGCAAGATTCATTGTCATTCATTTTCTAGTCTTCATATCCAGAGTCTTCTGTTCTGCTTGAGTCCAGTCCACTGTTCCAACTCTATATCTACTCACTGGAATTGCCCAGGTGCTAATTGCTTTGATGGTATTTCCTCCACTGAGTTTGGACTTTAAGATCTTTTTCACTCCCTTGATGTATTTATTTCTAACCTTCTTCTTATGCTTGATGTTGTCAGCTTGAAGGATAGCAATAGCAATAGCACTTAGACTTATATACCACTTTATAGTGCTTTACAGCCCTCTCTAAGCGGTTTACAGAGTTAGCATATTGCCCCCAACAATCTGGGTCCTCATTTTACCCACCTCAGAAGGATGGAAGGCTGAGTCAACCTTGAGCCGGTGAGATTTGAACCGCCGAACTGCAGCTAGCAGTCAGCTGAAGTAGCCTGCAGTACTGCACTCTAACCACTGCACCACCTCGGCTCTGGATGCCCAGGTATTTGTAGTGATCATCTTCATCCTGACTCTTGATGTTATTTCCATAGGACATCTTGATTCCTTCAGTTTTCATTGTTTTTTTACCCCCATTTGATGGTGAGCATGGAACATTATAAATTTTCATTGTCATTGTCTTAAGATGGCATATTCCCTTTTCTTATTTCTCCTCACAAAAGACCCATGAAGTGGATTAGACTGAGAAAATGGAATGAATAACATCCAGTGAGTTTCTGTGATTTAAGGTAGGCTAAAACCTGGTTCTAGTCCAACACTTTAACTACTATACCACATTGGTAATATATTTCTATATTTCTCTAAATATTTTTTTAAGTTGAGTTCTATTTTTATTTCTGTAAATTCTGGAATCCCTCAAGTCTGCTACAATATCCTTCTAGGTATGAAGATACCATTTTTGGCAGTATAACAAGACTTGGCTGAAAGAATATGTGAAAGGGGACTGGCCTCCAAATATAGCTTTCTGTGTCATAAAACCCACTCAACCATTTTGTTCTCAAGCTTTGTAAACATCTTTTATTGTAATTTTCCAAAACAAAAGCATCCCATAGCTGAAAACGTTTGCTGAAATTAAAGAAAAAAAATATTTCCTATATGGTAGAGCTGTAGAAAAAAAAATAGCTGGGTTAGAATTGATGAAATGTTTCTAACAATTGCAGTAAGTGCCAATTTGCTGCCACGTGTGCACATATTTACAAAACGTTGATTGGGAATCAAAGAAGACAGAGAACAGGATTGTAAGCAACGGATATGAGGGTACAATTTTGCTTCCTGGGAAATGGAAGAAGAAAAGAGAAAGAGAGACAGCTGGAAAACCACAAGAGTGATCAGGTTGCTACTTGAAAAATGGGCCATCACTTTGTTCACTTGTGTTGTTTTCATGTCATAGATTTGGTTACACATGGGCTGGTTTAGTTATAGGAAATTAGCAGTAAATATATGAAATGTAAGCATTTCAACTACGGTTTTATTTGTTTGTTTATCTTTGACTCCACTACAATTTAACAGATCCCAGGGGTTTAGAGTGCGCACTCTAACAACTAAAATCTATGTGATACTATTAAAATAAACAATGACATCATAAACTTCCAACAGAGACAGAAAAACAAGAAACAAGGACAAAAAATAAAAAGTGATAACAATGCTTAAGTTAAAATCATGGCCTGTAAAATAATCCCATTTTCAGTAATTTCCTAAAAGCAAACAGGGAGCAATCAAGTCTGATATCTATAAAAAGACCATTGGTGTAGCCATGGAAAAAGCTTATTTTCTAGCCTTTCATCTTCCCAAAAGTTTGTGACTACAAGCAGCTACTCCCTAACAAGCTATCCAGTGGCTTTCAATGGTAGCTACAAGCAACTGCTTGTAGTTCATGTTTTACATATGGACCAGTTCTGGCTGGAGCAAGCAGTCCTGCAACTACCAAGTGCTAAGCACAGTGAGTCCTTAGAGGTGCAGTGGTTAAAGTGCAGTATATTGCAGGCAAACTCTGCCCACAGCCAGGAGTTCGATCCTGATGAGGCTGAAGGTTGACTCAGCCTTCCATCCTTTCGAGGTCAGTAAAATGAGGACCCAGATTGTTAGGGGCAATATGCAAATAATGCTTGGTGGACCCTCATCTGACAAAGGAAGCTCTCTGAGTAAACAGGCCTACTGCTTCTGCCCTTGCTAAGCAGTGCATCACATGATGCTTTGCCTAACTATTGCTTTAGTTAGCAACAGAAACTTCACTCTCAGTTACAGCCATTAAGGAATTAATTTTAATTTCAATCTGTTCTTTCCATCCAGAAATTTACAGTCTCCAAAGTTAGGACAAGGAAAAGAAATTGACGGTCTCTGTAGTATCCCATTAATTGCATATAGGCACTTAATTCATGCCTAATTTGCTCCTTGATTCAATGGTAAGAAACATTACATTACACTGAGTGTTTCCAATTGCAGTTGTGGGTAATTAGTCAGATTATCAGCAAAAGATATGCACTTTGTGTTGCCAATTAGCAAAAAACCTCCTGAAGAAACTTCTCTGTGATGGCAACATCTTTTGAATGTTCTCTTCTGCTCATTTTCAGAGGTTCCAATCTTGTCATGTTTTAGATGTTTTCAACTAAGACTTCCTTCTTAGGCTATCTTGTGTAGATTAGGTAAAACCTATCAAGAACATTAAACAATTAAAACATTTATTGCACACGCTTTTAAAATGCCTATTAAATGCATTTTTTATTTTATTCAGTTGTATTATAGTTTATCTACTGAGTTTTATAACTCTTAACACTGCTTTCAGCTGCCTTTTTATAAGGGAAGCAGTACTGGATTAATGCAACAAATGTCTCTATTATAGATGCGATACATAATTTCCGGCATTTCTCTTATTTATTATGGATTCTTTTGATTGCCAGTTTGATAGTCCCAGAGAATGTACTTTACAAAACTGCAGTGGAGATGTTTGGGGCTCTGATGAGAACATCTGTTATTTTGTTAAAGTTGAAGACTAAGGAGCATCATCTTTGCCTTGAACAGATATGCATCAGTTAGGAAGGAGCTTTTGCGGGGGGGGGGATCCCCCAACCCCACCCCAAGAAATATGAGCACCAAGGGAGAACTACTTTTATCACAACTTTACCGACTTAACAGATGCTCCACCATGGATTCCCTAGAGTTCCCTTAGAAAATTCAATGGTGTAACTTTATCTGTTGAGAAAACTACCCATTCCTGAGAAAGGGTGGATGCTTTGCATTTGATTTTTGTTTGCTTTTGTTAGCAAACAAAAGCAAACAGAGTTAAATAACATCTGTTTTTAAATTGCAGTAGCTAGCTGCCATTACAGACACCAATTTCTCTTGGATTAATCTACAGACTATTATTTAGTATGGGGGAAATGGTATAAATGGTTAAAAGATAGGAACAACAAATAAGAAAATATTTAACAGATGGAAACTAGGAATTAACAGTAAGATGGTATAAACATACAGGATGTTTGTAAAATGGTACATGAATATATTAACCTGTTTCCCCCAAAATAAGACATCCCCTGATAATAAGCCCAATCGGGCTTTTGAGTGCATGGCAATAAGGCCAAGCGCTTATTTCAGGGTTCAAAAAAATATAAGACAGGGTCTTATTTTCAGGGAAACACGGTAGCATGTATAACGTGTATAGGACAAGGGAACCATATGTATAGATATGTTAATAGGACGGGGGAAGAAGAAAAACCGTGAATGTATACCGATATGCAAATTTTGTAAAAAGGAAATTCTTTTATTTTTAAAAAAATAATAAAAATATTTTTTTTTAAAAAAAGAGCAAAGATGGTTGTTTTGTACTCGTCTTCCATATTCCATCTAGCATGGCCAGTAGTCAGAGCTGTTGGGCAGACAATTGGAAGGAATCCAGTTGCCTATCCTGAACAGTTAGCCCTGACAACTAATTTTAGTGGTAGGCCTTTTTTCTAAAAATGAAGCCTTGGTTCTTTAATCCTGCATGGTGGCTTCTATTCAATCAGAAACAAAATCATTTAACACTTAAATAAAAATCTATGGTGTCTGTATCAAATTGTACTTCGGCCATTTATGACCACATCATTTTGTTAAATGTTGTAGTATGAAAGAACATATGCTCTGAATATTTACCTGAAGAATGAGCATACCATCTTCTTGCTTAAATTTTTATTTTATTTTTTTACTTTTTTTAAGTAAAGGGCATGATAAGGGTTTTTTTTCTTTGCTTTGCTTTCTTTATGGTATAAGACTCTAAAAATAGGGGTAAGGGGTCAAAAAACAGCTATCCCCTTTGACATGAAGAAGACGAGTTCTGAAAGCATTGTTTTAGCATTCTCTATAATCACTTGGTAGACATTTTAAAAATGTACTTTAAAAAACAATAAAAATAAAAATGTCCCCGTTTTCTGAATGTCTATGGAGAATCTCAGTCATCCAGGTCATGGTTGTCCCAAAGATGCTTTTTCAAGAGGCAACTGGACTTTCTTTGTTTTTCCTTGAAGACGTTTCGCTTCTCATTCAAGAAGCTTCTTCAGTTCTGAACAGAAGAAGCTTCTTGGATGAGAAGCAAAACATTTTCAAGAAAAAACAAAGAAAGTCCAGTTGCCTCTTGAAAAAGCACCTTTGGGATGTCCATGTTTTCTATAGGCTGGATGATAGGCATTCATCTAGGAAACCATCCTTTCTACATTTGTGGCCCCAGGATGAAAAATCATGAGGCAAGCAATTTTTAAGATTGCTTAATGGAGTAATGGAGTAATTTCCATTATTACATGCCATCCCCTTTTATACCTGCCAGACTGACAGTCAAATTTCTATCACCTTCCTTTCTGATCAAAGATTGAAATAAAAATGGAGCTTGGGCATCTGGATGAGAGCATATCTACTTATTCACCCATAGCATTACATGAATATTGCAGTAGGAGAGAACTGAACAAGTATATTGAATTCCTTAGACCAGCGGTTCTCAACCTGTGGGTCGCGACCCCTTTGGGGGTCGAACGACCATTTCACAGGGGTCGCCGCGCGCGTTAGCCCGCCATTTTGGTGCCACCGTCACTGCAGGGGTAAAAAGGTCCCGGTTCGGCCGTGCCTGCGGGTCGCCGTCAGCTGGTAGCCCGGACGCCGCCATTTGGGTTCTTCTACCCTCTGCGCATGCGCAGAATGCTTTGCGCATGCGCAGAGGGTAAAAGAACCCAAATAGTGGCATCCGGGTGGGTGGGCGGCGCCTCGCGCTACCTTGGTGACCGGCTCTACGGTGACCGACAGGTACGAGCGAACCAGGAGCATTTCATCCCTGCTCATTCCCCAGGTGTGCCTTGTGAAGATGGGTGGGGCACTCTAGCGGCGGGGGGGGTTGCAGGGGGGTCGTGCCATTAGAAAGGTTGAGAACCACTGCCTTAGACTAACATGGTTAACTTTAGTTCCACGAGAAAATGTCTCACCAACTTATCACCAACTTATTCCAAAATTATTGAAACTGGAAAGGACCTTCATGTTTATACAGTATTGTGATATTTCTCAGGATTTGTTTAGCATGAAACACAACTTACCATTAATAAACTGAGGCTAAACATCAATAAAATAGAATTGTTCAGTGTTGTGTATACATGTTTTACTTTGTCTGTACGCTCTACATTCCAACCTTTTTCTGTGATTTTTTTGTGATACATTTTTAAAATACTTTCCTTGTGTTGTTTGTACCTCCTGTATTGTAATAATCTGTTCTTGCTGTCCTTGTTTATCATTCTGTAAGGTTGTGAGTGGCCCACATCCCAAACTGTCAAGGCTGTGCTTGGCAATTGTACCTAGGGTGGCATAGAAATTATTTCATGATAGTTACACAAGTCTAACAACAACAAAACAAAGCGTGTAAGGTTACAATTACTGTAGTGGAATGATGCTCAGGTAAAAGGGGTATAATCTTTGCAGGATAATTGGAAGGAAATGACAAATTTGTAAAAGGCTTATTTTAATTCATCTACTCCTTGAAGTATCTGCAAAGTTTGAGAATAACTCATATGAAATATTTTTGCTAATAGATATGGATAATTTCCTCCACCACAGTGTTTGATCCTTCTTGATTTCCTCTTCTTCACTCCCATGTGTTTTACTTTTCTTGGCAGTAAGCCTGTCTCGATTTACTAAAACAGTTCAAAACCTCATAAATGTGTGCTGTCTATCCCATATGAGAAAGGCATTTACATAGGAAAATAACTCCTATGAAGTTTTGCATGTATACTCTGTTCCCGTTCCAGGAAGAATAACAGCATCAAGTGGATTTCATATCTTGCTTTTTGGCTTTATAAGCCCTTCTCCTTCCTTCCACAAGGAAATGGATTGTCTTTGTACTTCCCCCATAGGAAGCATCAAGAAATATTGTAGCCTTGATCACTGCAGGTGTATAGGAAATATTTTTCTTATCTAACAGGACACAAAGAAAAGCATATGTATTCTGTTGAATTTACTATGGAGCAACGATATGTGGCGGATTATAACATTCCTCGTTTCCCAATGTTTGACCCCATAATATAATAAATCATATTATACGATTTATGATTTATGTAGACAGAACCTTCTATAAAATAAAAGTGGTGTCAAACAACCAACCAAAGAAGGATAATTCCAGGCAGAGGTGGGTTCCTCCCGGTTCGGACCGGTTCGCCCAAACTGGTAGCGACCCGCTGGTGATGTCACAATGATGTCAAGGATCCGGTTCGGTCGGTGCCGGTCCGTGGGCGCCGCCATCTTTTTTTTATTTTATTTTTTTGAATTTTATTTTTGAATATTTTTTTAATTTATTTTTTCTTCTGCGCATGTGCAGAAGCCAAGTTTCCGGCACTGTGCATGCGTCGCCATCTTGTTTTTGGCTTTTTTATTTTTTTATTTTTTTGCACTGCACATGTGCGCTTGCGCGAAGCATGCGCGCGCCCACGAGGCATGGCCACATGGCGCAGGAGGAAGCGAACCGGCAGCGAGGTAAGTTAGAACCCACCCCTGATTCCAGGGTTATCCTAAGTTATACTGAGTGAGAATAGATTTGTATGGAATCATCTCAATCAGATTTTTAGATCATATCTGATCATGTCGCAAGAGATCTACATTTTCAATTGAAGACAGTACAGAACAACAAATACTATAAATTGTAATATTTTTCTCTTCTCTTTAACCAGGAATGCATTGAAGAGAAGTTTGTTAATTTGTGTTGTGAATATTTGCCACCATTGTGTTTTTTTCCCCACTGAAACCTGAAACAGCAGAATTGTTAAATAGTTTGACAGTTATTTAAATCATATTTTATCTATACTAATGGGCCCTTGTGGTTCTGTTCCATAGCAGTAACCACTTGCTGTTATATTGGAATACATGCAACAATCTACTTAGTGATAAATGCTAACAAGTGGATAGAGGATAAATTAAGAGCAGCATTATGACAGTTAATTCCTAGTATTTTATAACTTGTGAACGTAACTTAAGCGAGTTATGTAATTTACAACGTTATCTTCACATTTTACTGGATGTCCGTTGCATTTGCATGACATTTCTTCACCACCCGTTCCCCCCAACCTCCTGTTACATTTGTGACAAAGGATCGCAACTAAGCTGGATAACAACATTTGCTGTAAGCAGTTCCCACAACCAGCTTTTGGAGAACTGGAAATCCAGTCAGTCTCTCTGAAGCATCTATTTTACAAGGTGACAATGCACACAATTGAGATTAAAAGGGACCTAAGCGTTGGCATAGCTCTCCCCTTGTTCCCAGGCATCCTGCCAAAGAGGGCTACTTGGTGATGGATAATTCAACAGCAGGCTTAGCTGACTAATTGGCTTGTCTTGTGGGGCTTTTAGTTGAAATCTACCCTGCTTAGATGAGTCAACTGGGTATTGATAAAAACGGATGATAAATAATCTAAAATATAATGTGTAAAAGCAATCGGGTATCTTGAGCTGTATTTCAGAATTCCTATTCATTGTCATTCTCATTTGAATGCAAAATCCTTTCTAACCCCTCTTTTGTCAAAGGGGTATTTTACAGATTACATGAGGCGACTGATGCTCTTAACAGCCTCAAAAACAGTGGTTTAGTTCTATTCAGAGATGTGTCAAAAATTATAATAATATCATTGGACCTGAAATTATGCCTCCTATTCTGATACAATGGTTGGTAAATGAAGTGCAATTAATCCATATCCAGAGACATTTAATTTAACTGTAGTTTAACTTTTAGGAATGCTTTCTTTTCTCCTGTAGATAAACACAAATGTACCCACAATGCAATCTGACTTAATTTCTGTTGCTAAGTGAGACATTTGTTAAGTGAGTTTCTTACTTATTTCTCAAGCAGGTTCAGTATATTTGCTTGTGAAATTTCTTCACCTATGAAGGAAGTTTTAAATCAGCAGCATAAACTGCAACGTTTATTCTAAGCACAAATATACAGTGAATATTTTAATCTTCTTTGAGATACTCAGGAATAAATGCAAATAGCAGAAAGTCAAACCTTTCAGTGGTGGGATTAAAATAATTTAACAACCGGTTCTCTGCCCTAATGATTTCTTCCAACAACCAGTTCACCAAACTGCTCAGAAAGTTAACAACCAGTTCTCCCGAAGTGGTGCGAACTGGCTGAATCCCACCACTGCATAATATATATGCTTTCATTATCCTAGAAACAATCCATCTTTCTTGCAAAGTTACAGTGGGATTTAAATAACACATTAAGTAGCCACACAAACTCAGTCTAAAATAAAAATCCACATTCTTCTATATTCTTACCGTTATCATTACCATTACAGCTCTCCCCGATCGCCACACACCTATCTTTTTTTTTTATTAGTCATATTGATGTATTTTCTTTGTTTTCTTTTTCCTTGTTTGTTTTATTATTATATTTTACTTTCACTTTGTTTAAACTTCCTTTTTA
Source organism: Thermophis baileyi (assembly GCA_003457575.1). Lineage (NCBI taxonomy): Eukaryota > Metazoa > Chordata > Lepidosauria > Squamata > Dipsadidae > Thermophis > Thermophis baileyi. Next base: position 926,870 of record QLTV01002530.1, read on the forward strand.
TTTCTTCATTTTTTATGGTTGTGAGTTGCCTAGAGTAGCCCATGGCGAGATAGGCAGCCAATAAATTTTATAATAATAATTATTATTATTGCTTCAAAACAGTAATAGATCTATTCAATTCAGTTTACAATTTGCAAGAATTACAATTATTTCATATTCATGGTCTCATATATATAGTCTCATATATATAGTTATTCACTTTTTGAAGGGGATGGCAGCTTCAATAAACCCATCGTTTCTTTTCAAACTTTTTGCTACCGACCTACATTTTGATTTTTCTAAGTATATTAAATTCGTTTTGATTGAATCTGTCAAATTTCAATCTCGATTTCCCAAACACTGTGAACTAATTAACTTTTAGGAATGCTTTCTTTTCTCTTCTAGATGGACACAAATGCACACACAATGCAATTTGGCTTAATTAAAAGCTGAGCTTGTGGTTATGTTAGTAGTTTCTCAAGTAGGTTTGGTATACTTGCTTGTGAAGTCTCTTCACTTATGAAAGAAGTTTAAATCAGTAGCATAAATAACTCCATGTGGATTTAGTGAATCTGGATTGTTTTAAGCCATTATGTAAACAGACGTTTACTATGGTCTTTGTAAACTGTGTAGCAAAGCCTCCCTTGTCTGAAATTCCTAGTTATCAGTTTCCCTTAAAATGCCCTAGCCAGAATCATCTTTATAAATAGCAGTTGTGTTTATCCAAGCATTTGATTATCTAAATCAAAGTCCCCACTGAGCCTCCTCCAGGCCATTTTGAAAAATAGCAACGTTACCTCAGTGTCTATAGTCTTTTACTCTCCTCCAGCAAAGACTTAGAGAATTCTGATGGCAATTATTGGCATGGGTAAAATTTATTTATTTATATCCCACCTTTATTAGTTTTACAAATAACTCAAGGTAACAAACATATCCAACACATCTTTTTCTTCCTATTTTCCCCACAACTCTGTGAGGTGAGTTGGGCTGAGAGAGAGTCACTGTCCCAAGGTCACCCAGCTGATTTTCATGGGTAAGGCAGTATTTGAACTCAGGGTCTCCTGCTTTCAAGCCTGGTGCCTTAACCATTAGACCAAACTGGGTCTCAAAATTTATGCATGCTTGTACACTGAAGGGATATACACACCGATTTCTCTGTAGATGTAATTTACCAGTTCCTAAAGTACGTTGTTGCTCCAAAAATGTATCAGTATTATATTTGGCCATTTTAATATGGCTAGCAATAGCAATAGCATTTAGACTTATATACCACTTTTACTGCACTCTCTTATATACCACTTTTACTGCACTCTCTGAGCGATTTACAGAATCAGCATATTGCCTCCAATAATCTGGGTCCTCATTTTACCTCAGGAGGTTAGATGACTGAGTCAACCTTGAACCGGTCAGGATTGAACTCCTGGCAGTGGGCAGAGTTATAGCTTTGCCATATTATTGCATAAAATAAAGGACAGAGATAAATAGGATAACTTTGGCTGTATTAAGTTCTTTTATGGAAGGAGTTAATTTGAAGTAAAAGTACACCATTGCACTATTACACAAATACTTCTACAGTAATGCACATACCGGTTTTGAGTTTATCTAACAATCTTCTGGCTTCCTATTCTGAGTAAAGGGAAATATATTCTTTGATTGTTGTATAATGTAACAGCATATTAAAAATGTGCTACAAATGCAAGTAGAACAAACTCAAGACTGAATATACAGCATAATTACAATATCATGCACGTTTTCTGTTCAAGTTTATCTGCAGCATATACACTTCAAAGGTCAAGATACTTAAGAGGGTTTGATTAATTGTTTTGCTTTAAAAGATCCAGGAAAAAAATTGGATGTGATCCACTGAACTCTTCAACCGGATACTTATCAAACTACAGAGATTGTTCAGCTGGATATAGTTTTTCCCTCTATATCAAGGATGTGATAGTAAACATATTCTGATGTTTTTGTATACTATCCTGATGAAATATAAAATAGCATTATTGAAATATTTGTTCCACTTCACATGTTTTTCAAGATAATCTTGTGTACTCTGTGAGATATAAAAGTCAGTCCTAAATATATTGGATGATTACACACAAGTTTTGATTTTTAAGCGTCAGATTTTAGTTTTTACTGTAAAGCTAACAATCTTTTGAGATATTAGTGAGAACTTGGAGTAATTAGGATCAAACTAAGATATGATAATTATAAATCTGTGGCCAACAGATTCATATTCATCAGAATATCTGCAGTAGAATCATGTGTAGCTTCAAACAACCTGGTGTATTTTGGATTGCAAAAATCCAGATTACCTCTAGATAGCAATGAGAGTTGGAGTTCTCAACAATTCAAGGTCATTGAGATACAAGAGTTAGCTAAATTCCACAGAGTTAGGTTCAACTTCTGATGATTATATATGGATGTACAATATGCTTAAAACCCTGACCACTCTTTCATAATAATTCATAGCTCAAGACACTGTAAAAATTAATTGGAGTGACTTCCTAGTAAACATATGTTATAAGACCATGCTATTGAAACATTGACCTCAGTGCCATAACTATTATATCCTATTTGCCTTTAGAGTTAATTGAGACAGGAACTAGTTTAGGCAAACACAGCACAGAATAAACCATTAAAAAAACATGTTCGTCAGAAAGCTGTTTTGACTGTTGCCTACAAATTAGTAATTGTTTTGTGGGAAATTTTTTAACCTCAAAAGCTTTTTCCTCCCCCAAGCTTCTTAGAAATGTCATACCAAGTTTAGTAATAGAAACAAGAAACACTGATTTCGGAGTCTTATTATCGTAGGGGGATATTTGAGTTGCTTTTAGTTTTTATAGCCATTTGCTTCTCAAACGTTTTCTCATTGGTGCTTCTCATTCTGGTCTTGTTTGGAGAATCTCAAACCTTCAAGGTCTAAGTCTGCAGTAGCAAACATTTGTCTACAGGTAGTCCTCAAGTTACAACAGTTTGTTTAGTGACCATTCAAAGCCACAACAGCACTTGAAAAAGTGATTTATGACCAGTTTTCACACTTAGGATCGTTGTAGTGCAAGTTCAGGAAGGCCAGGGAAAGACGGCATGGGTAAATATGAGTGAAGAGGGAGGGAGCATATGGTGCATGCAAATGAAGAAAGGCCAGATATGAGGAAGACTTGCCTGAATGACATGTGACCTTCCTTGCTGGCTTCCCCATTGATTTTAAGTCAAGGTCAAGATTGCAAATGATGATCATCAGACCCCAGGGCTCTACAACTAGTTGTAAGTGCAAGCTAGTTGCCAAGCACTTTAATTTGGTTCACTTGACTATCAGGGTGCTGCAACAGCCAGAACTTTAGGACAAATCATAAGTCCCTTTGTTTAGTACCATCATAACTTTGAATGGTCACTGAACGAATTATCATAACCCGAGGACTTCAAAATTCCCTACAGGTATTTCCTGAGTATTAGGTTATTCATCTTATGAGAAGGGAAAAGTAATCTCCTGTTAATAAATATTTTTCCACTCCTTGCACATTTTGTGTTCTTTCCAACAAGCCCCTCCATCACCACCTGTGGTAGAACATGAAAATCCAACTGGAACAAACAGGGATGTACATAAAGTTTAGTACCATTTTTCAGCCTCCTTCAGAGGGCATACTCAGTAACCCAGCTAAAATTTTGTGGCTGCATTTTGTTGGCACAAATATTTAATTCCAAAGTTTATAACCAACAGCACCAAAGGCTACACAGCGGTTAAAGTGAGTTTTTTGGTCAAATTCAAACCATTTTATTATTAAACTGGTTAATTAGCAATTTGAAAGGAAAAATCTAGCTCTTAAGGTCTTCCCGGGTCACTGCCAAACCACAACCTATTAACTACTCCTGCCTTTCAACAGTAATAACAATGAGGTTTTGAGTACATATGGAACCAACTATGTGTGAGGCTTTTATGAGAAATTTTAACAGGGGGCATGATTTTGCAAACAACAATTCTAGAACATAATTTCATGGTTTTTACTTCCTTCATTGTCCCTTCAAAGAAACTAAACCCTTCTGTCATTATAGGATGTAAGTTTCAAACAGGCTTTTTTGCTGACACTGGTGGAAGCTTTTAAGTGACTTCCCTTGGGACTGTTTTTTGTGGATTTGTTTCCTTGACACTGACCCCGTGAAGGTGTCTTTCAAAGTGCATCAGCCTCCTGTCAGAATATGAAGTGAGTAAGGGAAGGAAAAGGAAAACTAACCATGTTCAGGAAGTTAATGGAATTATGGGATTTAGCGAACATCAAACAGCTTGAACATTTGGTGTTATTTGAAGGATATATAGGAATTTGACTGATTTATATTTTATTAGTCTATGTGCAATGAATGTACAAGTAGTTCTTGACTTGTATGACGAAAATCGGGACTGGAACTTGCATCATTAAGTGAGGCGAATGCAATTTTATGAACTTTTTCCTGTGGATGTTAAGTGAATCACATGGTTGTTAAGTGAATCTGACTTCCCCCATTGACTTTTTGTCGGAAGTTGGCCACAACAGCACAAATGACATTCACATGACCCCGGGACACTGCAATCATCATAAATGAATGTCAGTTGCCAAGAACCCAAATTTTGATCATGTGACTATGGAGATGCTGTGATAATTTATTTTATTTTTATTTTATAAAATTTATATGCCGCCCAACTCCCGAAGGACTCTGGGCGGCTTACATCATAAAAAATAAAACATATAAAAACAATTTAAAAAAGAAAGGGGAAAAAAATAATAATAACAGAATAACAAAGTTGGAAGGGACTTTGGAGGTCTTCTAGTCCAACCCCCTGCTCAGGCAGGAAATCCTATACCATTTCAGACAAATGGTTGTCCAATCTTTTCTTAAAAATTTCCAGTGTTGGAGGTGATGATCATTAGAGTAAGGATCAGCTGTAAAGTCACTTTTTTCAATGCTGTTATAACTTCAAAGAGTCACTAAGGAAATGGTTGTGAGTCATGGGTTACTTGCGTAACTTTTTCTGAGCATGGCTATCCTTGGCTTTTGGGTTAGCACACCAGGGACATATTCCCTGAAAAGGAGTAAGTGGAGCAAAAAATGTGTTGGAGGTGATGATCATTAGAGTAAGGATCAGCTGTAAAGTCACTTTTTTCAATGCTGTTATAACTTCAAAGAGTCACTAAGGAAATGGTTGTGAGTCATGGGTTACTTGCGTAACTTTTTCTGAGCATGGCTATCCTTGGCTTTTGGGTTAGCACACCAGGGACATATTCCCTGAAAAGGAGTAAGTGGAGCAAAAAAACCCCCAAAGTACCCATTTACATAACTTTTAAGTCTAAATCCCCAGTCAGCTATTAAATAGTTTCACCCTTCAGTCCGATTAAAAATTAAAGTTGTGCAAAGCATTTGCAAGAGGTATTTCACAAAGCAAACAAACATTTTAAAACAATTATTCCAC
>QLTV01002530.1:947714-958406 GCA_003457575.1 Thermophis baileyi
AGAACGCTAGCCATAGACGACCTAGTGTTCGCACAGAACTATACCGGGGACCCCAAGTGGGTAAGAGCGATTGTCATAGATGTCACTGGGCCGAAGTCATACAAGGTCAAGCTGGACGATGGCCGAGTGTGGAAGCGACACATCGATCAGCTAAGACACAGAGTGGGAGACTCGTGGTTGCGTCGACCCGAAGCCGAGCCACCATCGCGGAGTCAAACAGACACTTTCCAAAAATGCGGGTCTCCGCACCGCCAAACATACAGTCACTGCGAACGAGACAATAGCGAGAGAGACCGGGGCCTAGCTACACGACTCCACAGACCACTTATCTCAACCCGAGAAGGCGAGCGGAGGCACCTACCAGGAACTAGGGAGCTCGAACGAAGCCGACCGGGGACAGAGGACCGGGAGATCGAATCTTGAGCCGCCACGCCTGGAGGCCGGTTCCAGATTTTTCCACGGGACGAGGACGGAGCAACACAAGCCATGTCCACGCCGAACGAAGACTCCAGAGAGACTGAATCGCGCAGGCCCAGTCGGACTTTACGGCGGCCCGCCTATTTGCGCGACTACGTCACCCACACTAACACCGGATTGGTCAATTGCTGAACTAAGAGGGGAGGGGTGTTGTGTTCCGACTTAACAAGCAGGTATTTGCATACCCGCCGCTGATTGGGTTAAATCAGTGGCGGGGAGTTTGAAGCGTTGTCACTGGCCAAGCTGGCTGCGGGGAGCTCCATAAAGGCGGCTTCCCTGCCGCCAGCCGTCAGTCTGCTGTAGTTAGTGCTAACCGTTATTAAAGTGCTGAACGGGTCTTTTCGTCTTGGCTGTTATTCCCGCGCCTATCTAACAGGGTGGAATCTATTGCTTTCTCTTAGATCATCTATATCATAATGAACTTTGAAATGCTTCTGTGGTTTTCTAACTTCCACCCTATGCAAGCAATTCAAACAGGCACAGCTTATATATCTGTAACTGTCACCAGCAAAAGGTAATACAATGGAATGTGATCCATTCACTTTAAGGGCTTCTGTGTCACTGCTTAAATCACTTCAGTTTAAATGACTTGGATTAATTTAGAAGCCTCAGATATATCTGATAATGGGTTTTAAAAATAAACAGAGTGCTATCCTTTAAATAACTAGCGGGGGGGGGGACTTACATTTCACCGAAAATAGTAATCAACAGCAACTTGTCTGTGACAGTAAAATAGAAATCTCACATAACCGTTACAAAAAGTGAGGGGAACACATGTTTTTCAGTAAAAATCAATTATACCATCTTGATTTTAATTTCCACTGGGAACTTGAGCAGCAAACAAAACAAACAAAAGCTTGTATTGTTGGTGTGATTGTGTTACATTTTTCTCTCCATAGTTTTCTCACTTAAATCCTTATTTAATCTCAGTAAGGCTGAACAAGACAAAGTTTATTTAGTTGAAGAATGTCAGAGAAACACAATAGGAAACAGCTCACTTTGTTGTGCGTGTTTCTGCAACATACTTGACTAATAAATTTACAGCACATTTTCTGGCAAAGCTGTCAAAGCGATACAAAACTTAGCATTCTTCAAAACAAAGACAGAGATGTTGTGATTTCTCGTTGCTCTCTGAGTGGATAGCCTTTGCTTTCAAGGAAGATTTCCCTGTTCAGATTTATGTTTCCATTAACATTTCCTGAGATTTGATTTGTGTAAGCATTTCAATGCCCATGCTAACTTCCATCTACTTTAGCCTTCATCTCATACTCAACGATCCTCTATATGTGCTTCTAGAGTATAGCCTCAGCTTGTGGTGCCATTTCTAAACTGATTGAAGTTTGTAGCCTTCTAACTCCCCACTGTCTGAAGTCATTATAATGTAGTATAAACAGACATATATCCATATTCATTTAGTTCTTTTTGTCATGAGTATTAGCTATAGAGGGAGTTTTCTCTGAAGTTAAGTTTACAATTTCTGATTGGCTCCTATTATAAATTCGCATAATCATGTTAACATATGCATTTTAGCAATCATCTGTTCATCATTTGTACACAATCCTGTTTCAAAGTCAGTCACACAATATTCAATACCATAAATTCTTTTTGTCTTCTTTCACTCTTTCGGATAACTGTAAATAGGAAAACGATTGACAGTTATGTCCCTCTGCCAACAGTTGTTCTCGATTTTATTTTGTATTCCACTTGACAGAATTCTATTGTCTCATGATATGTTAACCATTTGTGTTTGTCTATTGTTTCTTGTATATAACATGCTTATTGTGCTGAGAAACACAAAGGTGTTTCAGGCACAAACTGGATTTACTGTATATCTATTCCATATTCTTAGTATAGCATATCTAACAGGGTGATTTTTAAAATCTATGTTAACCTTGATTTTATCATTCCACAAATATCCATGCCACCCAAATCTCAAGTCATGCTCTTCTAACTCTAAAAGTCTTCTGTTTCTCGACAGTTATATACTGTAAACTATGATGTGGAAATCTGAAAGTTAAATTTGCGAGATGGACCATTATTTGGCTCTGAGGGTCAATTAAATTAGGGATTATGGTCACTGTTGCTACTAAGATGGTTCAATATAGTAAGAATCTGTAAGCTTTATTGATTTATAAGAGGCTGAATCTTTATCAATCATAAATCATTTATATATATGATTTATAACTGATTTTAGTTAAGGAGGTTGTCAAACTCTTGATTTCTCTCAGTGATACCATGTTTCCCCTATAATAAGACATGTCCCGATAATAAGCCCAACAGGGCTTTTCGGGACATGCGTTGAAATAAGCCTCCCCTGAAAATAAGGCCCCCCAACTACTTTCTGGGGAATGGGTGGGACATGCCCCACACATCCCACACGCCCTTACTGAGGTGCGTTGCTCGCCGCCCGCTCTTGCCCATTTGTTCCAAGCCCCCCACCCTTTCTTTGGAGAGAGAAGGCGGCAGCGGCAGCAGCAACTCACCCAGCGATTGAACTCATGCCCAGTGGCGTGGCGAGAAAGAGCCAAGGCGGCAGGAGGGCCCTGCTATGGAGCCCGCTGAGAGAGTCGCCCACTGAGCCAGAGGTGTAGGGAGGCGGATCCCGGGGTGGGCGGCTGGAAGGGCCCTTCCGCGTCTTGCTGGCGAATGGGGGGACCGGGGCTCTCCCCCCTCCGGAGCCACGATCCCTGCCTCGCCTTCTCCTCCTCACAGGTAGGAGCGCGTTTCAAAATGCCACTGGAGGCAGAGCCCAGATGAGGCGAGCCAGTCCCGTGGGGTGTGCGCAACGCCGTGGCAGAGGGAGTTGGTAAAACTGCCTGCGCATGCCCGCCTCTCGCTTGTGCTCTCTCTCTCTCTCTCCCTGCTGGGAGCCGCTCTTTTGGCCGGGAGAGAGAGAGAGAGAGAGAGAGCACAAGTGACAAGTTGCCCGGGTTTTTAGGTTTTCCCAGGCTGCTTTTGGAAATGCCACCACTGTGCCTGCTGCCACGGAAGCCGCAGCCGCTGAAGCTGCTATTGGTCCCCTCCCCAGCGAGAAGATCACCTCCGTGCCTCCCATGCGTATTGCCAGCGGGGTGGCGGGGGGAGGACTCAGGTGCTCAGTTGGGAAAGTTGCCCGGGAATCAAACAGCGGGCTAAGGTTGCGCCAGGGCAATTTCCATGCAGGAAAGCGCTGCGCAGGAATTTGCCTGGCTGCCTTCCCGGGAACTCCGATCAAAGGCAGGCGCGGCGTGGGCGGACGGTGCACTTGAGCAGTTGACTTGAGGCTTTGCCTTCCGCCTGCAGGGGCACGGCCGTTCACTCATGCTGCCTGGTGGCAGCGAGGCTGAGGGGACTCGGCCCAAGTCTACTGTGCAAGGTGTTGATGTGCATCTCGCGGCCCGCCCCATCCCTGCCCGAAACCCCCAAACTGCGCCCCACCACGAGACGCGCATTTTACTGGAGTTTGGCAGCTCCGTGGTGTCTCTCGGCTGGTCTGTTTAGGGAAAAAACCTTGCACAGTACAGAAACTCTTCTCACTGCGAGAAGTTGTTAATTGCTCGCCCTCGCGAGAAGAGTTTCTGTATTGTGCAAGGTGTTTCCCTAAACAGACCAGCCGAGACATGCCACGGAGCTGCCAAACTCCAGTAAGACGCGCGTCTTGCGGCCCGCCCCGCCCCGCCTGACCTGCCACCCCCAAATTGCGTCCCACCACGAGACGCATGTCCTACTTGACACTTGTAGCTCTGTCACATTCCTCGGTGTTGTGTCCACTGACCCTCCACCGCCTCCGGCTCTTGAGTGAAGCGTGAGGGGGAAGAAACTCTAGCGGGCTGCCTGAGGAAGTCGAGCTGACAGCCAAACTTCTAGCTGGGCTCAGCGGCAGAAGCCGCTGGCACGCGCTTCCTTGTCTCTTCCAAACGCGCCCCTCTCTCTCTCGGCGGGGGAGGGGAAAGAGTGCACTTAAGACACAGCACCAGGACAAGGAACCTTTGGGCTGCATGCAAGAAATCTTTCTCTCTTCCAAACTCCGCCAGAAATGAGTCTTCGTGAGACTCATCGTGCCTGAGCAGCCTCTTGGAACGAAAGGGGAGAAAGATTTCTTGCATGCAGCATGCAGCCAAAAAGTTCCTTGTCCTGGCGCTGTGTCTTACATGCACTCTCCCCCCCCCCCCCCCCGGGGCTGGGGGGGGGTCCCCCCCCCCCCCCGCCCGAGTGGTTTGGTCGCTGGCTGCTTCTGTTGCTGTGCCCGGCTAGATGTTTGGCTGTCAGCTCGGGTTTGGTTGCCAGCTGCTTCTGCTCTGCGGGAATGGCTGAGGCACTGTGGGTGTTGCTGCTGCTCTCGCCGCTGCCGCCTACAGAAGCCCCGGCCGGCCCCCTGCAGGCCAAGCTCAGCGGGCAGGGAGCACTGGCCGCGGCCGGGCCGGCCGAGCTGCGTCTGTCGGGGCTGCCCTTGGCGTGGCTGCCCAGTGTCTCGCTGCCAGGCACCTGGGAAGAGTAAGCAGGGCCTGCGGGAGGAAGGGAGTGCAGGTAAGGGTCCTGCGAGGCTCCCCTCCCCAGGAAGAGTCCGGCTCAATCGCCATCCTGTCTGGTGACTCCCAAGGTGAAGAGGCTTCCCAGGCATGCCGGTGGGTGCTCCGGTCAGTCAGCGCTCCGGTGGGGGGACCGTGGGGAGATAAGAGCGGAGAGGAGCAGGGGGGAAGGGGAGGCCTCCAATGACCGTCACCATAGAGCGGGAAGCGCAGTCGCAGAGCAGCCGCTGCCCTGGCTGGGGTTTGGAAGCCGCAGAGCCAGAGTTTGGGGGAGAGAAAGAAAGACTTCTGCTGCTTTCCTTGCGTGCAGCCAAAAGCAGAAGCAGGAGAAATCTTTCTTTTTCTCCCCCAAACTCCGGCTCTATGGCTTCCAAACCCCAGCCATGGCAGCGGCCACTCTGCGAGTGCGCTTCCTGCTCTATGGTGACGGCTGGAGCTGGAACTGGAACTGGAACTAAACAGACCGGCCGAGAGACGCCACAGAGCTGCCAGATTCCAGTAAGACGCGCGTCTCGCGGCCCGCCCCACCTCCTGCACACCAAAAATAATAAGCCCCCCCCCGATAATAAGGCCAAGGCCATATTTTGGGGGTCAAAAAAATATAAGCCCCTGTCTTATTTTCGGGGAAACACGGTAGTTGAGAGATAATGTGACCTTATAAAAACCATGAGTTGTTACACTATTGTAAAAATGTTGCCTATCTAAATAGGTCAAACTATACACTGTGTTTAATACATAGTGTGCCGCTTTGGGGAGAGGGGGTATTTTCATATTCAAATTACTAAAGATGGCATGATTATGACATCTGAACGAAAGGTCATAAGTTGAGGACTACCTCTACTGCATCTTTAGTATATTTCAGTTTCTGGATGTGTTTGGTACATTGGTTGTAGTAATTAGTATTTGTGGAAAATTCGTGTCATTCAGAAATAGGTTTAACTGGTACATCAATTGAAGCTTGGCAGTGACAAAACTAACTGGAGTTAAAATCATATCCTCTGGATTTCTAAATAGATGTCTAGTGTAGTCTATCCTGCATGGAATAATCCTAGACTTCTGAGTAGTTAACCTGCAAGTTAGCAAACTCATTTTTTAACAAAATTATTTGTGCAGTTCATGGAGGAGGAGGAGGAGGAGGAGGAGGAGGAGGAGGAGGAGCTGCTGCCCCAGGAAATATCCAAACGAAAGTAGTACTTCCTTAAAAGTTGAAAAAAGAAAGTAAAAGTTACATATACATATACATATACATATACATATACATATACATATACATATACATATACATATACATATACATATACATATACATATACATATACATATACATATACATATACATATACATATACATATACATATACATATATAATTTTAAGAGGTCATTAAATGCAGTAATCCCCAGCCTCCATGCTACTTGAGAATTAAGGAAGATGTCATGCTTATTTATTGATCAACTGGCTGATTGCAAGATTTGCATACTGTTCCCATCCAAATGATTCATATTATGGGGCACCTCCGTTTCTGAATGTTGTGATAGAGCACCAAAACGTATCTGCACAAAATCTTTCAGCAGGCTGTGTAAAGTTATATTGACTCTAAGTCCCTTTAAGGAAAAAGAAGATCGCTTGTTTCTTTGACATTCTCAGAGGAGAACATTTGTGTTTATGCTCCTTGGCAATAAATTTCAGTCTTGTTTCTATGTATCCCTTTTGAATATGTTATCAGAACATCCTTTGTTCAGATCTGTCCTTAAAGATTTAGGACCCTTGATAAGTCTTAATTGCACCATTAATTTGCTTCTGGTCTAACACTGGATGAAAAACATAGTTGAATGTCTGGACAGTTTCCAAATCTGTGGAATGTTCTACTTACAAAAATATATGAACCGTATAGCCCAAGACCATTAGATACAGTATTGAATGATGAGCAAAACTCATTTATTTAAGGAATGACATACTTGTGTGCCATGAGCCTTTTTTTTTAAATGTATGCATAATCCATGTTTAGGATATTAGGCCAATATTATTACCTTAGGTTTAAACTTTATATTGCTAGAGAGTTGGTATGAATTTTTGTCATTAAAGAGAAACAAAGCCATTATTCCAAATAAAGCTTTGTGAAATAGTTGTAGCCAAGAAAAGACTTTGATTCCGTAAGCTACTGAAATAATAAGATTTCTGAGCCTCTAAACCTAGGCCTATATTCATTATGCTAATTCTCTGATGACAGCTCGGGACATTTTACTATTTTTTTTGTGAATTCTGGAAACGGGAACACAATGCATCAACACAAAGGCCATTTGTGTGGTGGCGCAAGTGGTTAGAAATAGTATTGCAGGCTAACTCACTGCTCACTTCAGCAGTTCGATCCTCACCAGCTCAAGGTTGATTCAGCCTTCCATCTTTCCGAGGTCGGTAAAATGAGGACCCAGATTGTGGGGCCAATATGCTGACTCTGTAAACTGCTTAGAGAGGGCTGTAAAGTACTGTGAAGCAGTATATAAGTCCAAGTGCTATTGCTATTGCTATTTTGCTTGTGACTGTATAAAGCAAATCTATATAGAAAGTTAAAATATGTACATTTTACCAGTATTAATAAATATAGCTTATAAATATATATTAGAAAATCTTAGTCTGAATTGGGTAATATAATTCTATTGTCCAATTACTGGAAAAGGAAAATGTACAATATAAATCCACACTATACTTAAAAGAGAATACAGAATTGGTAAAATAATGTCCAATTTTTAAAATGGATTCATTCTCTTCCATTTGGTGAGCTTCAGTATTCTCCACTGTCACACAGATTCATGTAGATTGAAAATATTACCCTCAGTCTTTGAAACAGATTCAGATAGACATTAGCATGCCAATCAGATTATATTGCTTCATGAGCATTAAGAAGTCAATTCAAGAACATAAGGAATGTAGGCTAATTATTAATAATTATTAGTATTAACAATAGTGATGCTAAATTTGTTATGTAAATTCAAAGTCTTTTCAATGATATTTGGCTTTTTCCTAATAGATCAGTTTTAATTACAACCATATTCTAATAAACAAAGTGATCTGTTAATAAAATACTGTGTCTTTTATATAAAAATGCTGTGTTGAGTAAGTAGTGAATAAAATAACCTACGTCTTGAGATAATATCTGTAATATAGATCTTGACTGATCTATAGGAGATAGGAGACAGAGATATGTTTCCAAAAGGTTCCTGGTTTGTAGATCTTAAGGTTGTATAACCTGTATGCTAACTCTTACATTCAGTGGGCTATATTAAAATTAATAGAAGTGTAGAATTATCTTGCTCTAGGATGTTATTCACTGGTGAAATTTTGCACCTTACTATAGAAAAGTGTCATGTTACGGTAGTTTTTGCAAACCAACTATATTGAGGTTTTTCAAATTCTTGTTTGAAAGATGCTTACAGAAAAACAATGAAGTGTAAGGAAGCCTTTGTAGTATATAAAACACAGACTCTAAACTGGGTATTCTTGTTCAGTTTGTTTATGTTATTTATTTACTACAAGTGCTTTCTTGCCACTTCAGTCATCTTCCATCTTTCCACTTTCTTTTGTAAACGTCTTTCAGCAACAATGTGCAAAATAATACAGTAACAATGTGCAATACAGTAATAACAAAAGTCAAAAGTTGAAAGAGAATGTTTTTGAAATAAATTATTTTTATTATATTTTTCTTTTCCTGTAAAGTATAATGTTTACTGATAGGATATCCTCTTAATTCTTCTGTCAGCATTCCGAGTAACGCACCCACCAAAAGCAGAACTCTGAGGCAGGTAGATTCCTCAAAGAACATTTTATTGGATACATCATATCGGCACAGCCGGTGAAAACCAACTCTAAAAGTTCCTGTGGTTTTCACCTAATTAAAAGAGCAAAAGATGCCCCTCCCATATGTGACCAGCCACATTGTCCAATGAAAATAGCTGGCATGCTGCTTGGTCACTCCTCTCCTCCTTCAACAGCCACCTGTTGAGATGACCTTGGTTCCCAGAGGAAAACTTTTTGTTTTGACTGTTAGCTGATCTATCTACTTTCCCCTTCCCCCTCTCAGGGTTTGTGGCAACTATGAGGCAGCAAAAGATGGCTTCAGCCAGGTTTGCTTCAGAGTTGACATCTTCATTTTCTCTGTGATCAAGATTATATAACTAATGTACCAAACTGAATAAATATTTTTAGTGATAGAATTTCAGGAACTTTTTGTGAACAATAGCAAGAATTGAGAAGAACGAGACAGAGATTTGAACTTTTTCATAGATTTAAAATACTCGCAAGTCTTCAAAAATCACAGGTTTCTCTTCTCAACATTTAAACTTGTTCTGAAAGTTCTACTCTAGATAGGCAATAGAAGGCCACGGGTACAAGAACTTTCTACTATTTCAGATAGTACACCAATTGTGGCCCTTCTTGAAATAAGAGATCTGATTTAATAATGACAGATGTCCTTATCACTTCTAGGGTTGACTACTACAATACACTTTATCTGGCCTGCTTTTGAAGATCATATTGCATTAGAATGTGACAGCCTGTTTATTGGCAACTGAGAACCAACATAATTGTATAATGCTGGTTTTGTGGGCACTTCATTTACTCCCAGTAGAATCCTGAGTACAATTCAAAATCCTAATTTTAATCTGTAAGTGCTGATTTGAACCTACAAAGCCTTTATGTCTTTTCATCCACCTTATCTTTGGGATTATTTCCTTCAGGCATAACTTATATTCGTTCATTCTGAATTGGGATGTTGATTCCCTGCCATATGCATGAAGGTGGTAGGGGAACAGGAGAATGTGGAATGTCTTCAGGAAGGAAGAGATCTTTCATAGAGCTTTTAATACCTAAGATGATTGTTGGTTTATAGATGGATAGTTTTTTTTATATTTTACTAGTTTTAAGTATTTATTGTTTTATGGGTTTTTAATGATTCACTATATAAACTGCTTGGAGTCCTTGTGGAATCAGTGATATGTAGATATAATAAAGAAATTTAAAAAGATAAAGAAAAATACCTACAATGTGAATTCTAAACTAGAATGGTTTTGAAAATTTCCCCCTCTCCACAAAAGCAATATAAAACTCCCAGAAAATCTTGACCCTGCCAGACTGATTTATGATCCTGGTCACTCCAAAAAAATTCAACAAGGACCCTATATCAAAAGATTTCTTATAGTATAACCCAGAAAATTAAGCTATAGTTAATCGAGTCACAAATTAATATATTGTGTGGATATAGATGAGGCATGTGAATAGCAATAGCAATAGCATTTAACTTATGTAATGCTTTACAGCACTTTCTGAGCAGTTTACAATGTAGAGACATTATTTGCATGATGCCTCAAGCATTCTGACTCTGAGTTCTCAATAGAAACTCTAAGCCATATGCTATTAACATATATTTATATCTATGTCATCTATATCTATCTGTCTACGTCTGTCTGTCTGTCTGTCTGTCTATATAGAATAGAATAGAATAGAATAGAATAGAATAGAATAGAATAGAATAGAATAGAATAGAATAGAATAGAATAGAATAGAATAGAATTCTTTATCAGCCAAGTGTGATTGGACACACAAGGAATTTGTCTTTGGTGCATATGCTCTCAGTGTACATAAAAAGACAAGATACATTTGTCAAGAATCATAAGGTACAACACTTAATGATTGTCATAGGGTACAAATAAGCA
>QLTV01002530.1:958505-970080 GCA_003457575.1 Thermophis baileyi
AATGTTGTTGTTATTATTATTAACTTTTATTCATTAAACATGAAACTCAGTCAACTGAACATTTAAAAATGTATCACAAATATTATTAACTGCCGCTGATGGTTGATACGGGTTGCTGCCAGCATCCTAGGTATCGACCAAGTACCGATGATGATGATGATGATGATTATGATTATGATTATGATTATCCACAATTATATCACAGCAGCCAGTTGTTTCGCCAGATTTGGCATTGATTACTAGTTGGGCCCCACCCAGGGGCCTAGGACGTTGTAATGTATTTCCGAAGTATATGTGCAGAACTGAGCAGTGCAGCTTTCTGCATTTGGCTGATGATAATTTTGTCGATTTTGAGCTGTTTTAAATGTAATTCCAGTGCTTTTGGGACAGCACCCAGTGTTCCAATCACCACTGGAATTACCACTGCCGGTTTGTGCCATAATCGTTGAATTTCGATTTTTAAGTCGTGGTATTTTGCAATTTTTTCATGTTCTTTTTCATCGACCTTGCTATCACCTGGTATTGCGATGTCAATGATAGTCACCTTGTTTTTCTCGACCAGCGTGATGTCTGGTGTATTATTATTATTATTATTATTATTATTATTATTATTATTATTATTATTCCTAAAAAGTTTTGATTTATTTGCCATAATTACGTTGCAATCATATTTGGAAGGAAGTCTACTTACAACAAAGGATATACTTTATGGTAGACAAATAGAACATTTCCAAAGTGATTTATACTTGTTAATGTATGTACCATTGCAAGCACACTCAGAGATGGACTGTCACATGTGTTTGCAAAGCTATCAGTTATGTGTTATGCAAAACCCTTGTTGTTTAAACCAAGTTTCCCATATACTGCTAATGGTGGTCCTATCTGTCACATTACAGGTAGTCCTCGACTTACGACCACAATTGAACCCAAAATTTCTGTTGCTAAGCGAGCAATTTGTTAAGTGAATTTTGCTCTATTTTATGTCCTTTCCTGCCATAGTTGTTAACTGAATCACTGAAGTCGTTAAATCAGTGACACAGTTTGTTAAGTGAATCTGACTTTCCTATTGACTTTGCTTGTCAGGTCGCAAAAGATGTTCACATGACACCGAGACATGGCAACAGTCATAAATACATGCCAGTTGCCAAACGTCTAAATTTTGCTCATGCGACTATAGAGATGCTGCAATGATTGTAAGTGTGAAAAGTGGTCATAACTCACTTTTTTCAGTGCCATTGTGGCTTTGAACAGTTGTAAGTGAAGAACTAGCTGAGGTTTGCTTTTCATTGGTTCATAGAAAACTCACTTTGCATTTTTTTTCCTTGATTTTTCTTAATTTTGGCTATCTGGGGGCCAGTCTGGAAACTCTTGAGTCACGTTTCCTATTAATTATCCACTTCTTGTCTTATTTAATGACAAATATTTTCCTAACTAAGCTCAAGCACAAATAAATGATTTGGTGCCAAAAGTTGTCACTTTATCAACACACAATCCTACAGTCGAGCTTGATTTCCCTTGTTGCAGGACGAATTTTTGCCAGATGTTAAAAAGGTCCATTACTCACACAGAGCAGGTGTCTTCGATCTGCACATAAGATGGTATACAGCACATTTATGAAACACAAATAATGTATTGATTTACCTTAGCAATAGAAAATTAGTCATGCAAAAAAGGTTTCGTAACATAAATACAAATTACATTTTTTACAACCACAATGATAATTAAGTAGGCCCTCTTGTTTTGTTGTTGGTATTGATTGCATTTCTCACTGGAGACCAGGTACTGAAACTTTGCAGATCAATATTTTTTAAACCAGCATTTCATAACTTGGTGCCTTCCAACTGTGTGTCACTTCAGTTCCCATAGTTCCAAGCCAGTAATGGTTAGGAGAGCTGGTGAGTTAGTCATCCAGAGGTCTCTAAGATGGGGAAAATTGCTTTAGATATTAAATATGCTTGAACTTTCCTGATTCGACTGAAGAATAGACGGCTAACTCATTTGTTTATGTATGCCCTATATGTGAATATTCCCAGCATTAATCCCACTTTTCGTAAGGACTATGCCTGAATATTTATGCAGTTTGTCATACCTCATTTTGTTATATTTGCTACCCAATCACAAGAAGAATCAGTGGAAGTTAAGGCATTGAGTTTAAAATCTTGAGACAATGTCAAATGTTCTCAGTGCCTTGAATGTGTCTTCTCACTCCATTTGTCTAGAGAAAGACCTTAGTCATCAAATTAACACTGAGTGGGGATATACCGGTAATTGGTGCCCACAGGGCTAGATCTTCCCAGGAGCCCCTAACTAATGCTTTGCCCCAGATACTATCTGGGAACAATATTATATGATGGTCTGCCATTATTTCCAGATGGTGTCTATAAAAAGAAAGGTCAGCTGCAAAAAGAGCTCTTCTTATTGTCCTTGCTGCAAAAATGGCAATGGATAGAAAAATAATACTGAAAATAGATAAATGTTGCTCTGATTTTACAATGTGTAGCCCCCTTTCTTCTAAATCAGAAATCTGGATAACATGCAGCTCTCTGCGCTCTGTTTTTGAATGACTATCAATAACACAAACAAAATCCCCTTGGTTTCTTACAAGAACTATATGTTTCATGTAAGTCAAAAAATACCAAGGATTGCATAATTTGCATAAATTTGCAATTTGAATAAACATCTGGATACAAGAATGATGCACCATTTAGCTTGACAAATGGAATTTAATCTAGGTTGGGCCCTAAATCTTGTAGAATGCTCCTTGTTCTCCCTTCTCCTCACTCTGCGCTCTGCACTTTAAGACTAACATGGCAGAAAAATTGATGAATTTAACTGGGCCAATTACTGCATTGACTAAGCCTAATGTTCACTGAAATAGCAATAGCATAGCATTTAGGCTTATATACCACCCCACAGTGCTTTAAGCACTCCCTGGGCAGTTTACAATGTCAGCATATTGCCCCCAACAATCTGAGTCCTCATTTTATCAACCTCAGAAGGATGGAAGGCCAAGTCAACTTAGAATCCCATCAGGATCAAATTCCTGAGATAATCTGTAGTCATATAAATATAGTCTGGACAAAGTAACCCAGCTTATTATTATATTCATTCCTATCCTATTAAAATATATCCCTGAGAACTATAAAGATGTTGCTACCAAATTCAGACTGATCTTGCTTGCTGAGCAAGCTGTAATCTTTTACTATATTTCCAGCCCCACACCCATTCTGTTTTTTTCTTGGCTGTGTTTAAGAAGAAATGTAAAAGAATTACTGATGTTAGAGCTTTTTCCTCAGAAAATACCTGCAAGATTCATTTGTGTATCACTCATCTTGCCAAGAACCCTGAGGCTCTTCTCAGGAGCTGATAGCACCAGTTTCCTAGAATGGCTCTCCTCATTTCTGCTTTCTCTCAGATGTTAAGTCGCGCCAAAGGGAGAGCTGTCCCAACAGTTCTTTGGGAATAACTTGTAGTCCCTTCAAGGGCTGAAGTCACCAAGTTCTTGATGAAGAATTCATTTGCCCTGCTTGAAGTGCATTTTGCCTCCTGCAGGACCTATGCTGCTTTTAAAGAGGAATTTCTACTGGTGTTACTTATAGATTTTGCATGGTACTAGTTAAAAAATGTATTTTTGAAACGAGAGAAGCAAGTGTTTCTACTAGCTTACCAAATCCCTTGCATCAATTGAATTCTCTGTGCTTTGCCTAAGCACTTTTCTCATGAAATGAAAAGAAAGTTTGTTTTCATGAGTATCTTTGAAATGTGTGTTTAAAAGGGAACTTCTCTATCTGACTATGTGAAGCTTTCTTAAATCCCTATGATTTAGGAAGCAATTTCTGATAAATCAACAAGGAGCGGTTGCTTTTTTTTTAACCAAGCATGGTGTATGTCAAAGTGTAGAAAGGAACATAAATACAAAGAGAGAAGTACTGATGATTAATGGACTCAGCAACAGGATTTGCTCTGTGGTTACATTACTTTGCAAAACATGCATGCTTGGGTCATTTATCTCTCTTGTCCCAAGCCACAGAACAGTTGCAGTGAGGATTTAGGTCCTTAGAAATGTATTAACTCAGAATACCTTAGAAAGAAGTATTGTGTCTAAAATGACAGTGTTGTTGTTATTATTATTCTGATGTCTTCTTTTTTTGTAGATAGCTACAAAACTATTATTAAACGCATGTTTAAACTGTAGTTACTTTTTGTCATGAATAAATATATTCCTGTTAGAATAACATAGTACTTATGTGTAATGATGCAGCCAGAATGAGGCAAGCAAAGGTGTCCTAAGAATTTAAGGACTGAAATTGAAACAAAGGACTTTCTCTTGTTTTTTCTTTACTTATTGGTTTGGAAGGCCTACTGAGGGTTGTAGATCCAGCAAGTACTAAATTCTAATAACATCTTTTATATTCTTAGATTAAATCTCACATTTTCATTTTTAAAATATTAAACCATAACAGGAAATAAAACAAAAATATTAAAAGTATTTGGAAGTAAAAAAGAGTACCCTCCCATTTTTTTTAAAAAATGATTTGTCTGATGGTTAATAAAATTAGACCAATTTAAAGAAGCTTCACCTTTGATGCTTCCCATATGGAAAGATATGGGGAAATGAGTTTAGGATATGGGATTTAGTGTTTATTATAGGGGAAATTTACTGTATATTATATAATTAGTATAATATAAATATGCTGCCTTAAAGAGAACGAAAGTCTTTTGTACTTATATCTTGCAGTGAAAAGTGGTAGCAATATCTCTGTAATTGGAAATTGATTGTATCTTGTCATTATCATTAACTCAGCGGGAAAAAACCAGCATTGATAAGTGGGTGTATTTTAACTGCATTTCTAAGACATCAAAGTATTGTAAAATAGTCATTTACCAGTTGGTTTCTATTATGGGAGTTGGATTTTCATTTAGTGGTTTGAGAAACAGCTTGATTCAAAGGATGCCTGATTTGATTTGGCTGCTAAATTTTAATTTTAATTTAAGCTCCATGACTCAAATTTAAAATCATCAAATAGTCTTTTTCTCTCTTTTTGATAGAACTGATTAATTTTCCAGACACCATAGCTTTTATCAGAAAATGGCTATTATGCTTCAGACAAATAAGTGCATGTATTTTGATTGTATCTACATGGTACCTCAGCACTCGTCATTAATTGATTTTGGGAGGAGCTACAAGTACTAAAAACAAGTACCAAGCAAACCACGTGACTAACGTGTGACCCTTTGTTTTGGCTGGAAAGGTAGATTCATGAGGCAGACAAAAACGGCAAATTCTAGCTTGCATGTCGCATATCAAACAAACGATGACTACTGAGACACAATTTTCACATCAAAATACGTCAAGTACCAAATCTGATGACTTTCAAAGCAGTTGAATACCGAGGTACCACTGTACTTATCAAGATTCGTTTCTTTTTGTGTTTTGAGGGAGTCAAGATTTCAAATTCCATTAAGCAGAAATCTACAATAAGATAATTGTAATTGTTCTAAAATGGCAACTAAAATGTTTGCCTTAAAACAATGAAAACAAGGAGCAAAAAATACAATTCAATCTCTGCTTCGCTCCAAGTGCTATTGGTCTTAGAATAATAAATTTAATCTATGCCAACTCCATGAAAAAGGAAAATGAAATAAGTTGCTTGACACCCCCCCAATCCTATTTAATTATGTTGTATGCAAAAAAAGCCCCCCCCCCCGACCTCCAAGCCACCAAAAACTGAATAGTGAAGGAAAGCTGCAAAGTTGGCAACCCACCTTTCACGCTGAAAGAAGTAAAATTCAGGAGCCAATAGATATATCGAAGCAACAGGTCTTGCCAAAGAGAAATCCTCACAACCACAGCATTTGAAAAAAAAAGAGAGGAATAGCTTTACTGTGGTTTTAAACACATTGCAGTTCCAGAAATAAATCGGTTCAGCTCTGAAGCACAGCAGATATCATTGGATCACAAAGGTCCTAAGCTGCTTTTGAATTTAGCCTTAAGCCTAGAGAAAGAAGCCACAAAGTTTCATAAAAACTTTGGTGGTCCCAACAAGACAACATTCCTATATATTAAAATTTCTCCAGCTTTAATCAGATAGCACCATTGTTGCCTCCTTGCTCCAAATGCCCACATCAGAGGTGGGTTCCTCCCGGTTCGCATAGAACCGGTAGTAAACCGGTGGTGATGTCACGGATCCGGTTCTGTCCGGTTCTGTCCATCTTTTTTTTTTAATTATTTTTTTTTGAATTTTTTTTAATGTTTTGCTTTTGCGCATGCGCAGAAGCCGAGTTTCCGGCACTGCGCATGCGCCACCATTTTGGTTTTGGTGCTTTTTTTGCTTTTTTTGCTTCTGCGCATGCACAGAAGCTGAGTTTTTGGCACTGCACATGCGTGGCTGCACATGCATGTGCGTGTGGTGTGGTGTGGCCACGCGGCACGCAATGCGCGCACAGCCACGCGGCGTGGGAGGAAGCGAACCGGCGGCGAGGTAAGTTAGAACCCACCCCTGGTCCACATGCCTCTGGATGTACTTCTGAAGTAATAGGCAGGGCTGCTGAATAAACCTGAGGAGAAATTTCTCAAGGGCTACCAAGTGCAAGCATATTATAATAGCTAAATCCTAGTCAAAGATTTGCAGGGGAAGTATCCTAGAACTTTATGCAGGGATGTACTCATCACAGGTTAAAACATTTATGTTGTTTTGTGGACTAGGTCCAGACCTCCATTCTCCCCCTGTCTAAACTGAATCTATAAGATCTATAGGAAAGGGTAATCTCTCGGGGATCTTGGGAAGATTATTTTAATGAATTGGAGCTTCCATACATTTTCATTTAACTCCCCTTGATTGTGTGTCCTTTGCTTTTTCTTCTTTCTTGTCTTTGATGCCTTTTTTCCCTGCCAAACGCTGCTTAACAGCAGGAAATGAACCTCCACAGTCTCCAACCCCGCACCTGATTTCTAATACCTCTTTTTGTCTCCTTTCTCTGTTTTGCCATAATTCACAATTCTTTGCCACCTATCCCATGTTTGCCTAATACATCTCAAGGAAACTGAACTCCCTGTTATTAATAGTCCCAGGAGCCTAAAATAACCAAGAGCTACAGACCAAACATCATTTAAACCTGCCACCCAAGCCATTTATT
This sequence comes from Thermophis baileyi, assembly GCA_003457575.1. NCBI lineage: Eukaryota > Metazoa > Chordata > Lepidosauria > Squamata > Dipsadidae > Thermophis > Thermophis baileyi. The sequence goes on from QLTV01002530.1 coordinate 965,643, forward strand.
TGGATTAAGCCTTAATTCTGGAATACTTTTTTGTGTTTGTATTGTGTACTAATAGTGATTTTTTTTCCGCACTTAATTTAATTTCTATTTACTTTCTATCTTGTGTTTTTAATTGGGCTTCTAGTCTCATTGATTAAATCTAGACTTTGTGGTATTTTTAGTTATATACAAAGAAGCACCTTTAATGGTTAGAGTGTGTCAATAAAACCGTTTTAGGACCTTGTTATATGTGTTATAACTCAATTTAATTCCCAATTCCCTTCCCCATTTCCTCCAAATTACCAATATACAGTCATTATTTAAAGGTCTGATCCTGGCTGATCTTGGAAACTAAATAGGGTCAGCCCAAGTTAGTGGTTGGATGAGTGTTCTGGGAATGTCAAAGTTGTTGACTCAATTAAGTAGTAAAGAAAACATTCTGAAATAATGTAAAGCTGTCAAGAAAAGTGCACAAGTGCAGTTGTCTGGAGTCAAGCTTGACTCAAGGATGTCTTTGATTTCAGTAGATATCTATTAAGAGGTAGTCTAACTTTTGAGCCATATTCCTGACCATATCTAGTTATAATACAGCAATATGAAGCATCACTCACCCCAAATTAGAAAATAGTCATGGAGGCAAAGAAAGCTGCACACTTTTTTTGATTAGTTGTTGGAAAGACCGGGAAACAACCAGAGGTAATCCCAAAATAAACAACCATTACTTGAGCCACGGTGGCGCAGTGGTTAGAATGCAGTATTGCAGGCTAACTCACTGCTCACTCCAGAAGTTTGATTCTGACCGGCTCAAAATTGACTCAGCCTTTCATCCTTCTGAGGTTGGTAAAATGAGGACCCAGATTATTGGGGGCAATATGCTGATTCTGTAAACCGCTTAGAGAGAGCTGTAAAGCACTGTGAAGCAGTCTAACTGCTATTGCTATTGCTGCTGATCTTCTAATGGTTTTCCCACAACCCACCAACTTCTCCCTTACATTTTTTCTTATTGAGAGTTATTCCTGTTTTTCATTCCAGCTCCCTAATTTCATCAACACAACACTTCCTCCACATGAGCAGGTTACAGCTCAAGAGATTGACAGGTATTTCCGACAGGAACTGATCTACAAGAGGAATGAAAGAATGGGGAAAAGAGTGATGGCTCTCTTAAGAGAGAATACTGACAAGAGCTTCTTCTTTGCATTTGGAGCAGGTAGGACCTCAATATGTTTTCTGTTGATTTCAACATGGGATGGGATAATTAATTTCATTTTCTGATGTAGTTTAACGTTGTTATTTCTTTCCCATATCTTTACTCTTCCCTAATATTTACTCTATTCCCAAAACATCTCAGTCCCAAATTTTTCAGGATTGGTAGTAATGCCAGTGGGATTGGCGATTAAAAAGAAGAGATGGTTCTTCTAGTCTTTTTTTCTTTGGTGATATGGGGTAATAAGGTAGTCAGATCAACACCACAGTGCCTTTTTCAGTGCTACTGTTACTATAAAACTTGGATTGAATTTTTGTATGTGACAGGTAAGAATTCAGGGTTTTATCATGTTCCCCCGGATTTAGTTGCTGGTTGCAACTATTATTATTAACTCTTCTAATTATCCACAGTTTTAGTTAAGTTTTTATTTGTTTCAATTTTTTTAAAAAAAAAATTAGATTGGATGAGCACTTGTGAAACATTTAGCTCATTTTCCTGCATAGTATTAAACTTGAAGAGTTTAGATTAGTCATCATCTCTCTGCCTTCATCAAGAGATAATGAGTCTGGCCTGTTAATGAATCAAGATTGTTAAGTTCTTGAAAAATTAATGACTGCATGTGTCACAAAACTGTACAGAGGTTACAAATGCTTTAAAAAAAGCAATTTCTGATAAACTTTTAGCTAGACTCTAGGACACTACTTCATATTTTTTAAAAATGAAAGGTACACATTTGGAGACAAATTTAGCCAGTTATCTATTATATATAATGTAGTGATATTTAAAAAAAAATTATATTGTGTGCGGTGGAGATTTACTCTATGGTGATATGATGGAATGTAATGAGGACCTGGATGCCCAAGAGGGAGGGTCACATTCTAGAAGAGTAAGAGGCAACTTAGCCCAGATATCATGTAAGAGAAAGAGGATGAAGACAGCCCCTCCCTAATAGTTCACAGAATATACAGGTGGTCCTTGACTTATGAATACAATTGAGCCCAAAATTTCTGTTGTTAAGTGAGACATTTGTTAAGTGAATTTTGCTCCATTTTAAGACCTTTCTTGCCACAGTTGTTAAGTGAATCTGGCTTCCCCATTGATTTTGCTTGTCAAAAGGTTGCGAAAGGTGATCACATGACCTTGGGACACAACGACAGTCATAAGTGCAAACCAGTTACCAAGCATCTGAATTTTGATCACATGATCATGGGGATGCTACAAAGATTGTAAGTGTGAAAAATGGTCATAAGTCACTTTTTTCAGTGCCGTTGTAACTTTGAATGGTCACTAAATTAACTGTTTTAAGTCGAGGACTACCTGTATTGTAGATACAGATAGTAGAATCTTCAGTATGGCAAGGTTTTATCTATTGGTACGAAACAATAAAGAACTCAGTTTGGAAAAACTGCTATGTGTCATTTTTGGTTTGGGGCTTCACCGGTTGTGTAGTCAGTAATATTACTTCCAAACGTATCTTTCTTAGTTCCCACCATTCCCCATCTATAAGCAGGAAATGTTTCTTTATAATAATACACTAATAATTCTAAAGAGTATCTTTAAATGATATTACTGGTGACTGACTTTTTGCCAATGCAATTACCTGGCTTGACACAGAGTCTGTGAGATGATTGTGTTCGACTTTTAGCAGTAGGTGCCAGGCCATGAGGCTGCACTGCTGACACAATGGATTATACAGCCGAATCATAAATTGGGTGAGGCCTTCATTCAAACAGATCTTCATGGAAACAAAAAGCTGGCCTACCATTGGCAAGCAATAGAGAAAGCATTAGACGACAGCTAATTTTCCTTTCCTGTAGGCAATGTGTGCTTCCCTTAGCATTTTAGGAGAGAAAGAATTAGCCATTAGTTGTAACGGTGTTTGTTGAAAAACAGAATATTGCCTGCCTGAGAAGTAATTTCTTGCAGGCTTACAAAGCACCATCTCATAAAAAGTATCCCATTAGCACAAAGTGGAATCAGATTTAAGCCTAGGAGTATGTCCTCTGCTAACTTTATTGTTGCTGAGCAGGGATTTGGAATGCCATGCTAGAGCAGAATCCAAAAATTTCACAGCTGGCAACTGCATTTCTACTGAAGTGAAGCAAAATGAACAATCTCAAATTTAGAATATTGACAGAAAATTGGACCAAAACAAAACAGTTCAGAAACTTTTATTTAAGGAGACCTTACAATGAACTCCAACTAGCCTTCATTTTTATGGAGTGCAGTAATCAGGAGGAGCGGTAAGATAGAGGACATTTTGAAACAACTTCTACATTGCATGTGGAATGCTAGCTAGTCCACAGTATGTATTCTGGCCTTGGTCCAATCCTGAAGTTTCCATTTTATTGTTCACCTCTCATAATACAGCATCTTTCTACTAAAGGTACAAACCTTCTTCATGTATATCCACCTAGAGTATCAGGTTTCTATGAACGGCTTTACCCTGGGAGAATGAGATGATCACAAACAGTTGCACCAAGTCTCCCTCCTCCCTCCCAAACTGAAAACAGATGCTGTTTATTGAGCAGCATCATTTCAATAAAGTGTGGAAAAGAAATCTGTGCAAAAAGTTTGTTCTTCTTTGGTCACAGCTAATGTAAGCCATGCAGCAAAGAAAACAAATGGTAATTCTATCATCTCTTTATTGCCAGGATATAGCATAAAAGACAAAAGAGGCCCCAGTAGTAACAGAGCCATTGATTTATTGGTTAAATAGGCCGACCATTGTTTATCGCTGCAGATGTTTCATTTGTTGGTTAAAGACACAACAGCAATAATGTCATCACTTCGATCAGATAGTGAGTGAAGTGTTTAAAAATTAACAGTTTTCAGAATGGGAGATCAATGAGTAGGACATAAATCTTAAAAAGGGCTAGTTTATCACCTAAAATAGCAATAGCACTAAGACTTGTATAGTGCTTTACAGCATTCTCTGAGCAGTTTACAAAGTCAGCATATTGCCCCCAACAATCGGGGTCCTCATTTTACTGACCACATAAGGATGGAAAGCTGACTCAACCTTGACCTGGTCAGGATCGAACTCCTGGCAGTGAGCAGAATCAGCCTGCGATATTGCATTCTAACCATTGCGCCACCACAGCTCTTTTACCAAATTAGAATTATTGTTTGTCATTTGTTTGGGTATGGTACTGGAGTTTAGAAGAAAAATATCCCTCTACAGTATTGTCTATATAGCCACTTTGGAAGAATTAAATTATCAGACAAATATTTATAATGTTATATATATATATA
>QLTV01002530.1:970604-1040655 GCA_003457575.1 Thermophis baileyi
TATATATATATATAAAATAAAGCACCAATGTGGTGATGCCATTTCTCAGAAATATCTTATATCTTTTAAATACAATGATAGACAGTATTAAAACATTACATGTAGTTTAGACCAGCAGTCCCCAACCCCTGGTCCGTGGACTGGCACTGGTCCATGGCATGCCAGAAACTAGGCCAAGAAGCCCAGTTTCTGGAATGCCACAAGCAAACAAGCGAAGCCCCATCCACAGGATACAGGCACCACAACAGCCTCTCCCCACCGAATTGGTCCCTCTTGTGGTCACAATGTGAAACACACCCATGGGCTCTGGATCCATTGAATATATCCATTTTCCTCTCCGATCTCAAAATGACCTATCCCTAACCCCAAGTCGATTTTCCGCAAATGAGATTTTCCCATGTATTTTACCAGAAAACGTAGATAAGACAGGCTCAAAATGTATGCCCCCTCCTAACCATAGCCAAGGGCTCCAAATGCATTGGCAATGTCAATTTTTCCCTCTGAATTCACACTGGCCTAACCCTAACTCTAAGTGGATTTTCTGCCAATGGGATTTTCCCATGTGTTTTGCCAGGAAACGTAGATAAGGCAGGCTCGGAAAGTATGCACCCTCCCAAGCATATCCATGGGCTCCTGATCCATTGCCAATAAGGAGCCGAGGTGGCGCAGTGGTTAGAGTGCAGCACTGCAGGCTACTTCAGCTGACTGCTAGCTGCAGTTCGGCGGTTCAAATCTCACCGGCTCAAGGTTGACTCAGCCTTCCATCCTTCTGAGGTGGGTAAAATGAGGACCCAGATTGTTGGGGGCAATATGCTGACTCTGTGAACCGCTTAGAGAGGGCTGTAAAGCACTATGAAGCGGTATATAAGTCTAAGTGCTATTGCTATTGCTATATTCATTTTCATCTACAAATTCACAATAACCTCACCCTAACCCTAACCCTAACTGGATTTTACTCCAATGGGATTTTTCCATGTATTTTCCAGGGAATCGTACATAAGGCAGGCTCGAAAAGTGTGCACCCTCCTAACCATATTGAAAGGCTCTGAATGCATTGGCAATGTACATTTTGCTCTCCAAATTCACAATGACTTAACTCTAACCCTATGTGGATTTTCCTCCAATGGGATTTTCCCATGTATTTTCCATGTAGATAAGGGAGGCTCGAAAAGTGTGCATTCTCCTAACCATACCGAAGGGTTCCGAATCCATTGGCAATGTACATTTTTCTCTCCAAAATTACAATGACCTAACCCTAAACCTATGTTGTGGCCTGCCAGCCACCAGCAGAGCTGGTGGCAGACTCGGACGATGAGGAGGTTGGGGAGGAACTTGGGCCAGTGCTGGGGTCTGGGGAAGGCTCTGATGGATGCTCTGCATTGGACGCAGAGATAGAGCCAGGGCTGTCCGACATTTCCCAGCCACCGGAGAGGCAACTGCGTTTGGAGGCTTATATGAGTGAGGAGGAAGAACAGCTGGGGCCTGTTCCAGATGCACGTATGAGCAGAGCAGTTAGAAGAGGTGAGCAACGGAGTACAAGGAGTTGACTCAGGAAGCAAAGCACACGTGGACGCTGAATGGCCCCTCCCTGGCTGGGGAATAAATAGAAGGAAATGGGAGTGGTTGTCGTAGGAGAGAACAGTTTGTATTTCTGAAGATTTTGCTCATTGTGTTTTGTGCCCCAAAGACTGCTTGCCAGAATTTAATCTGCAGCTTTCGGCTGGGAGCTCACGGCCTTGCAATTATCGCAAGGAACTGATAAGGTCTGTTACTGCAGTTAACTCCTTGAAGGACTATTGCCTGGACTTTTTGGTGGGTGAATGCAATTAATTCACAAGAGGTAAATAAAGAGGGGTTTTTCATGACAAGGAGTCTGTTTCTTGCTTCTGCTAAGGCTGGGTCAGAATGCCCTATCCCTAAGTAACCCTAACTCTAAATGGCTTTTCTGCCAATGGGATTTTCTCCTGAGTTTTGCCAGGAAACGTAGATAAGGCAGTCTTGAAAAATGCACCCTCCTAACCATACCCATGGGCTCTGAATCTATTGTGATGTCCATTTTGCTCGGCAAATTCATGGAGACCTAACCCTGAACCCTAATTGATTTTTCTGCCAATGGGGTTTTCCCATGTATTTACCCTAGAAACATAGATAAGCATTAGAAATTCATTCTTCCTGTGTTAGAACTCCTTGGATTTGTGAGAGATCTATCGTACGGTATCCTGAAAATAATTTGAGCTCTCTGTTGTTTAATTAGATTCAATCAAATCTGTAGGATTGTCACATTGACCATCTTCTCATTTGAAGAAACCCATTTTCTTTCTTGCATGAGTTCAAAAATCCGTGGATGGCTGATGCAATTCATGGATATAACTGCAGCTATCCTGAAAGAGATCTCATCATTCTATTGTCGAAAATGTGATACTATCATTTTATAAACCGTTGCTGGGATGCTGCAGTGAATTTTTTTTTCCCCGCAAGAGATTCAATATGTCATTTTGCAACATCTCTTTGTCATTCTTCATTGACATCCCTGGTCAGAGTCAGCTATGCTTGAGGACTTCCTTAAAAAGAATAGGGGTGGGTCCAATAACCCGACTCTCTCTCCACACCAATCTGTCATTCTATGAAGTTATATGTAATTTTGTTACATCTATTTATCTATTCATTTATTTTTATCCCGTCTTTATTATTTTAATAAACAACTCAAGGCAGTGAACATATCCAAACACCTTCCTCCTCCTATTTTCCCCACAACAGCCCTATGAGGTGGATAGGGTTAAGAGAGAGGGACTTGGCCAAGATCACCCAACTGGCTCTCATGGCTAAAGCAGGACTAGAACTCACAGTCTCTAGCTTTCTAGCCTGGTGCCTTAACCACTAGACCAAACAGTGTCCCTGTCTTTGACCTCTCATTTCCCAATTGGAAGAAGGGGAATTAGAAGGTACTACTTGAGGGACAAATTAATGTCTACTTTCAAAGAAGAAGAAATGTGTTAACAGTCACCCTGTAAAGCTTCTTTAAAACTAAGAAAGTATAGTTATTGCAGCAGAGGCAGGGGTGGGTTCCGAAAATTTCCACTACAACTCTGTGGGCGTGGCTTAGGGTTACGCGCGCGCGTGCTCCCCCGGTGCAATTCTGTGTCCGCGCATGCTCAGTCACTATAATCTGCCTGAAACACAGCTGAGGAGCTGATCAGCTGTGCTTCGGGCGAAGAATAAAGGACAGCCTTAACCTGGGGGTGGGTGGGAGGGCCCTTTCCAAAGCAGCAGCAGAGCACAAACAGCCCAAAACGTAAAAAAGCCGCCAAAAATTCCCGGAAAAAAATGGCGGCGCTCACGGACCGGCACCGACCAAGGTGGGTCCACGACGCCATCATGACGTCACCAGTGCCTCGCTACCGGTTCAGGCGACCCAGTACGAACCGGGAGGAACCCACCCCTGAGCAGAGGTAACAGAATACTCCATTTTAATAATGTAATAGGAGTGTGCTGGATCTTCACTAAAGTTGTATAAGAGATTAGGAAACACATTTCCATAAATGGAAAACCCTGGTCTTGAGGATAAAGAGGAGACTGCTGCAAAGAGTTAAGAACATCCAAATGTCTGAACTCTTTGTTTTGGTCAGACAGGCATGGAAAATTCAACCATAAAATCCAATACAAACAACATCCAACAGTCATATTTCTCTTGATACGTGTTTTGTATGCAAACTTCTAAAGATATATCTGCTTGCACTAATTAAAGTTTTATTAACATTGGTTTATCTAAATAACTTCCAAATCAAATTAGCTAATTAACTCATTCAGGACTTTGGTCAGCTGCTTGTAGGGCAGATGGTAGCACAAAACCTGAGCACTCTATTAGAAATGTCTTTAAAAGTACATAAAAGTCTGCAGCCATGTCTAGTATGTTCAATATAATGGATGTTTCAGCCCTCCCAGATAAACCAACATGACCAGATGAGCTAATTCTACTTTGTTGTCAGACTACAATAATAGAATGTTGCAAGTCTGAATACAAATCTCCCACTGACACTTTTAACACTCTGTTACATTAGGGTGGATTCTTCTTAAATTTCTTTCTTTGTGTCAAATGCCAGGAAAATCAAGAGATCCAGACAGTTCAATTGAGTGTAAAGATTTTACTGTAAGCTTGAGCTCTCTACAAGAATCTGAATTACTAGCAGCCAAGGGAAATTAGCGGAAGAGTAGAAGGAATTTCAAGGTGAGCTGGTCTTAGATTTCTTGTGGGCGAGAAGGGACTCATGACTGATGATGTGTTTGACCCTTCCCTGGGGCTCAGCCTTGCCAACTCCTATACTTTGTCTGTTAAGCATTTGCTCGTTCCTTCCCCTTTCTCCTGAATCCCTAGGAAGCATCTCTTCCCCTTGTCCCCTGAAGGCTTCCACATACCATTACAGGGTATAATAAAGGTGAAATGAATATTCCTGCAAAGGGACAATGTGGAAGCACTTGACCCACTCTCTGTATAGGGAGAGATTTTCAGATAATGCCAGATAATGTTCCAATTCAAACCCCCACCCCTCCAATTTTTGGTACATTTTGAACAATCTTTCTAAACTTTACTATGACTCCTATCCAGGGGTGAAATCCAGCAGGTTCTGACAGGTTCTGGAGAACCGGTAGCGGAAATTTTGAGTAGTTCGGAGAACCAGCAAATACCACCTCTGGCTGGCCCCAGAGTGGGGTGGGAATGGAGATTTTGCGATATCCTTCCCCCAGGAGTGGGGAGGGAATGGGGATTTTGCAGTATCCTTCCCCTGGAGTGGGGTGGGAATGGAGATTTTGCAGTATCCTTCCCCTGGAGTGGGGTGGGAATGGAGATTTTTCAGTATCCTTCCCCTGGAGTGGGGTAGGAATGGAGATTTTGCAGTATCCTTCCCCTGCCACACCCACCAAGCCACACCACGCCTACCAAGCCACGCCCACAGAACCGGTAGCAAAAAAAATTGGATTTCACCACTGCTCCTATCATCTTGGTTTTTCTCCAAATGCTTCTGTGCCCCAAAGTCATGTATTACATGAGTGGAGTTCTACACTGTTATTACAGCTGAACTCAGATTTCATTTAGGGAAAACCCATAACACTGTGTTCCAAGCCTAAACTCCAAAATCTGCATCAAAGTATACCACATTCTCATGTTCATATAAACTGGAAAGATATAAGAAATCTCAAAAAGAATGAGTCAGAGTCTGGAAATCATATTGTATGGCAACAAATATGTGATTGGATTCCATGCAGAAGATTAATCTGGGCTACATTAGTAGTAAAGGAATCATATGCTAATGTCTTGGATGTTCAACCAATTGGAAAATTGGAAAATGATCTGCAACTCACAAGGAAGATTATTTCAACTTATTGGATTCAATTACATGAACGTTACGTTAGTTTGATAAAGGAATTGTGAAGATACATTGAAATATAAGCAGAAACTTATTTGATTAATGCCTCTTTTCACTGCAGTAGGTTTATCCAGTAGTGGGTTCTAAATTAGTTTGCTACCGGTTCGCGCTCGCACGCACGCGCAACGCTTCTGCACATACGCAGAAGCATCCCAGGCAGATGGGCGGAGCCTGCCGCCGCTACCGGTTCTAAGAACCGGGCCGAACTGGGAGCAACCCACCACTGGGTTTACCTTCCTATACTCATTCACGTCTCTATATTCATTTTATAATACAATTAAACCAGCATATAGCTTTCTGTCATCATGTAGTGAATCCTTATAATATGTTATAAATATGTAGTTTTACTTCAACAGTGAATCCTTTTCTTCCAGTTTGAAAGTCCAGAAAATATGGTTGTAAATTGTAGTGGATAGGGAATAGCACTTTAAAATTACCCTTTCATTCAAATTACGTGTTTACTAATTGTACTAAGAAACCTTTCCAGATGTTATAGCAACAGCACGAATGTTAGGGATGAGAGAATTTTCAGAGTAAATGTATTTTCATCTCCCCATCTGCATGTTTCATATACTTGTGGAATTACCAATTTTTCTGTTTGTCTCCTTTTAATCAGTGCAATTCTGCTGATTTTGCAAGATTTCTTATTCATTCTACAAAAAAAAAAAAAAAAATCAAAAAAAAAAAAAAAAAAAAACACCACCAAAAGAAGAAAGGTTTTTTTATAAGGAAGAAAATATTCGTATACATACTTTAGAACTATAGAAAATATGCAGGTAGCATGAAACATTCAGTTTAACAATATGGGCTGGTTGTAATATCACATATTTGTACTCCATAGTTAAAAGAAATTAGATTTGGGGTTGGCAGAATTTGGGATATTCTGGGTCTCTAAGGTCCAGGAAGAACAATAATTCTTCCTGGACATTAAGCTTGATTATCACCCTTTGGGGATTAAATAAATGAGTTTGCTTGACACACTTTGAGAAGAGTTGATCTTTGTTGGAAACTTTCACTCTTGTGAACCCACATGATTGATAGACAATTCAGTGTACCAAACTTATAAGAACTGAAGTGAGCTAAGAGTTTCCCAGCTGCCTCTTCCAGCTGAGAAATAGCCAAACAGCCAGGGCATATGTGTCATTAAAAAGAGTTAATATTTTGGCAACAAAAAGTATACATATATCATCAGTGTTTAAGAAAAAAATGTCATCTGCCTTATTTCATTTTTATACTCAACTAATTTGCAAGTAACACATATGATAACATCCAGAATTTGTGCATGCCATTCACTTGGACTTTATTTTTCTTAAAGCAGCTGATTTTCTTGTATTCATTTAAACTTTTTCTTTTATTTAAAAAGAAATATCATCGGCAATTCTGGATTTGATGGTTGTATTTATCATCTTTGAAATTCAAGTGTATAGCCAAAATATAGAGTGGTATTATCATGGAAGGAAACTGTAATTAGTTAAATGATACTGAGATGGATTCTTAAGGCTAGTGGCCAACCATATGGCACACAAACTTTATTCTGATTTTGGAAACAGTTAAGAGCTGCTTATCTAATAATTCAAAGAGATAGTATAGAATTGTATTTTCATGCACTTCTTCCTCATGCTTTCTGAATTCACTCCATTTGTTGATGAGCTTATGAAAACATATACTTCATATTTTATACCTCTGTGCCATGCGTTTTAGCCAATGCAAACCATCAATCTTTCACAAAGGAGATTGGAGAAGCATACCTAGCCTGTTTTAAAGTGGCTTGTTATTTACTCATTTTGTCAGAAGGGTGTTTGTTTTGTTCCTTGATTCTAGATTATTTAATGAATAGATCCAGTGTTAAAATTCCAAACTCTGTCAATTTACACTGTAGAGAAGAACCTTTTTTTTCCTCCGATCTTCCCCAAAGATTCTGTTGTAATTTTAGAAACAATAGAGTTTCTGAATAGAATTCAACTGAAGAGTTGAAGCAGCCTTTGATAAATGAGAACACATTGCCTGGACTTGCTAACCCCATTGTTAATATAATTATCCCCTTATTTCTCAATGGCCCAAAAAAATATCTAATGATAATAATTTTGCAAGAACAACAATTATGAATCCAACTCAGATTCTACTATTCTTAACAAGCTTGCAACTGAATGAACAAATTTAGGCATAGATAATTCCATCTGATGCATAGGACTATAAATTAAAATCTTTTCAACTCAGACTTCAACAAAGCATTCCTATTTGTTTAGGGTTTACCTTACTCAGTATGAAATGTTCAAATAACAAAAAAACAGATATATACCCGATAATGTTATCAGATTAACACTGTTCAGAGGCATCCCTCTGTCTTCATCAATAAATGTAACAAGCCTAGCATGGAAAACCATATTTTTATTTTCTAGTTAAGTGCAAACTGGTTTCACCTTTGCAGAATAATTCTTCTTTCATGCCTAGACCTACTGATTACAAAGAGATCTTCCTACCAGGCAACCGCACCACAGTTTTAAGCAGGAAACAATCCAAAAATATACCGTACCTTCTGACCCTTTGTTTCCTTCTCAAGGGCATTGCCATTTTGTGATGCTGCCTAGAAAACAACAAAACACCGCTTCCAAGAGTGTTTCTGCTTTCTTGTTTTACTGTTTAAAAAAGTAGAATAGAATAGAATAGAATAGAATAGAATAGAATAGAATAGAATAGAATAGAATAGAATAGAATAGAATAGAATAGAATAGAATAGAATAGAATAGAATAGAATAGAATAGAATAGAATAACAGAGTTGGAAGGGATCTTGGAGGTCTTCTAGTCCAACCCCCTGCTTAGGCAGGAAACCCTACACCACTTCAGACAAATTGTTATCCAACATCATCTTAAAAACTTCCAGTGTTGGAGCATTCACAACTTCCGGAGGAAAGCCGTTCCACTGATCAATTGTTCTAACTGTCAGGAAATTTCTCCTTAGTTCTAAGTTGCTTCTCTCCTTGATTAGTTTCCACCCATTGCTTCTTGTCCTGCATTCAGGTGCTTTGGAGAATAGCTTGACTCCCTCTTCTTTGTGGCAACCCCTGACATATTGGAACACTGCTGTCATGTCTCCCCTAGTCCTTCTTTTCATTAAACTAGACATAGTTTAATATGTACACAGTACACAGACAAAACGTCACAAGTCAAAGTTCAAGCTGACTGAATACAGTTCATATTCTGAATTTGCTAGCTATCCATGTGCCTCAGAATTCAAAATGTAAAACATCCTCGCCGAGCAGTTTCTGAAGTCCCTCAATTTGTGCCATAAAAAATGTCAGTGTTTTCTGTCCTGCCTTGTCCCCCCAATCTCTGGAGCTGACAGCGCTAAGTAGGAACCCTTCCGCCTAACATTTCTGTTTTTCTTAAGACTTGCCAATCATGTCATTTGCCTTTGCCCAAAGTTTGTTGCCTTTGCAGATGGTCACAGCATGAGCTACCAAAAGCTTCAGTGAGTCCGACAAGAGATTCTGTTAACCTAATTCAAGCGTATGACCTGCCATCCAAACAGAGCACAAAGAGACTTTTCACAGACCGGTTGCTACCCCTGATATTTCATTTCATAGGTTTCAATTAATCTGTATTTATTGCCACTTATCTTACATGGCTAACAATATCAAGAGTTTAGAGAGTGCTTTTCATGTCACACTGGGTCAATTAAGAAGCTTCTTAAAATATTTGCAAAACTTTTCATCCAAAAGTTGGCTGCGCTGCCTGCTTCTAACGAATATGCTTTAAACAAACACCCTCCTTATGAAGAATGACATCTACCTCAATTTGCCCTGGATATCTTTAGAGATCCTTGAATAATTTCTTTTACTTTTGCACTTTTGTACTTACGGTTTAGAGAGAACAAGTAGAATTCATACGTATAACAGAAGATGCTTTGAAGACTTGAAAAGTGGGAGGCCAGACACAGTATAGATTGTAAGCAGAAGAAATATAATTCTAGAAAAATAAAGAATGAAACCCATACCTTTTCACCAGGAGCCATATTGTCCTCTGTTCAGCACTATACCAACATACTGTTATGTGTTATTTTATCCTCTGTGGAAATATACTTTATTAAGACTACAGCAGCGGTGGGTTGCTCCCGGTTCTTAGAACCGGTAGCGGCGGCGGGAGGCTCCGCCCACCCACCCAGGACGCCTCTGCGCATGCGCGAGAACGCGTATGAACCGATAGCAATGGGTTTTAGAACCCACTACTGGACTACAGTCATTGTCAGACACTGAAGCCATATTACAGTACTTACTTATAAGGAGTATTAAAATTAGATTTCAATTGTTGAAAGTATATAGAGGATATGTAGATAAGGAAAGACTGTGTTTATTTTAATCATGATACGATATATAGTATGTATAGGTTTATGACTGTGTCTCTATTGTATCTTATTCTTTTCAAAAGCAACAGAAGAAAATATTGTTCATAAACATTTTAAAATGCCCTTTAGAGCATTTGCCACAATTCTGAGCATTTACCACAATTTCACTGGCAAGGTGTCAATTGGCTGGTATAAAACCCTTTAAAAAATCCTTGCAAAACCATTCATCCTTATCTTATGGTTTTGAAATAAATTCTGTTCTTTTATAATTTAGAAGCTGCCTAATTCCAAACACTCTAGGCAGCTCATCTTTTAAAACCAAGAACAATTAAAAAAAATTAAGAAAGAAATCATAAGATATTCCAAAAGGGTGGGGGAAAAAAACTAACACAAGGAATATATGTATGGGGGAGGTAGGTAGATTACTAGTAAATTTTAGTCCATCTAAGTAATTACTTAGATTAACAACTAAGTAACTAATTAACAACTACAAGAATGTTAATTTATATTTTAGAACAGGGCTCTCCAACCTTGGCAACTTTAAGCCTGGAGGACTTCAACTTCCAGAATTCTCCAGCCAGCTGGCTGGGGAATTCTGGGAGTTGAAGTCCTCCAGGTTTAAAGTTGCCAAGGTTGGAGAGCCCTGTTTTAGAAATCTGGTAGAACCAGTGAATTGGCAGCAGATGGAAGAGAAAAAACATTTCTATTTTCAGAGAAAAGGAAGGAAAAGCCAGGGAACTGGCTGGTGGGGTTCTGGAACATCTTGCCTCCTGAAGTGAGGTCAGTTCCAACCCTCCTGACCTTCCATAAGAGTTTAAAAATCTGGCTCTGCCATTTGGCTTGGGGCATCAATGGAGGGGTTTCAGATTGATTGATTGATTGATTGATTGATTGATTGATTGATTAAAAACGGATCCCATCCTCTCTCCCCTCATCATATTCCCTCAGCCCCATCTTTCTAAGCTAGTTGATTTTACATTATTGCATTTACATTATGATAAATTCTACAGTTTTATCTTTTAATATTGTAAGCTAAGTTATGGGCAGCTAATAAATTTTACAAATAAATTAATAAAAACTTCCTACAATCCTATTCATGTGCCTCACCAACAACTTCCTACAATCCTATTCATGTGCCTTCCTACAACATCCCTAATCCTTCAATTTAGTCATTACACCTTATTGGCTCTCTTCCCCTGTGCAATTTCTAAACTCTACATTGCACCTACCCCCCAGCCCAGCCCATTTAATAGAATTGGCTATTAAAGTATATGCAGGGGACTAGCTACTATGTTCCAGAACCTGTTACCTTATGATTCTTGATGAACTTATCTTTTCTTTTATGTACACTGAGAGCATATGCACCAAGACAAATTCCTTGTGTGTCCAATCACACTTGGCCAATTAAAAAATTCTATTCTATTCTATTCTAGCTATTAAGGTTACCACAAGCTCTTTTAAGAGTTTTTAAAATAAATAGTCCCCTGGACTGCAAGGCGATCAAACCGGTCAGTCCTAGAGGAGATCAACCCTGACTGCTCTTTAGAAGGCCAGATCCTGAAGATGAAACTCAAATACTTTGGCCACCTAATGAGAAGGAAGGACTCACTGGAGAAGAGCCTAATGCTGGGAAAGATTGAGGGCAAAAAAAGAAGGGGACAACAGAGAACGAGGTGGCTGGATGGAGTCACTGAAGCAGTAGGCGTGAGCTTAAATGGACTCCAGAGGATGGTAGAGAACAGGAAGGCCTGGAGGAACATTGTCCATGGGGTCACGATGTGTCGGACACGACTTCACAACTAACAACAACAACAACAACAAAATAGATAGGTTGGGTGATCCAGTCATGAAATTTGTAGTTTGACCTTAAGTCTTCCTTTGGTGTTGATAGCTACTTTTATATTTCAACCCATATTTTGCAGGTGTAAACCAGCTCTTCCACTCATTAGATTTCATTTGTGCTTTCGTTATTTAGTTATGAAGTCTTCAATAGTCACAATTCTGGCAAAATATGAGACAACACCGAGCACATCTGCTTTCCTTTTGTTATTTCGGCTATGCCGTGCATAAACAGGGAATGATGGATTGCCTCTTGGTTCTTAACAGAAACATGGGAAAGACCTGGATTTAATTGTTCTGTATTTATTGCACAAAAGGAGTGAATTATGACCTACTTAGCAGCATCTCCATTGAAAGTGAATATTAGCATTGCAGAGAACCAAGAACTGTTCTTTGCCAGAGATATAACCCTGTCAAAACGGCTCCCTCCCTCTTGCTGTGCTCTACTGGAAAAAAAACCTCATGAATGTGCTACCTCCTGCCAGTTAAAACTCAGGGTGAAATGCAAAACCAAAAGCTGCCAATAGTTATATATTTGATTCAGATGTTGTGAGATGTGTTTGGTTTTTCTTTACAGGGTGTGAGATCAGTCAGGAAAAAGGGAAGAATGCAACAACGCAGAATGGAATTAACATGTCTATGCATGTAGGGAGAGTTTACCGCTCCCCCCCCCATTGAAATGATATATGTTTATGATGGGAATTTAGCAGAGCTGGAGCACTGTAGATTTCTCCATAGATTTTGATTCTACCCTAGGTTTGCTGACCCTTGGCAGCTTTTATATCAAAGGGTTTGCATTCCAAAGAGATTGATTTTCCCTGGACTTACTCGCTCCAACCATTCCCCCCATGCTATTCTAACTGAATAGGAGCAGATGGTCACAAAAGCTTTGAAAATAGGATCAGAACAATGAATCGAGCAGTTCTGATCCAGTTTCATGGGATTTTTTTCCCCCCTCCTGAAGAGATAGTATGTCTGCATATAGAACGCCACAGAATATGGTACTCTGTCCCCCTCTTGTGGATACAAGATCATGTATAGTCAGTTGCTATATAAGGACTCAGTTTAGAAGTAAGGAAGAATGGTATCTCCAGATACCAAACTGAAGGTCGGTGTGTATTCATCAAGCATCCCATTCAGCTCTCATATATAAGGGATCCAAGTAGATTGCAATTATTTTTACGCAAAGCTCTAGAATTCCCTGCTATTCAATGCTGTCTTTTCCTAACCTTTTTTTAAAAAAACAAACAAAAACAAATGGTTCAATAAACGGTTCAAGTATATCATTTTTAAAAAAATCATTCTGTTTCTTCCTCTTTACCTGGGTTCCTACTAAGTTTACCATATTTCTCTCGCTCTGGACTGGTTGACTTTTTTCCTGTTGTTATCCCACTCCACCACAAGTTTTAATCAGTAAATAATCAATCATATCTGCCCTGTAAGAATGCAACAAGGTGCATCATAATGAGAATTGTGTAGAATTGTGGGCCATTCATTTTTGAAACTTGCTTGTTAGGCTTTGGACTGTTTTCAGTCATTTTTTTCCTTCAAGAAAGTAAGAAGGAGCTTCCTAGTTGCATCCATGTGGTCTTGTCTTCTTTAGTTCCTTTCTCTCTATTTTAGTACAAAAATAAAGAGAGTGCTGTACTTTCTTGAACCTTGTACAATACTGTAGTTATCTGAATGGAACAATTAATTCCTTCCCACTCCCATAACATGCATTTAAAATGGGAAAGTTGTCTTAGATTCTCTGAAAACAATTTAATGAAGATTATTTACTATTTGGGTCGATATGGAATTTGGGCACTTTAACATAGAACATAGAATAACAGAATTGGAAGGGACCTTGGAGGTCTTCTAGTCCAACCCCCTGCTTAGGCAGGAAACCCTACACCACTACAGACAAATGGTTATCTAATCTCTTCTTAAAAATTTCCAGTGTTGGAGCATTCACAACTTCTGGAGGCAAGTTGTTCCACTGATTAATTGTTCTAACTGTCAGGAAATTTCTCCTTAGTTCTAAGTTGCTTCTCTCCTTGATTAGTTTCCACCCATTGCTTCTTGTCCTACCCTGAGGTGCTTTGGAGAATAGCTTGACTCCCTCTTCTTTGTGGCAGCCCCTGAGATATTGGAACACTGCTATCATGTCTCCCCTAGGCCTTCTTTTCATTAAACTAGACATACCTAGTTCCTGCAACCGTTCTTCATATGTTTTAGCCTCCAGTCCCCTAATCATCTTTGATGCTCTTCTCTGCACTCTTTCTAGAGTCTCAACATCTTTTTTACATTGTGGCAACTTTAATCCCTTCCTCATGCAGGGCCTCCCTTACTGCATCCTCTTCATCATGGAGAAAAGAGCACACAATCTGCATCTGGGCACATCACACAAAGCCCTCCAAAGAGGCAAGCTAAATGGTTAGTTTTAATGTGATAGATGATTTAAATTTGCAAGCAGCCTTGACCAGGGGAATAGTGGTGTCTTGATCCCTTCACAGCTGTGAAGGCACCAAGATTCAGTGGCTTCCACGGTTCCAGCATGAAGTTCAAAATGGCAACCAAGTCTTTTTGAGATGCTCTTTGTAGCTCTTTTTCCTTGAGATTGTTGAAATGGGGCACTTAATTGAGGCTTGATACAATGTAGGTCTGTTTTAGGGATAGGGCCATTAAGTAACCACATTAAATTAATTCAAATGTGCTTTTGACATGGTTTCCCCAGTTCTTTATTTTGGCTTCATCTACTTTTAGACTATTTTGGCGCACTTTTGGAGACCATGTAGAATGCTCAGATCTCAAATTTACCAAACAGATTTTATGCTGTGGATGGCATGAAGTAGATGTATCATATTAACCCAGTGGTGAAATCCAATTTTTTTTACTACCGGTTCTGTGAGCATGGCTTGGTGGGCATAGTGTGGCTTGCTGGGCGTGGCTTGCTGGGCGTGGCAGGGGAAGGATACTGCAAAATCTCCATTCCCTCCTCACTCCTGGGGGAAGGATATTGCAAAATCTCCATTCCCACCCCACTCCAGGGGAAGGATACTGCAAAATCTCCATTCCCTCCCCACTCCAGGGGAAGGATACTGCAAAATCCCCATTCCCACCCCACTCCATGGGAAGGTTACTGCAAAATCCCCATTCCCTCCCCACTCCAGGGGAAGGATACTGCAAAATCTCCATTCCCACCCCATTCTGGGGCCAGCCAGAGGTGGTATTTGCCGGTTCTCCGAACTACTCAAAATTTCCACTACTGGTTCTCCAGAACCTGCTGGATTTCACCCCTGTATTAACCTCAGCTTCTTGGAGGCAAAGTAACAAGACTAAATTAGAGACCTTTTCATAATACCTACAGAAGAAAAGCTATGGAAGAGTCGTTGTACAAAACCTAATTAATATTGAAAGAGTATTTTGAAATAATGGATGAGAATATGTTCACTAAGTCATTGGACATTTGGCTTCTTTGTTTTCAAACAAAAATGTAACAAAGTAATTTGGGGGGGGGAATGCAGCATTTGATTCAATAAAGGATTTGATTCAGAGATATAGAGAAGAATACTCTTAAGGTTCTGTATTTGTAATACTTCTCCAAGGCTCAATCCAAAATGTTCAGGCAAACATTTTGATCGTGTTATTATGACTCACTTGCCTCTGTTCCACCAAAACAGCAGAGGTGATAGACTCCACATTGTAAGTATTTCTTAATAAAATCTGTCAACTCTCAGCCTTTGAATTGGCTTTCTATCAAAGGAGAACTGAGATCAAACAGTATTAATTCTGTGTGGTCAAGGTTTGATACTTTCTTTAAAAATTCAACAGTAACAATGAAATTGACACATGTAATATATCTTTGAAGTTTGGCATGACTATATTTTTAAATACCTTTTTCTGACTATTTTCATTTTTGAGGGGTTTTTTAAAAAAAAATTTGTTTCTTGATTTTCTTTTCTTAGATTCTATATTTTTCTGTTTTAGGCTTTTTTTAATTAGGCTAATTTTTATTATCCTTTTAACATTCTATAATAGATATATATCCATGTGTACTCATTATTAACTGTTACATTATAAATATGCAACATTCTTTTCACAACATTCAATTGTAATGTGTTTAAAAATCAACAAACATTATAGTAAAACATGTAGCATTTCAGGCACTCCCAATTAAAAGAGCAAATAACATGACAGTGAAAATACATTAAACAAAACAAAATGGAATGGAACCACAAAAGAGAATCATTATTAAGAGTAGGAAATTGTTACTTACAGCTTCAGATGATCCAACTATCATTGTCCTCTCGTTCTTTTTTCTATCAGTAGTTGGTCTTCAAGTACTTTCTTCCTCCAGATACAAGATTTATTCCACCTTATAGTTTCTCTGCACTTTGAAAAAAAAGAGAGAAATTTATGTTCAAATTCCCCTCCCCCCCCAAAAAATAAAAAAAAATTGGGAAAGGACCTTCAAAGTAAAAGTTTAATGAGCTACCACTAGCTTTTGTGCCTTGATAGAATATCACTTCAGAACAACACCAATGAAATTGCTTAATACCTTTATGGAGTCTTCTTGCTATGACTCATCTTTCTGCTGAGCAAGAAGACCAGGCTTAGATCAAATCTGCTTATATTTAGGGGAGCAAAATTAAATATGGGCTAGGATGAAAATGGAAAAGCCATTTTCCATACAAATGCAAAAGAGAGAGAGAGAGAGAGAGAAGAGAGAGAAAGAGAAGAGAGAGAGAGAGAGAAAGAGAAGAGAAAGAGAGAGGGGGGGAGAGAGAGAGAGAAGAGAGAGAAAGAGAAGAGAAAGAGAGGGGGGAAAGAGAAGAGAGAGAGAGAAAGAGAAGAGAAAGAGAGAGGGGGGAGAGAGAGAGAAGAGAGAGAAAGAGAAGAGAAAGAGAGGGGGGAGAGAGAGAGAGAGAAGAGAGAGGGGGGAGAGAGAGGGGGAGAGAGAGAGAGAAAGAGAGAGAAAGAGAAGAGAGAGAAAGAGAAGAGAAAGAGAGAGAGGGGAGAGAGAGAGAGAGGAGAGAGAGAAAGAGAAGAGAGAGAGAGAAGAGAAAGAGTGAGAGGGGAGAGAGAGAAGAGAGAGAGAGAAGGAGAAGAGAAAGAGAGAGGGGGAGAGAGAGAGAGAAAGAGAAGAGAGAGAGAGAGAAAGAGAAGAGAAAGAGAGGGGGAGAGAGAGAGAGAGAGAGAGAGAGAGAGAGAGAGAGAGAGAGAGAGAGAGAGAGAGAGAGAGAAGAATCCATTCATTTGGGGAGACCTACAAAGGATCTTGAACTTATATTTTGGGACTTGTCTCATTGTGTAGTTTAATGTATACATGTTGCTATCAGAAAAAAATTAAGAGAACCAGAATTAATTGTTCCACCTATTCTTGGCCATCCTGCTCTTTATCACACAAATCGTAGAAGGTACCAACTACTCAACATGTGTTCATAGCATAGCAACTGGATGAGGACAGGAGCTCTATAATCAGGTTAGATTATTTTTCTCATCACCTGCCTGGATTCTCCTGTGTCTGATTAGCATTTGATTAAACCACTTCTAAAATGCCATGAGAGATGCAACATTAGCCATACTTTGCAAAAGTGTTTTCCTCTTCACGTTGATTGTATCTGAATTAATTTCACCAAGTGCTGAAACAGGAACAATATTGATGTAACAGAATTTTAGGAGGTTGTTATGCCTATCCAGATAAGAGGGTTTTAGGGGCATCCAACCCCCTAAAATCAGTCCCTCAATGATTAAGAAACGTAATTCACATTCATATGTACTGACTATACTTGGTAATTTCTGTCTTCATGGGTAGCTACAGTGGAAACAAATTAGTTCTGCTTTGTGAAATAGTTACATCATAGGCTCACTGATCACCTACCCTGTTTCCCCTAAAATAAGACATCCCCTGATAATAAGCCGAATCGGGCTTTTGAGTGCATGGCAATAAGGCCAAGCGCTTATTTCAGGGTTCAAAAAAATATAAGACAGGGTCTTATTTTCGGGGAAACACGGTAGCTATTTATTCTTAAGATGTACATATAATAATTTTTACATGGTTAATTTAATTTTCCTTTGTATTAGAGTTAATCCATCTTGAGTGAGATTAAAGAGAAGGAATCTGCTGTTTTGCCCCAAGAATCCCTGTACCCCATCTCAAAACTGTTTGTGTTATTTTCCAAAAATGGAGATAATGGATGTTAGTTTATATTTTAGTGGCTTGCCCTATCAGTGTTGGTGGGAGTGGTCTTAGAGATTCTTTGATTGCATGGCCCCTTAGACCAGTCCTCTTCAGAGGAGGAAAAGAAGTTCAATGAGAGCAAAGATTCTAGCAAGACCAATCAGAAGATTTGGGGTACAATTCTGAGGATTTGGCATGTTAGTCTTCTGTGGGTCCTACAACTTTGGACTCAGATTTTGAATCAGGGATGCAGCTGAAACACATTTTAGAATCAGAGAATAAGTCAGGTTGGAATGTATCAGGGTATTCACATTGAATCAGAACAAATGTTGAAACGGACTGTGTTTTCGTAGTCTATTTTTACTGAATAGATCTATTGAAAGTCTGATAAAATTTAAGCTGATAATATTAATAGTCTTAACAAGCTAGGAACCAACTTAGATATTTCTTAGCAACAGAGCTTATCTATATCTCCATCAACATCTACTTTACTTTTTCCATCATCTTCCCTGATTTACATAAAGATGTATGAATTAGAATAAAAATGTTCTTTCTGCCATTTTCTGCCATATATATTATGGGTAGCCTTTCCAATCTCTTAAAATATTTTAGCTCAGTTACTAAATGCTTATAAAAGTTTAAAGGTTTCCCCTGTACAGTACAGACCAACTCACGGGGTTGGTGCTCATTTCCAATTTTCAGCCGAGGGAGTCTGTGTTGTCTGACATTTTCATCTTGCATGCTAGGTTGACAGGAGCTGGGGCAAATAACGGAAGCTCAGCCCGTCATGCGGCACTCAGGTCTCAAATCCAGACTGTCAGCTTTCCACCTGACTAGCTCAGTGTCTTCACTGCTGAGCCACTGCGTCCTCCCCCATAAGCCAACAGACAAATAGCATAACCATGGTGTTTAATATTGTAAGGGCTTTTGCTTTAAATATCCTATAATTACTGTCATTCAGGGGTGAAATGCTCCCGGTTCGCTCTTACCTGTCGGTCGCCGTAGAGCCAGTCGCCAAGGTAGCGCGAGGCACCGCCCATCCGCCCGGACGCCGCCATTTGAGTTCTTTTACCGTCTGCGAATGCACAGAACGCTTTGCGCATGCGCAGAGGGTAAAAGAACCCAAATGGCGGCGTCCGGGCAGGTGGGCGGCGCCTCGCGCTACCTTGGCGACCAGTTCTACGGCGACCAACAGGTAAGAGCGAACTGGGAGCATTTCACCCCTGCTGTCATTCATATTGCTTAAGAGAAATTACTCCAAAATTTTATGGTCAAACAAATGTTTTCAATTACCTGTTTGCATAAGAAAGAAAAAAAATATCTTGGGAGAGGAAATAAAGAAGCAAGCTTTTTTTAAAAAAGCAACTTATTTTATAGGGTTGGTATTTTGGCTTGGATTCTCTCAAAACAATATTTCATATCCTTCAGGAACAGGTATTGTGTAAACGTCTGATCCCCTTAAGCAGAAGCAACAAAAGGTGGGAAAATAGTAATGAACAGATATGTATCCCCATTCCAAAATAATTAGAAGCAGATTCCAGAATTTTGGAAGAGCAAATTCAGTAACCATCTATACCAGTGATGGTGAACCTTTTTTTGCTCGGGTGCCAAAAGGGCGTGCACACGCACAATAGTGCACGCGCACGTGCCCACACCCATAATGCAATGCCCTCCCCCCATGCATGCGCGCACAACCCCCCCATGCTGCCCCCCCCACATGCGCGCAGGCCTCACTGAAGCCTCCGGACTTGCGGTAGGCCCTGGGCTGTTTTTCGCCATCCACAGGCTCAGGAGGCTTTCCTGAAGCCTGGGGAGGGTGAAAACGGCCTCCCGCCCGCCCTCCGGAAGGCCAAAAATCAGCTGGCCAGCGCGAACATGCGCACTGGAGCTGACATAGGGTAATGCCTCACGTGCCCTCAGATATGGCTCCGCGTGCCACCTGTGGCACGCGTGCCATAGGTTCGCCATCACTGATCTATACATAGGGATTCAATCTGTTGTTTGATTCCCTCGTTCAGGGAACCAGCCTTTTGATAATGTGGGCCGAAGCAGTTTCTCCTACCTTAATGGCACATATCCATCATAAATTCTTCGGAAAAGGTAGGATTTGTTTGTGATACGAAGATTTAAGTGGATGGATGATTGTAAAGACATAACATTTCAGCAATTACTCAATACTTTTTGCCTTTTCTTTGTTAATCTTGCAAACTATAGTTTCTCCCTTTTTAGTATTATGCACTTCATAAGATTATTCTAATGAGCTTAAGGCACAGATAAAATCTCTTTCAAGTCAACTTCACCCCTGTACCTTCATGGACACATCAATGGAATTTCTGGTGACAGTACAGGTGTCAGGGTTCCAAATAGCATCCAAAATTAAATCAGAATCCGAGGCAAATTGTTCCTCAAAGTTCCAATTTATTAACAGAGCCATGTTCGCACATCTGGGAGAAACCTGAATCTGAAGCCCCCGGGTTTCTCCACCCAGTTGAAAGTTCAAGCCCTTGTCCCCACACCCCCAAGTCCATCACGTTGACCAATCTTCAACTGCCAACTTGGCAGCATCCACCCATTTCCTTCCGTGCAGGTGCAGGAGTGCGAAGACAAAGGATGACCTTGACTATCTAGAAAGAATTTGTTATGGCTACATACAGACAGCCCTCATGCAATTCCCCCTCCCAAATTCCCACAGCAAAGAATACATATTAAAATAGTATAAAGTGTGGCAGGCCAAAGACCTCAACTAAAATGGCTTCGGCCTGACACAGGAATGGTTTCCCATTGCCTTCACCTGAATAATGTTTAAAAATGGAATCTATACTCTATTTCTTGGAGGTTTCTCATCCAAGAACTAATCTACTTCCTGAACTTCAACAAAGTTAGCCCAGGCATTGAGGCTAGTAAACTCCTAAAACAGCTTGTGTGGGGTTTTTTATGTGTGTATTTTCAAGTCAGTCTTGACTCCTGGTGACTGCTTGGATTAGTCCTTGCAGTTTTCTTGGCATTTGGAGGGGGGAGGGGAGGATCAACTTATCAATTGCTCCTTCATAAGGCTCAGAGACTGTGACTGACCCAAAGGGAAGATTTAGCCTCTTGATTTCTTGCTTGCTAACGTTAACCCCTTATAAGAACAGACCGCTTCTTAAAAGTTAACTAAGACATATTCTGATTTGGTACATTATGAAAATGGTCATTGCAGTATTTCGCTTTTTATGTGGGGAGATAATAACTGTAAGTTCCATTTTCTAATTAGCCAAATTTTATTTTCTCTCTCTCTCCCCCCCCACCCCCATATTATATGCTATTCCAATCACATATGACTATACAGTAAGCACATCCTCCAGAAAAACAGCTTGATACCGCTGTTAGAGAAAGAGAACTGGGCTCTCTTTTTGATGTTGTCATTCTGAACATTATCAAATATAAATACATGTATGCAGATTTAAGAAAAGGCATGGCTTGTCACTAGAGAGCGTGGTAACGTTGATCTCACTAGGAAAGTCATGTTTATACTAATTCTGCCTAAGCATCTGTCTTGCTAACCGCCAACGAGTACATGGAACTAACATACAGTCTTTTGTAAAGATGAACAAGATGCTGCATGTATAAAGAATATGGTATAAGGGCTTCTTTGTAAAATTAATAATTTACAATTGATGAATGAAAAGAGACCAACTCATAGAAGATTACCAATAAGTCTATCAATAAATGAAAAAGGATATAAATTTAAGGTGAGGACATATAAGGTGAGGACATCTTTGCATAATAATAGAAGAGAATCTACAGAAAAGTTTGTGAAGAATGGATAGTTGAGAAATTTTGGAAAGTCTTATTTAATTCACTCACCCTAATCTGATTGTTGACCTCTCCCGATTGTTTCATGTACACTTTTAAAAGATAACTGCACTGGAGTTTCTAAAGTTAACCTCTCACTAACACCAACTGAAACCACCAACTCTGGAAGAAGCAGAATGACTGGAAAGCAATGCTACTTTTATCCTAGTTGTGGGATGCAGTTCAAAAAAAAATACAATGGTCATCAAATAACTTTCTGATCAGTAGCATTTATGTGCATAGGAATAAACTTTTAGAATGCAGTTTACTTGAGGTGCATACTTAATTTTTTATTATTATTTTATTAATTATGCTTGAACCTCCACTCTCCATGGCATTTAATATGTGAGAATTCATCTTAAAACAATCATTTCCCTTGGGAAAACATTTTTATTGCATAAAGTTCAAAATCAGATTAAAAATAGCAATCACTTTGTACGTCTCATCTGAATATTACATCCATATGTCCTGAAATGTGTGTACAATGAATTGATTGTAAGTAAGAGGGGGAAAAATGGTTAACCAGGAGTTCATCATTTCTTCTTCTTCCTCCTCTTCTCCTTCTCCCTCCCCTTCCCCTCCTCCTCCTCCTCCTCCTCCTCCTCTTCCTCCTCCTCCTCCTCCTCCTCCTCCTCCTTCTTCTCCTCCTCCTCCTTCTCCTCCTTCTCCTCCTTCTCCTTCTCCTTCTCCTTCTCCTTCTTCTTCTTCTTCTTCTTTTCCTCCTCCTCCTCCTTCTCTTCCTCTTCTTCCTCCTCCTCCTCCTCCTCCTTCAGACAACCGGTTATTTTTCATTTTTCACAGAATTTTTACATTTGTGGATTCCTCCCACATTAATATTACAACTATCTGGATAATTTGCAAATTGAGTCATGGCAACTAGACTTTTTGTTTGTTTGTTTGTTCAAGATGTTTCACTGCCCATCCAAGCAGCTTCTTCAGTCTGAATAAGTTGGTTAGGGGAATCTGAGTAGGCAGGGAGTTTTTGGAATGTGCCAACTTTTAAAATTCTTCGGGATATTCCTGCACCAATCTCAGGGTTTCTTCCCCAAAGTATATTAGTATAGTAAACTATTAGGATATTGTTTAAAAACAATCAAAGAAACAAACTGGTTCCCATGTAAAAGCTTTTCTTTAAAAACTTGGCTATAGGAAAGCAGCATGGAGGCTGATGCAGTGTACTAAATAGATGCCAAAACATTTCTATAGGGAAAGAGATAAGGGCGGTCAACCAAGCTGTAACAAATGGACTTTGTACGAAGAGTTGAATAACTGAATTCTTTTTATGAATGTGCCAAAATAATCCATCAGGCAAGGGATGGTTATTTTCTCCATCAGATGATATGAATCACATCCAGAAACAGCAGCCAGTTATTTTGAAAGACTCCGTGAATTTTTTTTTTTTTAAGAATTTTTCTATAGTGCATCAAGAAAACAAATTTGTCTCCTTGGGATGTCCCATTAAGTTTTGTGCCTACTGTGGCATTGTTTGGAGAGTTTGCATAACTAAGGATAGCAGGGGTGGGTTCCACTTACCTTCCCTACTGGTTCGCATCGTGACAGAAGTGCGTGTTTTGCGTGCACAAGCGAGCGCGTGCGCCTACATCACGTCGCAGAAATGACAGGCAGGCACGATGCATGCGCAGAGGGTTCTTTTCCAGCCGCAGCGACCAGAGAACCGGTTCGGGGGCGTGGACAGCCGGCCATCGCTGCCGGTTCGGCGAGCGGATGCAAATTTCCGCTACCGGTACGGGAGAACCGGTCTCAACCGGCAGCAACCCACCACTGAAGGGTAGCTTTTAAGCAACTAAAATAAATAAACAAGATGGCTTGATAGCACAGCTGTTTGCATTATATGTCATTACATATTTTTGCTTTGTCTTCCAGTACCAATATCATTTTACAATTAATAATGGAATAACAATCTGTTAAAGATATTTTTTTCCATCAAAATCCTGTGGTTTTCTCTCTCTCTCTCTCTCTCTTTCTGTTTTCTTTTCTTTCTTTCTTTTTAAAGCTTTTCCATAGTATGGATGGTAACAGAAAAGTGTGTGCTTCTTTTCCATTATTCTCAGCAACAAAGGTTAATATAAATTAACATACATTTAAGAAAGTGCACAGCAATCAGCATATTATTTGTGGGGTGGGGAAGCTATTTTGAGCACATAAGAGGCTAGCAAGAACTAAGGCAAATCGATCCACTTTGGAGATCAAGAAATGACCTTGTGATTTCTCAAATGGAAATACAATTCTATCCTACTCAGATTTCCTAATCCATCTGCCATCTTTTGAGTGTCCAGAAACACCCTCTTCTTATTAGTATGAGTGTTTGTATAATCCTACTCTTATGAGAGTAATTGAATTTAATCTGATTTTTGCAATGGGTATTCAGATGCAAAGCAGTGGTGGGTTGCTCCTGGTTCGGACCGGTTCTTAGAGCTGGTAGCGGCAGCGGGAGGCTCTGCCCACCCGCCTGGGACGCTTCTGCGCATGCACAGAAGTTGTGCGCGTGAGGGCGCGCGCAAACCGGTAGTAAAGGGTTTTAGAACCCACTACTGATGCAAAGCCCATGTTAGAACCTTCTGTAAAGGCTCTTTGGGGTCAATTTGGGACACTTTTCATATTCCTTTTTTAGAATTACTTTCAATAAATGTTCACATGCTTCATTCTTGTTCATACTTCATTCTTCAGATTAAAATATAGATTTTTTTAATATCAAATATAAAACATGGTGTACTGAGGTTGTCTCTAATATTAATTTTTTTTAAACAGATATTATTTTCTGATCACAGAACTAGATGAGGGACAGTAAGGAAATGTTATATGTATGAAACTCCTTGTGACAAAACTTAATTTTTTATTAGCAACAAATTATTTATTCTTTGCCTATCTGAACCTATTCTTTCAAGTCCTTGATGCTGGACTTGGAACACACTAAATTAAATGCTTTGTACTTCCCTTGTCTTCCATACTGAAATTGATTGCATTCGTTTATTGATATTTGATTCAATCCAATTTCTTCTTTTCCCTTTTTTTAGATGTAGTATGTATCTTGAGATCTCATAACATGCTCAGAACCTTTAGGGAGCCATGGTGAAATTGCACAGAGTGACTGTCTCTGAAGACAGCATTCACCTCAACCACAATGAAGGCCATGATTATCTGTACATTTATAACATTGTGGAAGTTGTGGCTGATAGTCAAGTGTCCTGTAGAGATGATGCAGGTTTAAAACATGCTCTATCTTTTCTCTGTTGTGAATGCCCATCTATCCTAAGGCACAATTGAATTAATTCCTGCAACGTGCCTGGAAATTTAGGGCTCTCAAATCAGGCTGCATCCAGTTGTCTTTAATCAAGGGATTTATCCTTTCGTTTAGAAGGGTGCCTCATAGAATGTCTTTGCTCTGCTCTTCACTCTGCTATCTGTGTGTGGGAGTCCGGGATGCCTTGAATCAACATCTCACTGCTCCAGTTGTTCAGGTGGTGCCTGAGTTTGGTCAGGTAATTCTTGGTTTGGTATCTTCTGAGGTATCAGTCCACAAGTTGTGTTGGAGATTCTTCTTCAAAGTCAGAATCAGAATCCGAGACCTGCGACATGACAGTCAAAGGTGCTGTGGCATCCTCAAAATGGGTCAAAGCAGTCAAAATTGTGGTTAAAACATCACAATTGAAACCTCACCCTTGCACATGTGTGCAAGATTGATAAAAGGAATGGGCTTGGATTGCAATACCATGACAATTATCTTGCCTGGGTTTGACTCCCTTGTTGGTTGTAGAAGCCACTGGTCAGATGGAGCAAACAATAATCATTTGTGGTAAATGACAGTAGTCACCGTTTTAAAAAAAAAATTAAATATATGGGCAAAACAAACCTATTCCTCTCTTTGGAGCAAAATATCAGAAACCGTGAAAAATCCTGTCCTTACAAAAAAG
Source organism: Thermophis baileyi (assembly GCA_003457575.1). Lineage (NCBI taxonomy): Eukaryota > Metazoa > Chordata > Lepidosauria > Squamata > Dipsadidae > Thermophis > Thermophis baileyi. The sequence goes on from QLTV01002530.1 coordinate 996,139, forward strand.
ACCAAAATAATTGAGGGTGGAGGGATATTTGTCTCTCTTCAGGGGAAACAAGATGATGAATCAAGAGCAGTTGTAAATATTCTTCAAGCCAGGATATAGTAAGAGTCTGAAAATCTTCCTTTTTTCACTACCTTATTTTTCTCTCTCTCTTTCTCTCTCTTACTAATGTTGGGATTTCTGACATTCATAGAAAGCGGGGCTGGTTCTAAAAATGGGTTTCCCATTCCAAAGTCTGAGGTTTCTTTGTGATCTTGGAGTCAGTGCTTGCAAAAATCCTACCATTCCTCTCAAGGATTACATTACTTGCAATTTAAGTTGGAAATAACTACTCCTGAAATTATTTATGAGTTGAGTTACTGCTTATAGAAGTGATAAACAGTTGGTTGCTTGGATTTCACCAGTGAACTACCAGGGAAGGGACACCGTCTGTCAACACTACATAATAGAAATAAACAATATCACATATTTTAGCCTGATGCAATTGTACAGAAACAAGAAAAAAATTAACTGACATGTTGAAAAAGCAAGTAATAACACATGATACTCCTACTATTTGTGTCAAAAAGATACTTTAATAAGTGTTCCTATCAAATATAGGCAAATTAAAAGTGAGTCAGCAAAAAAAAGTTTATGATGCTACTTTCTGCTAAAGAGCACCAGATTAAAAGCCCTGGGCTAGAAAACAAGAGACCATGAGTTCTAGTCCTGCCTTAGGCAAGAAGCCAACTGGGTGTCCCTGAGCCAATCAGTCTTGCTCAGCTCTAGAAGGAAGCAATGGCTTCCAAAATCTTGCTAAGAAAACTTGTCCAGGAAGTTGCCAAGAGTCAATGACTTAAAGGCATGTATGTCCACCACATACACCCAAACACACACACAACCACACACACACAACCACACACACACACACACACACACACACACACACACACACAGTCTGATATTATTGAGAATTTTAGGGTTACTAATTTGGACTAACAATTAACTAACAATGGCAAAATGCTGTAGTAGCCTCTTGAAAAGAGTATCCGTCAAGTGCAGGAAATCAGGAGTCCAGGCAGTTCAAGATTTATTGTACGCTAAAGCTCTACAAGAATCTGTACTGCGAATGGTCAAAGCAAATTGGCGGTAGATAAGAGTCAACGGAATTCAAAATCGCCTGGGCTTAAATCATGAATTTGTCTGACAATTCTACATAAAATGTGAATCAGAGAACAAATCAAGGGCATTGGACAGAATGCAGAATTGTGATCAAAGAGTTGTGAACATAGCTCACCATCTTGCAGATTTTTCAACCATCCCCACCCATTGTGTTGTTAACCATCTGATGTTTTGTAACTATCTTGCCCCTGGAATAGAAATATCTATTTATCTCCAATTCATTTTTGCTGTAATTCCTTCTAACCTAAATTATTAACAGACATGCTGATACCACCTCAGGTTTCTTAGGCACGGTCAAAGCATCCAGTTCATATTGACAAATTAAAACATACTTGAACTGATTTATACTGACACTTTGAAGTCAAGAAAAATATTTTAAATAATCATTACAGAGCAATTAAATTTAAATATTCCACCCACAATTTCCAATAGAACATTTTGCTCCATGTTTTGAAATAGAAGCTTACCATAAAGTTAAGAAGTCATGAGCACAGATCAAAATTCAGTCTATGAACCTGTTGGGTCCTGGTGTTTCCGAGCATGATAGAAATAAATAAACACTTTTCAATAAAACCTAGAAGAGCTTATATTCTATTGAATGTTCATTCTGCATGGATATAGTGTATACAATATAAGCCTAACTATATTTTTTGAAAATCTTGTAAATTAAAACCACCATCCTCCAAAGATGATTTCTATTTAGCTAATGAAATCCTGGGTGGTCTATTTTTCTATACAAATTTCTTTAATAACCTATCTATCTAAATATTTTTTTTATTTGGTATTAACATTGGAATACCTCTTAGTACATAAATGAATTGTGGAGTGATATTCATTGAAATAACATTACTTTTACCCCACCAACTTAATGGAATTTTAATCTGTCTACTGATATCCGAAACAACATTTTCTAAAATATGAAACATATTTTATTCCACATATTTAGATTTTTTTAGGAATTTAATATACTTAATACAATATGTAGCAATCTGTGACATTCCTGACTCAAAATATTATCAATAGTTAGCCATTGCTATTTTCGTTATTTGATCAAACTGCACTACTAAGCAGAAGATGCATTTCATTGTGCTCTACTCTGTTCTTACGTTGCCCTAAAATTTTATATGACTAGAAACAGTTTACCAGCCCATACTGGTACTTATATATTTGTTGCTTTATTTGGATTTTTTAAAAAAATTATTCTTATTTACCTTTCTTTTAAAAAATATTTAAAGCAGGTTATTCAGAAATAAAGTATACTGTGTTAGAAATAAAGTATATACTTCCTCTTTTGTCTGAATGATGAAAACTTCCAGGGTTCTAGTTCTTAAATGAATTGAAAAGAGATCACTAAAGGCTTATGGTGTTTTGTAGTATTTTATTTTATTTACAGGTGTGCAGGTTAAATATAGTGGTGACATAGTTTGAGCACTTCAAGAGACAGCTAAACCTATAATCACACATCACTTTTCTTGAGAGGAAATTCAGCCTACATCTTTGATTATTCTTTCAAAACCTTTTATTGTAGTAAGAAGGATGATGATACTTTTGGATAAAGCTTGAACTAATCCTAAACCATCAGCATCTGAGTATTCTGCAGAAGAGAAATGACAATAACCATGATAGGAATGTAATAGTTTAACTCTGCTGAAATGTTATATGCCCTTACCCTACCATGATAGTTGCATTCAAAGAAATTTGATATAGTAGAATTCATTACAATACTATTCAGGTATACATTAGTTTTCTCCAAGAGCTTGAAAAACAACACTTGAAATTGAGATCTGCACAGCAATTTGTACATGTTATGGGCAATAATTTAACCACTTATAGTACAGTCCCATGTAGCCTATGGCTTCACTGTATATTACAATACAGAGTTCCCCAAACTTTCCAGCTTTGCGGACTGGCACTGGGGGCGGGGGAGAGGGGATAGTTCACCCGCTGCTCATGCAAGGGGAGGATGCACACACACACACGCCCACTGCTTGAAGCAGCCTGGTTTTGAACAGTTCACAGCCCGGTAGTGGGCCAGGGATTGGGGACTCCTGTTATAATGTTCTTCAGATGCTACTAAAAAAGCTCTCCTTTTCTTCCACTAATGTTTTATGTATGATTTCACCCTCTACCAGAACATCGACAGTGTGCAAGATTTGATGTGTTCTGGTATCGTTTCCAAGGCTTCCCAATAAGCTAAATCCCAACAGCCGAACAAGCTTGAAATGCTACTTCTTATGTCCCTTCAGCAAAAGTCCAAGTGGAGCCAATACATTCTAAATATTCCTGCCCTTTTCCAGTGGCATTATCCTACATAGTCCTAGTCATCATCATATTTTGTGGGGTTTAACTTTTTTTGTTTGCCCCTTTTTTATTTTCTTGTTGATTCCATTGACCGTGATGTCCTCCCGGTTGAACAATTAAGGTTGGGCCTCAGGGCAATGTTGTAGTGCTTCCAGTTCTTATCAAGTCATTTCAGGAGGTGATGCTGAAACACATACTAGCCAGCACCATTATCACTGACCTATGATGTACCACCTCAAGTTCTTTCTCTCCCCTATAGGGTTTAAGATATTGATGATATTGCTGGGAGGGATGTAAGGATAAAGTGCTATCAGGATACTTATGATACATTCCCAGTTTTGTTTTCTTATTATCAGCTAATATCCAGCAAATGGAAGCTATGCTTTACATGGAGATAGAATTGAAGAGCATCTGGAGGCTTTAACTGATATAAAATATGACAATTGCATTGTGGACAGTAATCATATCACAGATATTGAAATAACTTCTTCAACTGAATTATTTTCCTGGCTCAATTCACAATGCTAATATTAATATTTAAAGCCCTAAGTAACTTAAAACATGGCTTTCTAAGTGATCTGTTGCAATATGCTTGTAAATTTAAGATCTCCCTGTTCTAACTGTAACTCAGAGGTGGGTTCCTCCCGGTTTGGACCGGCTCGCCTGAACCGGTAGCGACCCGCTGGTGACGTCATGATGATGTCACGGATCCGGTTCGGTCGGTGCCGGTCCGTGGGTGCCGCCATCTTTTTTTTTTAATATTTATTTATTTTTTCTGCGCATGCGCAGAAGCTGAGTTTCCGGCACTGCGCATGCGTCGCTATCTTGTTTTTGTCTTTTTTTTTAATGTTTTACTTTTTTTGCACTGCGCATGCGTGCGTGAAGTGCGCGCACGGCCACGTGGCGCGGCCATGCGGCGCAGCCATGCAGCGCAGTCACGCAGCGCAAAAGGAAGCGAACCGGCAGCGAGGTAAGTTAGAACCCACCCCTGCTGTAACTGCTCACTTGTTTCAAACAAGGGTCGCATGGGTCTTCATATGTGCCACCCCAAATCTGGGAACAACTCTTTAGAGCTGATCCCATTACCTCTCTGCTTTGAGATACGATATCAAGGTGTTGTTTTGCAACATGCCTTTCAGCCATGTAGTAGATTTTGACACAATTGCAATTATTGCATGATTTTTAGTTGTATTAGCTTCTTTTATTATTAGCTACTCTGAGTGATATTTTTTTCTCTTTACTGGAAAGTCAGGATAAATGATATTGATAAATATTGTTAATAATAAAAATAATAGTGTGAATACTCTGTTATTAGCAGACTATTAGTCTCTGTCATCAGTCTTACTTACTGATACCTATCTGAAACGATATGGCTGCATGGAGTGTTGAGTTATTCACATTATTGTGAATTTCCCAGCAGAAGTGACATGGACCTAAGAGCCGCACATCCCTCCCCACAAATCATATACTATGCAAAGCAAGCCAGTGAATAAATCTGTCTTTTCTCTGTCTGATAGAAATGTTGCATTTGCAGAAATTGGTAGAATAGTGATAAGGGTAGCCAATATATCTTGCCATTTTTGCTGTCTTCAATGAAAGGCCTTTGTAATGAGTAATGCAAGTATGAATGCAAGTTTGTAGTCATGACTATTTGCATAATATTTACACAAAGTGAGAGCGCAAATGAGTGAGCACAATAGCTTACAATAAACACTGACAATTTGGTACTTTTCAGATGTCTTGGAATTTAGTCCCCATTAGTTCCAGACTACGTGGTTAATGCAAATATAACTTTCTCAAGATCCAGTTCCATTCAACAGTCATTTAATTACACCGTACTATGGTTAAATTATATCATAAGAAAAAGAAATATTATGAGTCCTTTCAGATGGGTGGTTCATCAATCACAGATACTACAAAAATGTTAACTTTTCCATTTTTAAGATTTCTTTTTCTCAGCAGTGGAGAATTGTATAAGCAGAGGACTTGCACAATAAAACCTCTTCTTTTGGAGCAGCTCCTGTCTTTTTTTTTTTTTAAGCTAGGCTTGAGTTATTCATGCTTCTTAATTAAAGATAAACATATCAAAATGTCCTGACAAGCAGTACACAGTAACATTCTGATATCTTTCAGTTAGATGGATATCTCAGCCAATTATATGTGACCTTTTTAAAAATGCAAAACTTGAAGAAGGAACCAAAAAGTGCCAGTAACTATTTTCTACAGAACTTGCTTCTTTCTATTTTACTCCACTTGCTTAAGCTGCCTCTGCAGTAAATATATAGCTCTGCTAACTGTTGGAATCTGGTAATTGAGGCCAACAGGGACCAAGAATATAGACTCTGCAAAGTAAAGAAGCTAAATGATTTGTTTTGAGGAAAACAATTGGCCCTGTTCGTATGGGTCCTTTAATTTTGCAGAAAATGGCTTTGCTAGAATTGTGTATGGGAACAGTTTGACTTTCAGTTGTGTGCAGATAATAGCTTGGCAAGGTTGAGAAGGTTTCCCCCCCCCCTTCCTTTATAAAAAGTGTCAAATACATTATTGGTGGAGGTCTTTTGTAAATGAATTATCTGTTCCTCTTTTGAATAACTTTACTCTTTAATTCTCTGTGTCTGTGAATGCATAACAAGCAAGCAAAGACATTTGGAGAGAATCTCCAGAGTCAGATAAAATATAAAACATTTTTTCAAAGCATCCTTCTTGCTTCTACCACACACATATTTATATGAGCTCAGATAAATGCATTCATCTGGAGTGTTCACCATGCACAATGAACAGCACTGTAGGGTTGTTAAAAGGGAGGGACTGCCATGTGGTAAGATGAATATATCACCTGAATGGCACCCTTTTGAATGAGAAACTGGTTTATTGAATTATTTTCCAGAATAGTCCTATTTTTTGTACCCAAGTAAAGAACATTTGTATTGTTGTATTGAACCTGATCCATTGTGGAATGTTAATAACTTTTGACTTGATTCTAGTGATTTTTTACTTGATTGTAGTGGTTTCTTATTAATGCCCACTGCATCATTATATCCAATTTGGGAAGTAGTAACTGATTCCACATCCTGAAAGTAACTCAAGTTGGATTATAAATTGACAAATGATATGATGCTGGAAACCATGCTTATGGATGATAGAATGAATGAGACCACAATGAATGTCAGATGCACAGTGATGAACAGGGGTTATTAAACTCATGTCTCCTTCTTGGCGACCCTTAAATGTCTTATTGGTAACTGGTAAGCAAAATGTAGGAGGATTCATCTAATCTTTTTAGTTGTTGTTCTTAGCTATAGTAACGCGGGACCTGGCCCAAATGTGCAGGGGTTTCCCTTAGCAAAGCAAGCAAGAACATCTTCACATTCAGTAAAATGGGATTACTACATTTTAAAATGGGTATCTACACTACATTTAGCATAGAAACCTATCTAATTACAGCATTGTGCTTCACAGAACATACTGTTACAGAGTATTTAGATTTATATATTAACTATCCGGTTACTTTGGGGGGGTATACCTGTAGCTGACAATTGTACCCTTCCCCAAAATATCTGAAATATATCACTGAGAGAATGTTGTAAATTGAAGCAGATGAAATACTATTTGAAACTACATCTGACAAGAGCAAGAGTATATATTGACACTTTCCAGCATATAAATATACTGCTGAAGTCAATTTTCAAAATGCTTCTTTAATAAAAACTATCAATATCAGTTCCCATTTGTGATTGCTGAGATTATTAATAGATCTTTATGCCACTCTCCTGGAGAACTTGGATCTGGGTCTGATAGAAAATTGGACTCTCCTGTAGTTTGGCTTTCATCATATATGGGTTCTGTGCTTTTACTGCAGATGCAATTTTAAAGTCACCTTTTGAAATTGAGTTGTTATGTTAAACCATCCTCTTTTTTCACCCTTTTTCCACTTTTGGCCATTGATGTAACAGAGATATAAAACAGAAATATGACCTATTTCAGAAGTAAAAAAAAAATCTGAGTTAGAGTAAGTAATTTTCTTCATTCAGCAACAATTTTAAAAGCAAAATGCAAATAATAGATTGCTTATTAGGTCTCTGAGGTTCATTCTTTCATACTGCAAGAAAAGGCAAGGACCAAATAATCCCTAATATTTTTATGGAACTGTTTCTTATGACTCGATAAATGCCTTAATTTAAAAAAAAATACATTTCCTTGGAAGGAGACTTTAAACTCAGCCTTATAAATTAGCCTCCATAATTAGACTTAAACATTAAGCCCAGCCATAGAAGTTGTTTTGAAGGAAGATTGTGTGGGGAGCTTAAAAAAAATGGTTTTATGTAATTTTGTGTACAGTATGTGAATGTACTATTTAAGATCTTTTACTGTACAGATAGAAAAGAATAATCTAGATGGTGACTGGATTGAGATATATAGAAATGATCACGAAATTATTCCATCTTGAACCGTTTGGGAAGAGAATAAAAAAAAGGCCTCCTCCCTCACACTAATGACATGAAACACTGAAGCTGATGCAATGAATGTAAACCAGATGACTTACATATAACTATTTCCCCTGTCTATGGAGATTCTCAGTCATCCAGGTCATGGTTGTCCCAAAAGTGCTTTTTCAAGAGGCAACTGGACTTTCTGGGTTTTTTTGAAGACGTTTCGCTTCTAATCCAAGAAGCTTCTTCAGCTCTGTATTTCCCTTGCCATATAAAAATTATGAACTTGAATGAGAATGCATTTTCATTACATGTACCTAGTTACATTGAGACAACTGAAGATTCATCACAGTACAGTAGATGGCAAAATGCAATCCCCATATGTTTCAAAAAGTTTCTACATGAAGCTATCTAGAAGCTTTCTTCCCCAATTTTTGCAAGTCGCCGTGGGAATGCTTGACATCAAGAACTTTTCAATATAGTGTTCCCAAACCCCAAGCAATGAAGTAGGAAATAGGAAAATAAATAGGAAAATCACAATGCTGATTAGTTGTTTGATTGGTATTTTTGCTTTATGATCTACTCAAATCCTTTTGGATTTGACAATAAAAGGAATCTATTTTAGAAAAGAATGACTGATCAGAGTTAGAGCGTAATTGAGGGTGTGCTTCATTGGCTTTTCAAATGGTTTTCTGTTATTATTGTTCATCGATTAGGTCATTTCCTGGGTAACAACACTGTTATTGATATGCTGAGACAAGCAGGATTTGAAGTGGAGCACATACCTGCAGGACAACCAGTGGAAAAGTAAGCCTGATTTCCCTTCATTGATCCTTTTTCATATGCTGATCTAACAATGTCATAAAGGTATATGATCCGACTTCTCCTTTTCATGTCAATAAGCAACTTTAATTGGCCAGAGCTAGCATAAGCAGAAAAATTGTTGTTGTCTTTAATAAGACATTGACCATAAATATATAGCTTCCTATATGAAGAAATTATTTGTTGACGGTTTTGTTCTTGTCTTCTTCTCTAAACAAGTCGGTTAATGCAGCTTATGTCTCTCCTTCGTAAATGTAATCTTGATATAGCAATAGATATATAGATATAGATATATATATAAAATCATAAAATATAAAGCCCAGATTAAATAACACCTTCAAAAGGTTAAAAATGCCTGAATGAAAAGATTGTCAGATCAAATGCAAATCCCAGAGAATGTATTTCATTGTTTGGGGCTCTCACAGAAAATTTTCTTTCACGTGCTTGATAAGCTGGCCTTTTAAAATGAGAGGGCATTTTGAAAAAGTCCTTATCCTAAGGACTTAATATTTAAACAGCTGCATAAAGAAGAGCACGCGGATAGGAAGGCCTAGTTTAAATACTGTAAATTGCACTTGGGAAATAATTGATAAAATATGGAAGAGTGACATGACAATAACATCTTCCCAAATGAATCAGTGCTATAAACAATGCTTTGTTTTGTTTTGTTTTCCCCAATATGGAAATAAATCTATGGGAGTAACACTACATTAAAATACAAGGACAATGCCCAGCATGTACAATAGCCAAGCTAAAAATTATAGGATATCTTACATTCCATGTTCAACTTCGTAGAGACTGTAGCAAAGGTATCAAAAGAAAGAGATTCTTTAATTTCCATATTCAATTTTGATTTCCATATTCCTGTCTGCTCTGACTGCATGGGTAGCATTTGATAGAGAAAACAATATATGCACAAAGTCAACTTACACATTTATCTCAAGATTAGTTTTCTTGGTGCCAAGTTCTTTTGAGTACAGATTGTGTTGAAATCTAAATATATATGGTTGATCGTAGAAGTGAAAATAACCCAATCCAAGTGACAATTCAGTTTAAACCTCAGCACACCTTATTATGCACAATACTTTATGCTATAAAATAATATACTCATCTTATTACCATTTATGATTTGCTATATTATTTTCTTCATAACATTAATCAGCTCTCCATTAATAGATTTAAAAAAGTTGATCAGTTATAACACTGAAATAAAATATATTTAAAAATACGATAGGAATAGTAAAATAAAGAAATATTTGTTTGTTTGTTTGTTTGTTTGTTTGTTTGTTTGTTTGTTTGTTTGTTTGTTTGTTTGTTTGTTTGTTTGTTGCTTTACGGAAGGCCAGTAAGGTGGGGGTAGTACGGATCTCGAGGGGAAGTTGGTTCCACAGAGTCGGAGCAGCTACAGAGAAGGCCCTCCCCCGCGGGCCCGCCAGCGACACTGTCTGGCTGATGGGACCTGAAGAAGGCCAGCCCTGTGCGACCTCACTGGTCGTTGGGAGGAGTGTGGCAGAAGGCGGTCACGCAGATAAACTGGTCCTAAGCCATGTAGGGCTTTAAAGGTAACAACCAACACCTTAAATTGCGACCAGAGCGCAATCGGCAGCCAGTGCAGCTCGCGAAGGATGGCACTCATGTGAGTGTACCTTGGTACACCCACGACTGCTCGCGCAGCTGCATTCTGGACTAATTGTAGTCTCCGGACACTCTTCAAGGGTAGCCCCATGTAGAGCGCATTGCAATAGTCAAGCAGTGAGGTGATAAGTGCATGAGTGACCGTGAGCAGAGCCTCCTGATCCAAATAGGGCCACAATTGGTGCACAAGGCGCATCTGTATGCGGCATAGCATATGAAGCGGCATAGCATCTAAACAGCAGAAAATTAAAAAGTAGGCTGAACAGATCTGAGAGATTACAGAAGAATTTTAATTGTTAAAACAAACTAGAGTTGTGGAAATAAAAAGGTGCTTATCTGATTTTAAAATGAGAGTTGAGGGAACGTCTTTAAAATGGTAGTCTACACTTGGTTGCATGCCAGCACTTCATCTGGAGAGAGCATCCGAGGACTTTTAAAGCTCACAGATTTTCAAGACCAGTGCGGAATAACAAGCGGTGAAAGGCCTAAAGACCAAAGCCAATTATTTTGACTTCGATCCAATAAATAACTGGGAATCACTGATTATATTGAAGCAATGGCATATGTTTATACTCGGGTAATCCTCGACTTACCGCCATTCACTTGGAGACCGAAATTACAACGGCACTGAAAATATGACTTACGACTGTTTTTCACACTTACGATCATTGCAGCATCCCCATGGTCACTTGATCAAAATTCAGATGCTGGGCAACTGGTTCGTATTTATGACAGTTGCAGTGTCCCAGAGTCACGTGATCACCTTTTTCTACCTTCTCACAAGCAACGTCAATGGAGAAGCCAGATTCACTTAACAACCATGTTACTAACTTAACAACTGCAGTGATTCACTTAAGAACTCTGGCAAGAAAGGTTGTAAAATGGGGCAATACTCACTTAACAACTGTCTTGCCTAGCAACAGAAATTTTGGGCTTAATTATGGTCATAAGTCAAGGACTATCTGTAATCTTCCAGTCCCAGCTAACATTTAAACCAAATAAACTTTCTAGGCTATTTTTAAAAGCAGTTCTATGTCTACATGTACTTCAGGAGTCCAGCTACTGTAGCTGTTGTAGTATATTTTTAGGGAATGTCAGTCCCTCAGAAAGATTTCAATAAAGTAGATTGGAATTGGTTTACACTGTTTTCTTTCATGTTGCACTTGTGCCTTGTAGATGGAACTCTTCAGTCTTCATTGATGTTCCTCTGAAACAAAGTGATGCTACACTTTGTACTATCCCAAGTGGTTACAGAGGTTTCAAGTGGTATCATGCGCCTATAGAGAATGCCAGCTTATCTACAGAAGTCTGTAGCTTGTTTGTAGTCACTCCTATCTGCCCTGCACTCATTCACCCCCACCCCCACCTCAATATAATAAGTCCGTCAGTCTAGGAAGCTTCAAATGTTTAATTAAATGGTTTCCAGAGCTAATCTGTTTAAACTGAACCGCAATGATTCAGAATGTGTTGAAATCATTTTAACTACTCATGAAAGCTACTGAAACCCACAATTCACTAGTTCTAACTTTCTGTCTTTACCTGGACTATTGGCTGGATTCACATGTGGTATTATGCCATATTTCTTTTAAATGAGATTTTTAATTTAAACATTAGCCACCAATCTGGCCAATGTGGTTTAGCCAACATTCCATGGCTAAAAACTCTATGTTTATAGCTATATCTGAATGGAGCAGTGCTGAGAATGGTAAACCACTGTCTACAGAGATCGTTTTCAGACTCACAGCAGATGTTTGACCCAATATGTGACATATTATTGTAATAAAATCAATTGATACCCAATAGCACTGATAGTTTGGGCACTGGGTGTATAATGTGGGTGAAAACAGCTTAAAATACTTGGGAAGCATCGTCTCAAGTAATAGGTTTTGGACAAAGAAGTTCTGTGTGATTTTTAATGTAGACCAATAGTTGTGCCTTTTAAAACAAGGGCAAATGCAGTCCTTCTGATAATTTGACCAATATTATTTTGGATACAACAGTGAGTTCAGAAGGAATACAATAGAACTGTGGGTAGTATATTTGGATTGGCTGGTTCTAGTCAAACAAGAGCACAGTCAGTGGTCTGGATTGGATGAAAATAATACATGCATGACTCAAAATGTCAGGTAAATTAGGGGAAATTTGTAAAGCCATGCCTGCTACTAGTATAACTTTTTCTTTCAGTGACAAAGCTGAATGTTGGAAAGCTCCAAAGTAAGAACTTGGGGTTCTGTGTTGAAGGAATAGCCCTTTCTGGAACTAGTTGCAAGGTGGCCAGACTATTTTACGACCAAAGCATTTACACTTTGTCAGACTGAAAAAGTATAATTTACTGCTGACAGCACAGTTTCAATTTGTGGATCATTTATATACATTTTTATAGCACCCAGTCAATACACGGCTCAGGCCTCCATCACCAACTAACAGTAGTGAATTTCATACCAACCGCATAATAGAAAAACATAAAAACATAAACCAAAACTGAAACATATGCACACAAAGTGCCAAGACAAACACATCCAGTGGATCCTACCACACCCAGACTCGATGTCTTGGGGGACGGGGATGGGGGAAAAACAGGTTTTTAATGCCTTCTAAAATGCAGGCCAGGTTGGGGCCAGCCAGATCTCAGGTTCAAAAGGATAGAGTAATGATAGAGAAAGTACATCTCATGACATTGCCTAAGTGACAGGATTCAGAGCATGCCATCTCTCTCAGATCTTACTGAACATGCAGAAATGATCAAAGGCAGAGAGTCCCACAATATTCAGAGATTAGATAGATAGATAGATAGATGATAGATAGATAGATGATAGATAGATGATAGATAGATAGATGATAGATAGATAGATAGATAGATGATATAGATAGATAGAAGATAGATAGATAGATAGATAGATAGATAGATAGATAGATAGATAGATAGATAGATAGATAGATAGATAGATAGATAATAGATAGACAGACAGACAGACAGACAGACATCATATAGTGTCAACTCTTAGTTGCAGATATATATTTTTTCTAGGAGTATCGTATATGTTTTCAGTAGCCCTTCAGTTCTTCCAATAGTACATCTATCACAACTGTAACAGCCCATCCACTTTACTGCTGGTCTTCCTCTCCTCTTTCCTTCTACCTTTGTTAATATTACAGCCTTCGCTAGAGAGCTAGGTCTTGGCATAATTAGAACTCTGGGTTGAGTTGTTCAGTGATTGATTTTTTTGTTTTCTTGTCTATCGTGGTATTGTCCAACACCAAAGTTCAAAAGCATCAATACTCCTTCTATCCTGCTTCTTCAAAGTCCTATTCAAGTTCAAGAATGTATCTTGTGTAGAAGCTGCCTAGCCATATCATTACTATATCCAATGCAATTAATTTTTACTTGTTCCTGAATATTTGCAAGGATCAAAGCACAAAAGTGCAGAATAATTAAATGTTAAACTTATGGGTTGACGCTTATAGACTATGGATTAAGTGGCTGCTTTATATTTGCTGTCCATTTCTCATTTAATGGTTCTGCTTGGTGTAGAAACATCTCTAATAAGGTAATGCAGCTCAGGATATATTTATAAAACTTCCATCCAAGATCTCTTGTCAGTAAATGAGTATTTTCAAAGACAAGACAAAATATATCTACTGAAAGGAAACACTGTGAAGCAGAGCTGAATAAGTACTAAAGAAACCCATGCAATTCACAATTTGTGTCAAATTATGTTGAAAAGAAATTTCTATGTATACATATAGTCTCAAAATAACACTTTTGGAATCGTGAGTTTATGGCAATAAAAAGAATTCCTCAGTTTATTCCATATAAACTGCGCTCTCTTTTAAAAAAAGAGAACAAAATCTTGCTATTAAAATGAAAATTATATTCCTATCAGAGAATGCTGCAACTGGCCTAGCATCTATGGAAGATAATGGCTTCTAAACAGTATCTTGAGTTCATTATTTATTGTATAAATACAATTCTTATACGATTATACTGTGGATATTTGAATGTAAGTAGAGAAAGAACTCATTACTGGTAGTCCTCAAGTTAGTTCTGGTCAGTTGAGTCCAGAATTTTGGTTGTTAAGCGGTGGTTATTAAGTGAGTCATGTTCAATTTTACAAGTTGTTTTAATAATTCTTAAGTGAATCACTTTAGTTAAGTGACTCCTGTGGTCGTTAAGCGAATCTGACATCTCCCGTTGACTTTGCTTCTCAGAAGACGGCTGGGAAAGTCACAAATAATGGTCACATGAATGCAGGACGCTGCAACTGTCACACATACATAGTGGTTGCCAAGTGCCCAAATTTTGATCACATGCTCATATGGATGCTGTCATAGTCGTAAGTGCAAGGAACGGTTGTCACTTTTTTGAGTGCCTTTGTAAGTTAGAATGGTCACTAATGAATGGTTGTAAGTCAAGGACTACCTGTATGCTTAAGTATGTTTTTTAATCTCATGAAGCAACTTAGGATATTAAAATACTTATTACAGCGGTGGGTTGCTCCCGGTTCTTAGAACCGGTAGCGGCGGCGGGAGGCTCCAACCACCTGCCCGGGACGCTTCTGCGCATGCACAGAAGCAGCTCGCGCGCGCGTGAACTAGTAGCAACGGGTTTTAGAACCCACTACTGACTTATTAATACAATGTACATACTTACATTGTGCTAGGATGGAAGACTTGATGAACGAAAACTTTACTCCTTTAGGGTACATGCAGAATACCAACTGACAGTAGAGTCTTCAAGTGTGACTATTTGCCTTTATTATGACCACTGTACGTGAACATTTCAAGCATCATTATCTGTCCACGTTTCCTTGGATGAATGCACTGCCTCTCTTCTGTGGTCTCTTAAACTTTGCATTAATATGTATCTATGTTGATCATAGGTACAGTAAGGAGGAAAGTGCATGGTATAAGTGTCTTTGATACAATAAAGCAGTGGTTCTCAACCTTCCTAATGCAGCGACCCCCACCCCGCCCCCGCCCCGCACGCGATGAGGTGACAAAGGGGGTGTGGCACCAAGATGGCGGGCTAGCACGCGCTTAGGCGACCCCTGTGAAAGGGTCGTTCGACCCCCAAAGGGGTCGCGATCCACAGGTTAAGAACCGCTGCAATAAAGCTATGTGGTCTTTGATGCAATAAAGCTAAGAGACCTCAGAAGAGCAGGGATTATGTTTAATATCTGAATTTCTCTATCCTATTTCACACATCATTTCTTGATAAATCTACTTATTTTGCAGCCCCAAGGCAAGCAGGTATCACCCTTCCTCTGCAACAGCTGCCTCCGTTGTCATTGAGCGTATACAGTTGTCTTCATCCTCAGCACCTCCTCATGCCAATGAAGAAGATAGCCTTCCTCCACACCTTCTGTTACCAGATAGCATCAGCCAGCTAGAAGAGTTTGGACGGCAGAAAAACTGGCACAAGAAACAATATAAAATCCACCGCCAAAGGCAATTCAATGATCTCTGGGTCCGGATAGAAGAAGGGTAAGTATCCTGTGCTTATTTCCAGTAACCCTGTCGTTCGTGCTGCTTTGAAAGGACAAGACTCCTTAGGTTCCCATGGAAAACTCTTGTAAGTTAATCTCCTTAATTCATGACAGGGATATAAAATCTGTAAGAAACTCTACAAATATAAATTGTTTTTAGATTCAGATCCTTCTCAACCGCTTCTTATAACCTTTGTTGCTGTATGTGTAAAATCAGGGAAAAGAAGACAAGACAAGAAACAGAGCATAAGAACTCCCAATTATAAATCTGTTTATAATTATTATTTACCTGTGAGGGTAAATAATAATTGATGTCTGTCCCCAGCTTCCTATAAAGCTGAAGGCTTTATTTTTGTACTTCTGTTTCTTAAGTCTCAGGAGCAAAGTTTTCTTTCCTTGCCAGCATGTGTGCTTTCCACTTGAAAGGATAAGAATGCAAAAAATGACATTTTTGTAGTATGTGGACAATACATACTCAATACCAAAGGAAAACATCATTACTAACTATCGGAGTGCTTTGGCAGGTCTTTTAGCCTAAACATTTGCACACACACAAACAGAGAGGGAGAGACAGAGGGACAGGGAGAGAGAGAGGGAGAGGGAGAGAGCAGAGGTGGGTTCCTACCGGTTCTAATCAGTTCTTTAGAACCGTTAGTAGCTCGGTGATGATATCACAGAGTCAGTTCCGTCGGTGTCTCCGTGGGCGTCGCCATCTTGGATTTTGCTTCTGCACATGTGCAGAAGCTATTTTTGGTTGCTGTGTGCATGCGCGGCGCGACCCTGAGCGAACCGGCAGCAAAAGGATCCAGAACCACCCCTGGGAGAGAAGGAGAGGGAGGGAGAAAGGGAGAGAGAGAGGGAGAGGGAGAGAGGGAGAGAGAGATGTAATACATGTACAAGGAGTGATTAAAGGCAACTGCAATAAACTGCACTAATTGTAGCCAGAAATAGTAGCTCTTATCAATTGTGCTAGAATTTCAGACATTTTGCCCTTCCTTTGTAGACAGTGCAGTGATACAAAGCAGAACTGTCTGTCATGATGAATATTTAATTATACTAAGTTGATCCTGAAAGGTGAATTTTGCTATTGTGAACTCATGAACTGTGTTGTTTTTGTGTACTCTCGCTTCCCCCAAAAGCCACGGAGCATGGTGTTTCTATCAAAGGGGAATGGGGAGGTGTATACATGTGCATGTGTTAATTTATTTTAAAAATATGCCCTGGTTCTGCATCAGGTTCATTAAATTAAGTTTTAATTCAAAATATTGTGGCCTTGGTGTGGAAACGACAAGACCTAATTAATACTAGTCCTCCATACTTGCAAACTTCCCTGTTTTCAGGAGCTCTGCCTCATCATACCAAAGTTGATTCACTATTTCATCTAATCATGCTTATTTATCAGCCCTTCAGTTCTTTATGCTCAATAAGCAAAGGTCCTTAGAGCTGTTGGGAACAGAGAGATGCTGAAACTTGTATATGTTTCCTTTTCCTAAATACCCTTTGAGTCCTCACCTGTACAGAATGAATGACTGCACAGGATTGGGCACAAAGAAGGGTCTTCAGATTATGTTTAGATTTGATTGCCCAGTGATATGCCAGATGTTTTGGATGTCATACTGAAATTTACTCATCTCTTGAACATTTCGGCTCAATATATATGCTCCATACAGTTCTCATTTCTCATAGTATAATTGTGCAAGATACACTGTAACCTGAAACAAGGTGGAAAAGGTGCAGCTCCAGTTGCAAATGGGGGTGCTTATCTTAATTTGCTTCCCAAATTTAGATCAAGGGCTTCAGAGACGGGCATGGGCATTTTTATTCTGTTAAGGGTTTGCAAATATTTTCCTTATATTTTGGGAATCCAGAGCCCACAGTGACATGGTGACATCATGAAAAAAGACGGTACATCACTTGGGATGCCTGTAACTTTGGCAAAGGGGTATTTTTTGGCCTTTAAAATAGATTATGCCTTCCGAAAGGAATAGAAGTTGGTTTTCTTACCAGAAATCAGTAGGAACTTGTACTACTGATGTAGAGCCCTGATTCAAAATTTCTCAAGAAGGCCCGGATCATATGTAATGGAATCCACATGAATGGATAGAACTATTTCTCCATTACTTAAAAGCCGTAGGGAAGACAGGGCTCATATTCCAACTTGAGTGTAACACTTCTCATGAAAGAGAACAGTGGCAATGTTATGAAAGACTGGATGAGCCTTTTATAAAATAAATGATTACCTTACCATTCTAGTTATTGCATAATAAGTACGGTCTTCTTCATATTAAGGTTGACTCTTGGTGACTTCGTGGTCACATCCATGTAGTTGTGTTGTCAACAATGTGGAAATGATTTACCGTTGCTTTATTCTGGGATGTTTTAAAAAAACACAATGATGTGAGCAAAAGAGGAATTAGGAAAAACACCCTCAACATAGTCAAGTTTGATTATGTAATCTTGTGAGCACTCTGTAAATTACATGTATATATGTGTGTTCATCGTCATCTGGCTAAACACCATGCACATAAATCAACTACTGGAAAAGGATAGCAATAGCAATAGCACTTAGACTTATATACCGCTTTATAGTGCTTTACAGCCCTCTCTAAGCGGTTCACAGAGTCAGCATATTGCCCCCAACAATCTGGGTCCTCATTTTACCCACCTCGGAAGGATGGAAGGCTGAGTCAACCTTGAGCCGGTGAGATTTGAACCGCTGAACTGCAGCTAGCAGTCAGGTGAAGTAGCCTGCAGTACTGCACTCTAACCACTGCGCCACCTCGGCTCTTATCATATCTACATCTTTTATTTATTTATTTATTTATTTATTTATTTATTTCGATTTTTTTTCCCCCTCGAATTTTTTCCCCCCAAATACAAAAAAGACAACTATAAAAAACATGGTAAACACAATTTAAAAATATATCAGTATTCAAGTAAAACATTTACACATACATACATGGGCCAATCAATCGGTTATTGGCCCCAGGCCTGCTGGAAAACCCAGGTCTTAACGGCTTTACGGAAAGCCAGTAAGGTGGGGGTAGTACGGATCTCGGGGGGAAGTTGGTTCCATAGAGTCGGTGCGGCTACAGAGAAGGCCCTCCCCCGTGGACCCGCCAGCCGACACTGTCTGGCTGATGGGACCTGAAGAAGGCCGGCCCTGTGCGACCTCACTGGTTGTTGGGAGGAGTATGGGAGTGTGATCTTAGTTGTATCACCACAATCCTGCCCAGGCTCATGAGGCTACACCTATGCAAGTGGTCCAGCAGCTGCTCTTGGGAGCCCTAGTTTCCTGATAGATATGATAAATGAAGATAAAACATGCAGGTAAAATAATAGAAGAGCATAAATTGACAATGTCTAAATCTCTCTTTCCATGGATGGCTTTTACTTGAGATTTTTTGCCTTATGTTAATAGTCAAGGCATGCCAAATATATTAATTAAACCTTCTAAACAAATATTTTTAAGAGAAGCCGCTGTTTGAATTGCGAGGTCTCAGTAAAACCTCAGTAAAAAATCATGCCAGTAGATTTTTTTTCCCTTTATTTTATCTCCCGAGTAAGCAATTTGCTCAGTCTGTCTTTAGCTTTTGTTCCAATTCTGTATCATCCTATACTTCTTGTGTTAAAATATTGCCTATTCAGTTAGTAAAGATACCTATGAAAGTTTAGGAATTGGAAAAATGAGGAAACAGGCAGATGTCCTAAAGTGACTCTCATGAAAGCCTTATTTTAGCCTTTCTCCATTAGTATTGCATACTAAAAGCCTGACCTATCCAGCAATACTTAGATAACTTCATTCCTTTCTTTTACTATACCAATAATTTATTTATGACTTTGAATTCAAAAAGTGCTTTATCCCTCTTAGATACTCTTTTTTACAAGTTCCCAAAATCATGAATAATTGTGGGAGGACGACTCTGGTCTGTTTACATATTAGTAGCCTTATAGTTCAAACATAATTAATTTAAAACTGGTTCACATTTTCCAGAAAGGAAATCAGTATACTATAGGGAAAGGAAAAGCAACACAGAACTCATAATTATGTGTAATAGATACAATGAGTAACAACATATGTTTAAATTTCAGTAGTAGGGTTTTTACAGTGTTTAAAGCATGGCGCTTCAGAAGGTTGCGTCTTGTCTCTTCCAACAAGGAGAAAAGATGATTAAAAGAATGGGGCCTCTACTCTTTCAAGACATGGAGAACAGCTTCACATATTTCACTACAATGCTTCATCCTTTGGGGCTATCAAGTCTCTTGCAAGTATGGCAACTGGATATGCAACTAATGTGAAATAAGTTGCATGATGCCAAATCGATCGATTGATTGAGTGAGTGATTGTGTGCCATCAAATCTTAGTGATCACACAGATAAATGTTCT
The DNA here is from genome assembly GCA_003457575.1 of Thermophis baileyi. Classification (NCBI taxonomy): domain Eukaryota; kingdom Metazoa; phylum Chordata; class Lepidosauria; order Squamata; family Dipsadidae; genus Thermophis; species Thermophis baileyi. The sequence continues at coordinate 1,016,358 of QLTV01002530.1, forward strand.
CCACAACAATCTGTCCCTAACTTGATCCTTCAGGTCTTCATCGCCACTATAACTGAGTCCACCCACCTTGCTATTGGTTGTCCTCTTCTCTTTCCTTCTACCTTTCCTACTGTTAGTGCCTCTTCTAAACAAATGTGTGTGAAAAACTTTTCCAATGAATAAAATTAATGATATCATTTCAGTTAGATCTGGGCAATAAATCAGCATTTTAAAAATGAAATTTTGATCTGTACAACATAGGGATTCTTAAAATTTTCAGGGCCACAACTGCCTGCTGTGGGCTTTGGCAGACAAAATAAAGAACAAAGCCCAAGCTTTGTTCAACTCTCTTAGATTATTTGGAATGCTAATAATTCCTAATAATCTAAGAGGAGAAGAATACATTGTTTCTTCAAGGTCTGTCCCATTTAAACACCTCTTCTGAGCAATGAACAAGAAGGGAATGTGCTCTTGAGAATTGGCTTTTTATCAAATTTGCTTTTTACCTCAAGCTTTATGCTGTTGCAAAAAAGATAATAATATAGAATATGCAGAGCTAAGACAGCCGAATACTCCTTAACTCCCACATAAGAGAAAGATAAAACATCAGTGAACAGAACTCCTGTTACAATAGCAGAATTTGGAGTTCATTTCAACTTGGTTTCCAAATATAGTCATTTAGCTTCGTATTAATTAACTAGCCTTAAATAACTTCATACTGAAATAGTTTTTGTCTCTGCTTAGGGATGAGACTTGCCCAGTCTGGTGCCTCTCAGAGATGACAGTCAGTTAAGGAATGCAGTTAGACTTTTTGTATGACAGTCTTAACTATCCAGCCTTTGTGCCTATCCAGAACTCCTTCTGCCTTGTCTAGCTGAGATAAATTGGCAAACTAAATGATACATACAGAAAGAGTCTACTCTCAAAGCAGAGACTTGGATGAAAAATGGGGTTGATTCTTCAGAAGACCCTGGATCCACTGTGGTAATAAGTCATAGTATATGGTATTATGAAGAGATGTTTCCAGAATGTTACAAAAAGAATCAAAGGGTTTTTGGGAGGTGGGAAAGAGGGCAAAAGGGAGAGTTAATGTTGTTCTATGTTGTCTGAGGACCACACAGGCACTTCATGAAAATCCACGATATTTTTCCAGCCCCATCACCCTGAGCAGTTGTAGCAACTTCAGAATTGCTTTGCTTTTTATTACAAAGAATGAATGATCTATCATTTCCTGACAGACTGTTTTTAATAATGATGAAATTCTTGTTGCCAAATTTAAAAAAAAAAAACAACCCTCTCACATCTTTAATTCATTAGATTGGAGATGGAATAATCATCCCAAGCACATGCTTCAAAGGTTATTAGATTTTTCAAGGCATTCACCCCTCTGCAGTTGTCTGAAACTGTAAATCTAAGCACCAGTTTTTCCTCAGTGGAGACTATCTTTCAAATATATGGTATTTTCATTTTCATAATCTAGCTAAGAGGGGGGATGGAATCACTCGGCCAAAGTATGTTGTTTCAATAAGAGCAGACCTATTGTCTATTGAAAGGTGTGGGGTCTTTCTCAAAAATAATGTTAGTGACCTCACATGATAGTTTTAGATATCACCAGAAGTTTGAAAAGCTTGTGGGCTGCGCTAAGAAAAAAACTAGGTGTTTTCTGGGGCAAAATTTTAAACCAATCCACTTTCCATTGGAAATGCCAAGTAGTCAATGTCCTAACCGTCACTACATAAGTTTCAGGTGAATTTGCAAATGAGAAAACTCTAAGCCTTTTGCTCTATTTTGTTTCTTTTTATGACCTATGTTGTTTTTTAATTCATCTGTTTACTCTGAAGTTTCTCCCAAATTCATTCTTCAACTCCTAAGTGAGGGGAAGGGGCTATTATTCAAGTAAACACTGCCAGGATACAGTTACTGCTATTAAAGATTGTTAAAGAGTTTATTTGTGGAATTTTTTTAAAAAAAATTACACTACCATTACTGCAAATGAAGTGCAAATGAAAATTATTTCATGCCAATAGAAGGCAGAATCTAGCAGAGTTTCATTGGTCTCAAAAACAACTAAGCAACATCGAACCTGGTTAGAACATAGATGGACTTGATTTGAACCACTACAAAACCAGATCTGTAGATAACATCAGGAAGGCAGACAAACCTGCTGGAAGAAGCAGCACAAAAACTACCCACTGTTGCCAGAAAACTGCCTCAGTCAGCAGGAGCTGAGTTCAACTAAAGGATGAGTTTTTTCCATTACCACAGTAGAATGTATTGTTTATTTCTATCTTAAACATAAAAAATGCCATTTCTTATATTACCCCTTTCCTGGGACAACTATGAGGAAAAATGTGTGGCCATTTTTTTTTTCTTCAAAAGGTTAGTAAAACTCTTTATTTTGAGGTGTCCTTGATGTGCTCTCTGAGCTTGCTTGTTTTCTTGCAGACATTTCATTACCCTAACTAGCACTGATGATGTTACTGATAATGAAACGTCTGCAAGAAAACAAGCAAGCTCAGAGAGCACAAAGGACCCCTCATTTCAACCCTGAGCTACAAATATTCTCCTTTATTGGTACTCTTTATTTTATTTGACTCTACACCACTTTTTATCAAAATGGAATGCATATCTGAAATATTAGTTACTTTTCCCAACTCACATGAATAGAATTAAATGAATAATATTTTCTTCATGTGTTCTTTTGTAGCACAACCACCATGCCTTCCGATATCAGAATGACGGATGGACTCATCTCTGTCAACCCATCTATTTGGTTCTCAAACCAGGTGGACCAACAGCCACACCCAGACCTTGTATTCCACCATCATCTCAAAAGTTGTGCCCTTGAACGCACCATAGCATCACTTTTCATTGTCTCTGTCCTCGCAGCAGTGGCCTCTGTTCTTTTGGATCTACTGAATCCTTCCTGACAAAAGAAGGTCTTTTGAAGTGCAATATCCAAAAAGGGAAAGCAGATAACATTCGCCTGATGATATATCTTCTCAATTCCTTGCTTTACCTGGGCCTTTGAAGCAAAGAAGTGCTAGCACTACTAACTGGTATAAGACTTTCTTGCCCAGATGGGTTTTTTGAAAACACTAAAGCTTTATTTTGTACATTAACTTAACATCTTCTTTTTGTAGAAGGATCTTTATTTCCCATACTGCTATGGGGTCTGTAAAATATATGTGTTTTATATATATATATATAAATATAGATATATATATATATAAATATAAAAAGAACAAGAAAAAATAATGTATTTATTGAACTGGCATTTTGGTCCTTGCAAAATATTAACTCCATCATTCAACCAATAAAACAGCATCATGATGTGGGTATTCCAACTCAGAGGTTTTAGGATCACGGTTTCATGGATTGTTTAAATTACCTATTACTGTCTATTACCTGTTGTAGTTTAAAGCCAAGGGACTTTCATACTCTACTATTTTCTGAGTCAGTAGAAAGAAGCTAAATTATTTTCACATGCTTCTGGATGACACAGAATAGTTTAACTAATTGCCTTAAGACAATTACGGACAATAATTACTAATAGACATGCTTCTTTTATTCTACAGATATATTTTATGTTATCTTCAAATGTAAAAGATATTTCATCTAAGTAATATGGCATAGAAATAATTATTTGAAAATTGACATTTCCCCCCCCCCCATGTTTTCCTTTTCCAGAGATTTTAAATCTTTCCTATGCCTCCAGCACAGCTAGAAATATGTTTTTTCTTTAAAACTAAAATGGAAACTGTGATTACTCAAAGAAACAGATAAAGAATAAGGCTAGTGCTAATTTGTTCTGCCTTTCCTCTATCGCCTTTTGCATATTCCAGTTCAATTAGTTGTTGCTGCTGTTTTTCAGTACTCCTTACTATATTTTTCTTTTACATTCAAATTTGCAAATAATGGTTTACTCTTATTCTCTGCTTAAACATGTGAACTACCTAACTAAGGCTTGAAGGATTAGAGTGCAATTCAAAATTTATAGTAATTCTGCCCTATAACTATCATCATTTTATTGATTTACTTCTTTTAAAGTAGCTTGATCATTTCTTCATTATCACTTCCTTTTGATCCTGCTGTGTTAGAGGTATTGGACTACAAAAATTCCCAACCAAAATTTCCACAGATCCCTAAGTTGAAGAAGACTTGTTTATATGGATGTTACATTTCCTTGGCAGACCTTGTGAACAGCATAGTTCCCAATACAGCAAACATTTCATTCATTAGCAATTGCAAGAATGAGCAACAAAGACATAATGCATAGTTCCAAAGGATAGTAGTCAGGCAAATCATATGTTAATCAACATAGAGTTTAAGCAGTCAACTAATAATATATGGAAAGAAAATAAATACTGATTCATATATTATTCAAAATCAGACATCCTGTCTGATTGCCATCCGGATATTTATTTGTAAAATTGCAGATTTAGAATATTCTGATTTGGGGGGGGGGGGCGAGATACAATATTTCAAAATTAAGGATCAGAATGGGAGCAGGAAGTTCCCAAAAGGACCTCCATTTCCATCACCCCAATCTCCATAAAGCTAAAACCATGCTGCTAAAGCTTGGCCATTCTGCAGCTGAATTTAAGCAAAATGCTTGCCAGAGGCCTGCCATATCTATATCACACCTACCATTCCCTCACCCTGAAACACAGACAAAAAAAGCCAAAAAAATGTGATTATGTCCCTTGTAGTGATACTGACTTCCTACTGCTATGAAATCAATTTGGCATACAACCTGTACCCATGTGAAAAGTGTACTGCGAGATGACAAACTTGCCAAGACAATCTGGGGTAACCTTAAGTATTTCAAATGTTGCATGTCCATTCTGTAAGATATCACTGAAGCAAGTATAGGTGGTGGGGCACAAATAGAGACACAAATCTATTCCTTCCTCTTTTTTTTAATTCTTCATTACAGTTGTCAGTGTTAGAATTGACAGTACAGATACTTTTTCCACATTATTCTTTGATTCCATTATAAGTCATATGGCAAAAATGTGTCTTAAAAGTATGAATTTGCCAACATATGAAGCTGTAGCAATAGTTTTGTTATAAAACACTAGAAGCATTCCCAAATCAAGATTGGCAGCTCTATTATTTTCGACCCAGAAAATAGTGATTTTATACTCCATGACTTAATCTTCCTTCCATGTCATTCTTGTTTATGTAAACTATAGCTAACTGTACAATAAACTACATTTTTGAACAAAGAACTGACATGGATACAATTTAAAACAGTATGCATGGTTTTTAGTGCTGCTACATAATTTTGATTATCTGAGAAATTGTTGAATCTTAAAGGCACTTCTTTTTAATTAATTAAAATTCCATTCCCTAATTCACATACAGTTTCAGTTTCTTCTCCAGCCTACCATCTTTAAACTATGTAGAGATTACAATCCTGAGAATTCCAAGACATTAGGAATTTGGGCTAGAAATTTAGAATTTAGAATGGAATGAGCTGGAAGGGACCTTGGAGGTTTTCTAGTCCAGCCCACTGCTCAAGCAGGAGAACCTATACCATTTTATTCTATACCAATTCTAAGAGCTGTACAGGTAATTCTTGACCTGCAACCATAATTAAACCCAGAATTATAGTCATACAGAAAGTCATTACGGTCACAAGTGAAGGCATCACATAACCAGATTTGAAGTTTTAACCATTTTTACAGTAGTTGTTAAGCAAACAAAGCAGTCATTAAGCAAAACCATTTTCCCCAATTTTTTATTTTATTTTTTTGCTAGAAACTGAAAGTAAGCACTGGAAACTGGAAAAAAAGTCACAAACTCTGGGATGCTAGAAATGACCATAATGATAAACCAGTTGCCAAAGTGTCAAAAATGTGATCACATGAACACAGAGGTATGCACAGCCATTGTAGCCCCAAACTTTGGAGTACTTTATGATTTACTCCAAATATCATAAGTTCCTCTGGGGAGGTCCATTCTAATTCTAAACATTTATTAGGTAGTAGTGGTCATAAGTCAAGGACTACTCCACTGAAAAGCACAGCTTAATAAAATATGTGTCCACAATAAAACTGGGATGTTTATATTCTGAAAATATAGGGAGAACGGTATCAGGAAAAGCAAGAAAACCTGATTCTTCTGAATGCATAAAAATATTATTCTTTCTCAAGTGTATTAAAATAATTTAAACTATTTCTGTTTCACATGACTTCATATCTTTTCAGAAAAGACAAAAACATGTACCATTCATTTTTTTAAACGCAACATTCAGCCTGCTCTAAAATGAACAAGCTGATGGTTGTTTATGTTGTTTTCTCCAGGACAAATCATAATACTAAAGAGAGGGTTTACTCTTGTGAAAATTTCAGATATAGTTGACACAGAATTAAGCATTCTGTGTTTTACCTTATAAAAGATCTGTGATCATTTGTTGACAAAGTACCATTTTCCCAACATTCTTGAGGTATAATGGTCTACTTATTGAAAACATGCTTTTGAAAATTTTATTCCCGCTTTTATTTTTTCACATGGTTATAAACACACAGTCTCTCTCTCTCACTCACACACACATTCACACAAATTCTACATCTGAACTGAAAAGTAAGCTAATTAATTTAGTGGGACTTACTCCTAGGAGTCTGTGTTTTCGAAGTTGGAAGATGATACAAATGGCAAAGGAATTTAATGAAGAACTTTTGACTACTTCAATCAAGTACAACAACCAATCAATGAATGGAATCAAGCTTGGGTTTTCTTTATTTGTTTTTAACAGAATCTTGGGATCTATCAAATAGAAGCGAGTATAAAAATTGTCTGCGAAAATTAAATGACACCAATTTAATTAATTTAAAACATGGGGGGCGGGGAAGAGAGTTGGCCTTTTCAAAATGTGGGTGAGATTAGGATAAAAAAATATTTTTACCTCATTTGCACCAAAACCCAATTAGATTTAAGCCATTTTTCATTTTCAGAAAATACATATCGGATTGCGAGATTGTAAATCAAACTTCTCTCATTCCAGATGTCTTGACCTTTGAGTAAGCAATCATGGAACCAGGTTGGAAAGGAATGCTATAAAGAAATTTCTCTTACAAATATCTCCTATAAATTAGATATTTACAGTTGCATTTAAAAAATAAAATAAAAAGAGTGGTTTGTGACCTCTTTGTCCCAATCTTGCCAAGGTTTGTTTAGCTAACTTAAATCAAATATTTGAAAAACCTTCCAATTGAAAAAAATAAGTCTTTCTCTCTCTCCCTCCCTCTCTCTTTCTCTCTCTCTCCCTCCCTCTCTCCCAGTGTGGGTTGCACAAGCTGTAGAATAAATTGATCTGTTCCTTGAATGTTGCTGATAATTCTTTTTAATAACTGTGTGGTATTGCTTGTTTTGAGATGCTTTTGATTTTAAATTCAAACCTAAGGCACATGGGCTAAAGTTTCATGAACAGCCTTAATGTGAAAGAGTCTCTTATAGTTCAATAAAATAATGATCTACCTGGATGTTTTTTCTTTCTTTTTATATTTTAAAATACCAAAGTAAAACAACCATATACATATTTAAATTATTTCTACTGCCTTTTGTTAAGTGCCCTTCTGCAAAACTATCTTAGCAATTATGTGATTTTGAATAAGACAAACCCAAGTGCATTATAAATATTATTTGCACAAGTGTCTAAATTTTATCCTTAATTTTTTTCAACTATTCAGATAGCAAATTTTGACTCATTATTATTTCCTTTTGTATAATCAATGTGATTGTTTTCACTGTTGTAAATTCTTTTCCAATTTTGTAAACTATTTTAGCATATTAAGCTCTGCTGTGCCCCCAGTGTTTTATTACCCCATCAAAATCCAACACTGTATTTTTTTTTTTTAAAAAAAAATCAGCTCTCAGCGCTTACATCTAAAAATGACAACAACAATATTGGGGTGGTTTTCTTTCTCATTTTCTCACCAGATTTTGTAATTGTTATGAGATTAATGATAAAAAAGATGCTCTCTAACATTATTTTGTCAAAATATTTTTGTAATATATAAATAAAAATTGCTATGATTTCACAGCATAGTAAAGGTGACTATCATGCTACTGTTTCTTCTTTCTCCCTTTTAAGATGCATGTATTTTAGTCAAACAACTTGCCTTAATACCTTAATACCTTACCTTAAACTACTGGATTATCATTTAGAATACATTATTAAAAATTATACAATGCAAATGATATATAATTCAGCTTCAAAATGGCTATGCAACATTATATTTACATAATCATTATGCCCCCAGGCTCAAACTGGACTTCACATTGGTTACTGAACTTAAGTGGTGGCAGAAGAGATTAGGCAATCCATAAACAGAAGATTGTGACATCGTGTGTTATTTACTTTTTAGGAAGTAAAATAAAGCAAGTAAAGCACCAGGATCAGTCCCAGCAGCCAACAACTGGCCATCAGCATTCTAGACAAATCATGCAATCGATAGCCTGACATTTTTTTTCCTTCTTCTTCTTGAAATTTGGTGTCATAGGTAACCATCTAGTTTGCCTGTGGATAAGCCAATCCTGACAACCAATTCTAGTCAAATTTATGCAAACATTGTTAATTCATGTAGCACCCAATTCTCTACTAATCCAATGCCAGCTTTCCTACATGGAGTGCAATGACTGGAACAAAAGATTCTTCCTATAATTGGTTATACATTCTTAACCATAACAAGGCATCCCATATAATTGCAGGAATGGAAATTCCATTTCGGGTGCAGCAAATTTGCATATCCCTGTTAAGCTCTACATTTTTTTGAATAAACAAAAAAAATCTGAAAAAGGAAGGCTTGAGTTAATTAAGCCTTGAATTAACTCTTGGATATATTTTCTTCTAGTTCTTATTCAATTTGATGAATGAAAAATTGTTAGAAAAATTCTAACAAATTCTTCTCTTTCAGAGTACAATTATGTATAAATTATGTATAAATTCTAATGGATAGATTATGGTGCTCTTGGATTAATTATAATGTAGCCAAAGAGTGTGAATATATGAGGATTTATTAAATTTATTTTATTTATTAAAATACACAATCATAAACCAAAGCAATACAAAAGGTTGAGCAAAGAATATAAAATACAAAAATTCAATTAAATCTATTTATATGCAAAACTAAGCATATTTAGAGTATGGTCAGTTTGAGTAACTTTGTGTTTGCAAAATTTGGACACCACTCTAGAAACCTAATGTTGGTCGTTTAGAAAGTAATGTTTTTTTGTCATGGGATATTGGTCTGGTAAATTTTGATAAGAGGGGAAGTTAACTCTACCCTCCAAAATTGACAAATAGGGCACTTCAAAAGTATACATACTACTGTCCCAACTTGGAAATCTGAACGGACACATAAATGTTCTTGGTGTGGAATGCCATTCAGTTCTCCCAGTAACCATTGTTGGGAGTGCATCCAAGCATGACAGTATGAAAATCCTCCTATTGCACAAAATAAAAAGATGATAAAAAATATTGAGGAATGGTAAAGAGACTGACAGATCATTATTGTGGTGATATAAAATATTAATTTTGTCTCTTTCCATAGTGAGGTCAAAGATTCTGTGCTTGAGCTCTGAACAGGCCTATAACAGATACAAATTGAGGGCTCGGTCCATAATAAATCATTTTAGCTGTCATTTGTTTCATCTAAAGCTTTTGGTGTCTATTTGGGCCAAAGATTCACCCCACAAAAATTTGTTTAAGTCAATGCTTCAGCCAGCAAAAATATAAGCAGTCCTAGCCAGAGACTTATGCAATCATCATGCCAATAGCCTTCAGTCTCAATAGCTTCCCATGGTTTAGTTCCTACAGAGCAATATCATCAGGGGTGGGATTCAAAAAATTTAGCAACCGGTTCTCTGCCCAGTTGCTGGGTGGGCGTGGCCATGGTGGGTGTGGCCTACTCGGCCTCCTGCATCACGGTGGGGGGGGGGGGTTTTCACCCTTTCCAGGCTCTGGAGGCTTTCGTCGAGCCTCCGGGAGGGTGAAAACGGCCTCCCCCGGGCTCCAGAGGCCCTCTAGAGGCCGGAAACGGGCCCGTTTCCAGACTTCTTGAACTTCCGGGAGGCCCATTTTTCACCCTCCCAGAGCCTCCGCGCAGGCCCTGCAATTACCTGGCATCCAAAACGGGCCACGTGGAGACTCCTGGGAGGAGAGGGGTGGGCGTGGCCAGCCAGTCCTTGCAACTACTGGTTCGGCGAACCAGATGTAAAATTAGCATCTGGTTCGCCCGAACCAGTCCGAACCAGCTGAATCCCACCCCTGAATATCATGGTTATCTAGCCAATTGTTCTTTTTTTACTACTAATGTTACTAATCTAGTAAGGGAAAGTCCTGCCTCTGAGAAATCAATTGAAAATTTATGTATCCCCTGAGAAATGCTGAGAAGACATCCACCCAATTCACCTGCCAAAAAGCTTGATGGAGAATTTCAAAGGACTATTGGTTTGAAATTTAATGCGTTGACAGATTTTATGAAAGAGTTGTCTTTTAGCAACTCTTTGTGAGGATTGTATTCCAACCAGCTCCTGAGTTAATACTTCAATAACTCATTTCACAAGCTATTCAAGCTACGTCGACAGAAAAGCACAGCAAAACGCAATTGAATTGTCATCTTGCCCAAAAGAAAAAAAAAAGGGAGGGAAAGGAAAATGAGAAATTATTTTTTAAAAAAGTACATTTATTTCTGAATTAATTAATCACTTCTGAGACCTGGAAGATGCTGTCTCAAAAGTTTCCATAGGAGAGTTTCCTTGTTCATAAAATGGCTGCTACAGTTGAATGATCAGCCACAGGGCACCCATTTATCAGAAAAGAAATTGCTGAGGATGTTCCCTGCCACTTCCTTTAGCAACTCTTTCCACTCCAGCTGGTGGGCACATTTCCAAACAAAACACTGGGTTGTAACCACCCAATATTTTTTACTTACTAGGAATGCCATGTGTGGCACTAAAGCATTCTTTTAAAAGTAATGGTGAAGCTGACATTTGAAAAGGAAAAGTCTAGATTTGTTTTTAATTAAAGTATCAATAACAAAATCAGGTAGGATAAAGAGATTCACAGACATCAAAAGAATTTCCTTACACTAGTATCCATGTAACATCAAGTTACATGGACACTAGTCAAGTTATCAACTATTAATACAAGGAAACACAGAAACTCATCCAAACTTTGAAAGACCTATCTATGCAGCTTCATAATTTAAGGATTTAGCTTGACTGAACCTAGCCAGATACTAAGACTGACAAGAGACACCTTCCTAAGGATATCAACACCTAAGAGGTCCACTTGTTGGACACATTGGAGAAGATCTCTTCTCTTTTGATGTTCCCAAGTGATGAACTGGTTCAAGAAATGCATATATCCCCTACTCCTTCCATCTCCAGAAAGAAGATCAAAATCTTCCTCTCTATTCAGGCTTTTTCATTTATATTATTAAACTTTTTACAGTTTTGTAAAGTTTTATAAGTATAAAGGGGAAGAAAATAAATAAAAGAATAATACATAATACATAAAGAGTCAGTTAGGTTTATGAGAGAGAAAGGAGAGGCATATCGTGAACGCATATCAGTTATTTTGGTTACTTAAAAATCTTTGGTATCTGAAGTAAGGACTCCATACTATTTTGATTTTATTTCAAATGGCACTAATGTTTCATTTTAATAAAGCATTAGAACCACCAATCCACAACTGAGACAGAAACCTTTCTGTGTCACTAGGTACCCTCAATTACCATGTTACAAACAATGTCATAAAAGAGGACAGACTATCAGTATACTGTTACCTCAAGCATGAGAACACTTTTTGAGGCCTCTGTGTTAAAGAACTAAATGTTTATAGTCGCTCTGAATCCTGCTGATTGTATTTTTTTTAAAGAATTAATATGGTAAACAGATTCATTCACATTCAAACTCTGTGATCATATAGTCACAAGTTAACACTCTTGTGGTGCAGGGGTGGGTTCCACTTACCGTATTTTTCGGAGTATAAGATGCATCTTTTCCCCCCCTAAAAGAGGCTGAAAATTTGGGTGCATCGTATACTCCGAATGTAGCTTTTTCGAAGCTTTTTTTTCCAGCCCTAACGAGGCGCTAACGATCTTCCCGGGTCTTCCCGGCTTGCACTCCCTCCAAAGAAGGTTTTTTCCAGCTCTAACCAGGAGATAAAATGATGTGCTGAAGCTGACCAGACTAAGGACGCTAGCCAGATGAATACCTGGTAGGCAGATTTTTTTTCCTATTTTCCTCCCCAAAAACTAAGGTGCATCTTATACTCCGGTGCGCCTTATACTCCGAAAAATACGGTACCTTCCCTACCGGTTCGCATCGCGACAGAAGTGCCCATTACATCGCACAAAAGACCCGGAAATGACCCTCTGTGCATGTGCAGAAGCCTTTGCGCATGCGCAGAGGGTTTTTTTGCAAGCCGCAGCGACTGGAGGACCGGTTCAGGAGTGTGGACCGCCGGTCATCGCTGCCAGTTCTGCGAGCGGTGGTAAATTTCCGCTACCAGTTCTAATGAACCGGTCTGAACCGGCAGCAACCCACCACTGTTGTGGTGTGAGAGAATATTTTTTTCTATCTATTAATTTGAGTTTTTATTCCTTAAACCATGTGTTTTTGATATTCAACAAAAATGTTTCTCTAAAGGCGTCATGTGCACTTTTGTGAAAATAATATGAGGCATTAAACTCAGCAGGCAGTTAAGAAAGCTGACAATGATATTTGTTGTAATCAGCTAAAGCAGAAATTCCCCTTTTTCCCCCTCATATCATTGGGGCAGTCTTACTTACAAAGAATGGGACAAAGTTTTTCTAACATTTTAGATTTAGGGTAGGATGTAGGGTTGTTTTAAACAATCCATAAATTAGATTTTTTTTGTTCTTATACATAGCACAATCTGATTAAGATTTAACGTATAAATTAATATAAAGTTATGGTTCCTAAAAGGCAGGTTAATAGCTGAAAAACAGTACAGCTTGGTGTTGTAAATAATGTTATAAATAAAACAAATAGTTTTGTAAAACATCTAAAATTCACATCTACAGCTTTCTAAAATTAACAGGGGAAGCATTATATCTTAATAAAAGTTTTATGAACTTTAAACATTTTTCTGCTTAAAGAAAAATGTGGGATCTGTGTATGAAACAACAACAAAGATCAAAAAATGCACTTCATCATTTTAGTTCAAGTAGTTCTGCTGAACATGTTGGCTATAATGGAAAATACACGTTCATTCATATATTCTATTCTTGGAATATATTGTAAGTTTGTCAGTTTATCTCTTAGGTCCTGCTCAACACATAAGAGATATGTATGATATTAGAAATCAGGCAGAGAGAAAAAGTGCCATAAACATAAAGTTTGATTTCCCTGTTTGATCTACCCCTTGTCAAAACTATGGGAACAGGATGTGGCTATTTTGTCATTTCCAGCGACAATAGTTTGCAATGTTCCTTGAACTTTTCAAATAATTTATCCTGGAATTCTGATTGCTTGGGTATTCTCTGCATAGATGAAATTACTACTCAATTTGTTTATGGGAAGCAGAATCTGGAAATTAGTACCATCTGATTGCAACAGATATCTGAAGGATGGTGACAGACTAAAAAGTAAGACCAAAGGAGCTAAATTTTGACAGAATAAGGCAGAGGGCTCTGGAGTGCCAAAACCACAAGGAAGTAGTGATAATTTCAAAATTAATTCCAATGTGACGTAAGTGTTTTCAAGAAAATAATGCACACATTCCAGCAGCATCTTTGTCTCCTTAGAAAAAGGCAGGAATGCCCATAATGAAATGCAGCAGAGAAAATGCAGATTTCACTGGCAACATTTCACTAACTCGGTGGAGTGAAACAATGTACTTCGGTTTCACTAATGGGATTTCTGAATGATATAGTATGACATTTTAAACAATTGGCTCTCAGAGATGCAGCAAAATATTTTTGAGTTAGTAGACTTCCCTTGTAGTCACATAGCATATCTCGTAAAGGAATTAGATGGGGGGGAAAAAACCTCTGAAGAGGCCAATAAGATGAAAAGTGGGGTCCTTCATATATTTTGATCATGGCTTTGAAGTACCAGTATTATGAAAAGAAATATAATTAGGATCTTTAACTAGGTGCTGAAAAGAGTATAGTGCAGATAAATCCAGTAAAAACTTTTATTTTATTGTTAGACAATGAAATCCAAAGCCATTAATTTATACCTTGTATATATTCAGTCTCTTTTAAAATCACATTATTTTTGTTACAGGTAGTCCTTGCTTACCAACTGTCTCAGTTAGTGTTGACAGTGTAAAAAAACCCTTTGTGACAAAGCCTCCCATTAATGACCATCAAAGTGTCCCACAGTCATATCATCACCATTCATCTGCTTCGCAACTGGCTTGAGACAAGGAAAGTTAACAGGGAAGGCAGAAGTTAAATCGTAAATCAGGGTCATGTGGTGTTCCATTTCAATTTCAATTTAATAAAATTTGTATGCCATTTCAATTTCAATTTAATAAAATTTGTATACAATTTAATAAAATTTGTATTTAGTGACCACAGTGCTTTGTTTAACAACCAAAGGGGAATAAGATCATAAGCCTGTCTTGGTCACATGATTTTCCACTTAACGATAGCTATGCTTAGTGACTGAGTTGTCAGTTATAATTGTGTACATTGAGCTATGACTATCTGTATTAAAACGTGCTAGGTGACTGAAAGAAATAATTTGTTTATTTATATATTTATTGTTTGTTTGTTTGTTTGATTGATTGATTTATAATGTACTGTTCTTTTAAGCCAGGGCTGTCAAACTCGCGGCCCGTGGGCCGGATACGTCACGTGCTGGCCACGCCCACCCCTGATTTAGTGAAGGGGGGAAAAGTTGCGATACATCACATGACAACGTGTCTTTGTGAGTTTGACACCCCTGTTTTAAGCCAACCAGAAAAAAACCAATATACATTTATTTCTGTGTTTATAAATATTCCCTTTTCCTGATGGCACCCATATTGGCATATATTACAGTCAGAATCAAGAATAGTTTAAATTTAAAATAAATAAATAAACAATGTTAAATTATACTATAACCACATCAAATTCAACCTCAAAATCAATAACATCAAGTACCTCTCAAGAAATTGTTAAAAATGTTAGGGGAACAAGAAAGTTGTTAATTTATTTATTTTATTAATATGCTAACATGCATCTGTTGTGTTAAGAAAGTATTATCTTCTTCAGTGCTCTCTTCTTTATTTCAATTATCTGTGAGAGCCAAGTCTCTTAATATACTATTTATCATGCCTTTCCTTATAGCCTCCTGCTAAATTGGGTTGGCTCTTCTCACCCATAAGTTAATTATTTTTGACTGGATTATTACAACACAGTCTTCTGGGCTGTTTTGAAAGACCATCCAGAACCGTTGAGCCAGAATTCAGCAATTTGGGGAGTAGAGCTTTTACTAGAGAGTTTCTCATTAAAGCCCACTATACACCCCTACATGGCAAATGATGGGGTTATCTGAGGAACATTTTCTCCCAAGGATATTTGCCTATCTCATACATTCCAATAAGAAGGGTATATTCTGAGTCCTTTGTGTTACCTTGTAAAGTACCAATCATGGGAACAGAGAAAGTAGGAAAAGAAAATAGTTTGGAAGAGCAGTGGCTAACCTTATACTTCATCAGAGTCCTCTTCCCCTTTAAAATATTAGTTGATCAAACAAGATCATTTCATATCAGAAGTCTTTGGCTTGAGCTTGACTCCTGATGAATGCCTTGACACCTTCTTGGAGTCTTCTTGACAAAAATACAAAAGTGGATTGCCACTTTCTTCTTCTAAGAAGTTTTTATTTCCATTTTGGCCCATCACTAAGTACTAACTAGGTCTGACACTGCTTAGTTTTTGGAGATCAACCAAAATAAGTTCCGATTGCCCGCTAAGTGGGAATTTCATCATACAGACTTAATTTCCTTCTAGACCTCAGTTTAAGTCATCAAGTATCTAAACAGGGGTGTCAAACTCACAGCCCGCGGGCCAGATGCGTCACATGCTGGCCACGCCCAGCCCATTTTAGCGAAGGGGGGGAAAAGTCACGATACGTCATGTGACGACGTGACGACGCGAGTATGCACCCCTGAATTCTAACATATACTGGGAGTGTCTTTTGAAATGGAGACTAGTAAAAGGTGTTATTGTGACCAAAGGATCAGTTGCCAATAACTTACTCTTACCCTATGCAAATGTCCATCTTAATCCGTTCAGTTTAATTTCTTTACTGCTGCTGTTGTAGCTGCTGCTGCTGCTGCTACTGCTACTATTACCACACAGGCTGCCATTTGAAATGTATGCAATATGCGTGACTGGAAGGATGGTAGTTGTTCTGTAGATAAGCATGACAGCCGATAGGAAACTGGTTGGCTATGACAACAATCTAATTAGACAACTGTCTTTTAGGGAGCAAGAGGTCCAAGAAAAGCAATTAGTTGAATTGTGTATTGCATATGATTTGAAGCTACTATACACATTAATAATTATTTGGATACATCTGCTAAATAGATAATTTCCCAGCAATATATATCTGTCTCTTCCTGTGTGGATCATTAATCAGAGGCCATGTATAAGAACAATATGAAACAAAAAGAAAAGAAAGGAAATAGCTAATGTAGTCTTCTTAATTTGAACTGACATGGGATTAAGTGGGCTTTGTTAATATTATTATCCATAATTCTAAAAGCCATTTCTGTGCTGTGGAAAAGCTGTTATACAAGTCTTTGTGTTATTGTTGAAAAGAAGTTGAGGATTCAGAGCAAAAGCTCCTCGTTTTGCATAAAACGCTGAAGAGTATTGCAGAGAAGCCATTAAAATGCTAAAACTGACAGAAGCATTGAACAATCTCGGAATTACTAAAAGCTGTTGACACTAAAGGACACATATGGTGAACCTGGAAATTCACCTGATTCTATCTCAAAGATCAGCCTCTAAACAGTAAAATCTTGAAGCAGGGGTCACTTGCTACTGATTTCATGGATATGTTGATGCAATTTTCTTCTTCTTTTAAGTTTTTGTTTTTACTTTGCAATCTATGTTACACCTGTGTTGTTTCCAGATGTCAGAACATAAATTTCCAAATGATGAGTGTTCTATTTAAGTGTCAATAACTCTGCTTAGCTTTTCATGAACAAAATCAGTTTTATAGATGAAATATTTATTTGACAGGCAAGTAATTAATTATATCCATTTGTCTATGGAGATTCTCAGTCATCCAGGTCATGTTTGTCCCAAAGGTGCTTTTTCAAGAGAAAAGTGGACTATCTCCAGTCTACAACAGTCCTTTCAAGAAGGCTCCACACCCATTTGCACCACTCAGGTGACCCTGATGAAACAGATAAACCTCCAGGTGGCTTTAATGACTTGCTAAAAGAATGCAAACGAACAACTGTCTGCAAGGAGTATAAATCCTTCCATTCCCCACCATCCAGTCAGAGCTGAAGAAGCTTCTTAGATAAGAAGTGAAACGTCTTCAAAGAAAAACCAGAAAGTCCAGTTGCCTCTTGAAAAGGCACCCTTGGGATTCTATCCATTTCATTTTTTTTTCTACTCTTTTGTTTTTGTCCTGCCTTTGCCTCTTTTTTTAGAGTTAAGCTTCCAGCAGATGAAAGATAGGTGATACCTACATACATTCAGTATACATATACATATATGCATATAGATATAGATGATAGATAGAGACAGTAGATAGATGAGAGAAAGATGACAGATAGATGATAGGCAATCAAATTTGTCACCTCCATACTTTCTTCCAAGCTGTTTTCATGACCTTGGGAGCCCCAACAATCACTACTACTGAAAGCCTAATTATGAAGAAAAAATCTACACTCACATACCCCCAAAATGCAGGGGGAGGGGACCCAAAAATCCACTC
The DNA here is from genome assembly GCA_003457575.1 of Thermophis baileyi. Lineage (NCBI taxonomy): Eukaryota > Metazoa > Chordata > Lepidosauria > Squamata > Dipsadidae > Thermophis > Thermophis baileyi. The sequence continues at coordinate 1,034,262 of QLTV01002530.1, forward strand.
ATATAGATGAGATTGCTTTGCACATTTCACATTCCTGTCCAACTTGCTATGAACCTCCTCTCAAAATTATATACAACTGTTGATAAATTGCTTACCTATCACAAAAGGTAAGGCTGATGTTCAGCCATCCAAGTGAGATGCAAAGTGATTTTCAAAATTGTGTAAATGAATCTTGGACCTACATCCAAATATTTAAATGTGTTCTTCATGCCAGCATTTAAAATCATCATCATCATCTTGATCCATGTGCATATAAGAACAATCTCGTCAAAGCATTATGACAACCTGTAGGTTATACTTCATTTCAGTGGCATTTTCATTGACTTGATAAGTTTTGTAAGGTTTCAGCTATTTAATCAATATAGGTTGGGAACTACAGGAAAAAGTGTGCATTTCCCAGAACATTTCAATTAGCTCCCTCTTTACAGTTTTCAGTGAGTGTCTTTCTCTTGAGTTTCCCCACCTCTTAGGTTCTCTCTGTATAGTTCCCCAATCCTGCAGATAATGACTAAATGGAGTTTTAGCACAAAGTGTAATTTTCTAAGTTCTTTTCAATCATCATCTTAATTTCTTGATTTCCATTAAACCTTCTTTGCTTTAAATTGCAGCATTTCAGATTGGTGGTGAAGAGCAAATTTTCTGATAAAGCTAGAGTTATCCAATAATAATATAAAAGGCATTTCTTCCCTAGCTTGATACTTAGAGTCATTCAATTCTCACAGCATGTTATTAACTTCAAAAGGACCTATTCATATTGTATACCCAACATTTGGATGAAATGATACTGCTTTGTTTTGTCCACTCCATCTGTGCCCAGATATTAGAACTGATATTGCCATTTTCCATTGTGGCATTTTTAAAACTGCCACAATGGATGAATTGAAAAACCTTTTATAAAAGCAATGGGCTGTTCTTCAGTGAGAGCTTTCACTCAAACCGTAACACTAAATTGATGCCCTAGAATACAAGCATAAGAGTAAATAATAAATGTCTATTGAAAACAATTCCAAGTATGTTTTTATGTGGTTAAGGTTTAAAGTTTACACAAGCAGGTTTATGTTAATTTCAAATTTCATCCTAGTGCAATTTTTGGCTAGCAAAAACTAATGTGTTGGACCTATTCTAGAATTGGACAGGAAAACTGGATTTAATTTCAATAAACAAACTCTTTCAATCTAAGTATGTCTACAGTTCAAAAACATAATTGGGATTAAGTCCTTGGCAATTCAGTGAGACTAATAATCAGTTTCTCTGGTTTTTAGTAGCTATGCATACGACTTGAATATACTGTAGTGGCATTGCCTGACCTATTTTTTATTCATTGTTTTACACCTCAAAATAATAAAGTTCAAAATTGCAATATATAAAACTCTACTTCTAATATAAGTGGCTTTTATTTAGTTCAGTAACTTATTTTTACATAAAACGTATAGTAACTATAATTTTCAGATAATATTAGAAGACCCAAATAGCCCAATTTAAGATTTTCTAAGCCTAATGCATCGAAACCAACAAAACAAAAGTACCTAACGTATAATATTCTGCTGAGCTGAAGGTGGATCATTTCAAAATTGGTATAATCATATTTGGTGCCATATAGGGCATGATTTGTTGCAGTAATACAAACTATTAGAATGTTTATGAGTATTGTTATTAATTTATGAGAATTCTCAATTATTTACAAAGTTAGTATCATTTTTACAGCACTACTGTGTAATGGCTATACAGAAAGGGAAGATATAGTGCATTTATTAAACATGAGAAGTTAACTATTTTTCCATTGTTTCTATATGTATAAAATCTATAGAATATATTGTTAAAATGTTGTTTATGCTCTGTTTAAAACTGAAAATGCCAAAGACAAAGGACAAAAGCTAACACAACGATGCACAAATTAATTAAATAAATGCTTTCTACTAAGTAAATTTTTTAACATTTACAGTCACATCAAGATTAAATCCAGATTTTATTTAGAGAAAAGCAAAACCTTTCCTGTTAAACTTAAAACCATACCTAAACTAAGCACCTGATTTTATTTTCAAGCAGACAAAGCAAAACTGCCCTGAGGCTTTAAAAACATGTGACAGGATATAAATTTGGGGGGGGGGGAAATACCACGTTACCTATTTACGGGATACAAACAATTTTCACATGGTGCTGCAACGCAGCATAGAACGCGTGGTTTTTTTTCTTTTGATCAGTTATGATAACATAATGTTAATCAAATCAATGTGCGAATCAAATGGTATCAAAAAAGATCAATTCCTTTGCTATAGACTTAGCATGAACTTGGAGCTTTTTCCTTATAAGGACCACAGGTTGAGTTCCTAGGTAATGCTAAACTAGGAATTGGCAGCTACTTGTATTTGAACAAGAAAATATGCTTTAGATCCAGCATGGACACCCTCTCTAACCTATCAGAAGCACTTTAAAGAAGCTGCATCTGTCTCTAGGCTCACATGATTGCTGTGCTATCTCAGGAAATTATGTCATTGAGTTAAGGAGGCATTTTGATGGCTGGAAGCAAGAAAGAGCTGGAGGTTGGAGGTGAAAGAGAGTGCAAAAACTGGTCTGTTGCTTGATATTAAACACACACATACACACCAAGTTGATATCAACAGGCAAAACTAACGCCCTAGGTTCAAAAATGTAAAATGCTGGTGACTCTGACCTTGAAATAAAAAAAAAAATATCTGCTACTTGGGAGGAAGGCTATAGTAATTTTAGATAAAAAATATTAAAGTGCAAAGACATCATACTGATAATGAAGCTATGTAATGTCAAGACATAGTTTCTCATGGTGTGAAATATGATTGGACTATCAGAAAGGCTGAACAAAGAGAAATTCATTATAATGCTGTAGAGAATTGTTGAAAATATCTTGGGTTCCAAGAAGAATAAATCATTCAACAGAAAGGAAATAAAAGTAGATTGTTTACTGCAAATAGCAAAAATAAAGCTGGCATTTAAATATGGCGGACACCTAAAGCATTGGCAAGAATCACTGGGAAGACACTGATGTTTGGAAAAAAATAAAGGCAATTTATAAAATAAATAATAAAGGTATTTTCATTAATAACATGAGCAGAAACTTGCAAGATGCCAGGGGAGCAGTTAGTGATAGAACATCCTAGCAACATGATATCCATCAGGTCACAAAGTTCTGAAATTCTGCATTAAGAACTAAATTTCTCCCTTAGTTGTATTGTGCCACCATCCAGATAAAAAGGCCAACTGCAATAGATATATTGGGGGGAAATAACATATGTACAGATTACAGAATTCTTGTCGAAGTAAATGTATAAGATTAGAAGAAAAAGAAACCTTCAAAACGTGGCATGCATACATTACTTGGTATCAATTGAGGTCTTTTTCTGCAACAATGGAGATCTGAGGAGAAATAACAAAACAGAAAAATTAATGCTGAAGCTTCTGACAGAATGAATAAAAATTGGAGACTTATATTGGAATCAACCATTGACAACAAGGATTTTCTTGTTGATTTCTGAGAATGGGATGGGAGAGAAGCAATCTAGAACTAAGGAGAAATTTCCTAACAGTGAGAACTTGCCTTGCCTTCAGAAGTTGTGGGTACCCCATTGCTGGAAGCTTTTAAGAAGAGACTAGACAGCCATTTGTCTGAAATGGTATATAGGGTGTCCTCTCGAACAGGGGGTTGGACTAGAAGACCTCCAAGGTCCCTTCCAACTCTGTTATTCTATGTTCTGTCTAAGTTATAAATCATGACCTGGTCTTTGGTAAGGCAACTCTCTTCTTTTAAAACTGTTTTCATGAATATGAAATAAACAGGTTGATGGTATTTATAACATGCCCCATAAAACCATCATATATATATATGTATATATATAAGTCCCTATTGGGGGGGGAGGAAAAGGGTTTGTTTGTTTGTTTATACAACAGTTCATTTAGTGACCATTCAAAGTTACAACGGCATTGAAAAGGTGGCTTATGATCGTTTTTCACACTTACGACTGTTGTAGCGTCCCTGAGGTCATGTGATCAAAATTCGGACACTTGGCAACTGGTTCATATTTATGACTGTTGCTGTGCCCCAAGGTCAGGTGATCACTTTTTGCAACTTTCTGAACAAAGCCAATGGGGGACCCAGATTCGCTTTACAACTGTGCCATTAACTTAACAACTGCAGTGACTCACTTAACAAATGTGGCAAGAAAGGTGGGGCAAATGTCTCACTTAAAAGAGAAATTTTGGGCTTAACTGTGGTCATACATCGACGACAACCGCTATATGGCTTTGCATTTTAGTTTTATGAGCCTGGGTGGCTAACAAAACATAAGCATAACATATATGAAATAAACAACCTTATAAACAGTTGATGGTATTTATAACATGCCCCATAAAGCTATCATATATCTAAAAATCAAACTCACTATTGGGGGGGGGGGAATAAGGTTTTATTTGTTTATTTATACAATTTATATGGCTTTTCATTTTATTTTTATGAGCCTGGGTGGCTAACAAATCATAAACATAACATATACATGTACAATAAAAGAAAGTCAACTCCTTTGTAGAAATCAACCTGACATATTTTAATAAATATTACTAAACACCACATTCCATACACAAATTGGCTTGTTTACAAATTTAAGATGGAGCAAATAAAATGTTTTAAAAAACGAATCATTTACGCTAGGAATGCCATTTGTGGGTCAGGTGATCTTTACCAATAAAGAGAAACAAAAAACTTTTTGCTGCTAATTGGAAAAAGTCTTCTGAAATTATACCTGATGCTTCTCTAGGAACTTGGACAGAGAGAAAAGTCAATACAATCTTTAACCTTTTTACTCCTGGTATCTGATTCATTTAACTTGATATAATTTAAATTGCATTTTTAAAACTTTATAATTACAGGATGAAGTGATCAAACAGAAATTGTGTTGTTGCAATTTGCTTCATTGTTGTCTATACGTTTTCATGTCTTATGCTGTCATTCTTCATTCTTAACACATTTAATTAAGACATAAAAAAAAACCACCAAGTTATCCAACAAGTGGTACATATAGATCAGATCATGGATCCATTGGGGCTCTTTCCCAGGTGAATGAGCTTTATCTTACAATCCCGTAGCCTCTAGTAGGGGAAAATTTAAAACCCTATCTCTCCACCAGGCTCTTGTAGGTATTTCCACAGCCCTTTTTCTCTCCCAACTTTTGAATTGTGACTTTCAAAATAGGGTGGAGTGAGGGAGTATTTGGAGCTATGTCATGAACAAATCCAAGAGGCATTTGATTCACAGAGAACAAATTTCTTCTTCTCTCTGGTCATACCCAAACTCAAGGAGAGTTGAACCCAAAATTTAGACAAATCCTATCAATGGCTTTAATTACCTTCCATTATTCATACTGTGAAGGAAAATAACCAGAAAGAGGACAGATATATGCTTTTATCTCTTTATCTTCAGGGTTTTCCAGTTATCAGCAGGACTTTATATTATATTAGCCTTTTCTGCTCTACTGTATTTACAGCTCAGTTGAACTCAGTTAACCAATTCTTAGTAAAGAATTAGCTAACTGAGTTCAATTGAGCTGTACATTAATGTCAGTTAATGAAATACAGGTGGGGTTTTTCCTCATTAACATCACACTGATCTCATAAAAAAATATTCTTTCTTTACTGCTATACTGCCATCTCCAGGTAACCAAAGAAACTAAATTGCAACCAAAATACTAAGGATAGTAGTTTTGTAATGTTATTTCACATCACATTTATCATTTTAACTAATTCCTAGGACCGGTTGTACAATGTGTAAATTTGGAGTTTTAAAAAATAGGCAGTATTATATGGAGAAAATTAAATATTTATAAATCAGATTTGTTTCTTTCCCAACCAGATATTCCAAACTGAATAATGTGATATTTTCTGATCCAAAATATTTTCCCCATTGCTAATTGGAATAACAATATTAAGTCATGTGATCAAGTATATTCCATCATGATTTAACATTTAAGTAAGATTCCAAAGTATTTGGCACATGATATCTATTCACAAGGTTCAGATTCATATCTCCCTCACATATGGACTACACAACTCGATCAGGGTAAAGCAATAGACGCAATTTACATAGACTTTTGTACAGCCTTTGATTCAGTGGTACACGACAAACTACTTCTGAAACTAAAATCTTATGGCATCTCTGGACCCCTACATGATTGGATAACTGCGTTCCTGTCAAACAGACAACAAGTTGTTAAAATAGAGAGTTCTCTATCAAATCCTGCACCTGTCAATAGTGGTGTCCCTCAAGGCAGCGTTCTAGGACCAACACTCTTCATACTTTACAGAAATGACCTTTGTGACCACATTAGAAGCAACTGTTTTCTCTTCGCCTACTATGTCAAACTATTTAACA
>QLTV01002530.1:1055802-1076325 GCA_003457575.1 Thermophis baileyi
CTGGGGAGGGTGAAAATGGCTTTCCATCCCTTCGCGTGAGCCAAAAATCAGCTGGACAGCGTGCACATGCGCGCTGGAGCTGAGCTAGGGCAACGGCTCGTGTACCAGCAGATATGGCTCCGCGTGCCACCTGTGGCACGCATGCCATAGGTTCGCCATCATGGGTGTAGGGTCTTCTGCTTGGGCGGGGGGGGGTTTGGACTAGATGACCTACAAGGTCCCTTCCAACTCTGTTAATCTGTTAAAAAAAAAAAGAATAGCCAAGCATACACTTTTACTTGGGATTTCCTCTATGCTAGGAGGATAATCTCTGTTTTGTTTTGCTTGTGTTACCACTGACCCACAATGGACTTAGAGCTTTTTGAAAGAAATAGGGGGGGGGGAAGAGAGTGGTGTCAGATATCAGCCAAGGTATCAGTTAGGACTGCTACAATCCTGAAGGCTTAACATCTCACACCATACTATATAATTTAGTTATGGAGCAGAAACATAAGAGGTGACCGGCTGGATTAAAGCAGCAGTCAATCTTATACAACACCCTACCTCTTATGATCCAGCCAGATGTCCTTCAGGAGCCACAAGTCTGGCATAAAGACAATAGCCGACTTTTTCTATTCCTGTTCTGATTCTGGAGACTCGGTATGAATCACCAGAAGCAGACACATTCTTTAATTTGTAAAGGCAACGGCCCTTACCATAACTTGTGGCCATCAGTTCCGTACAAAGGTGAGGCCTGATGTGAAAAAAATACATATTTCTTTAGCTGTATACAATCTATAAGCATTACATTTCCAACCAATTTACATTGTATCAAGTCTCTCCTTCCATCAAAAATAGTGTCAGGATTATTGTTTTTATCATATATGTTAGACGCAGGAATTTGTGAGAAGGAAAAAGAAAGGACCAACATGAGCAAGGTAAAACAGGCAGGGAAGGGTTTTCTGTTATTTTTTTTTCTTTTTTTGTAAGAGGAAAATTGTAAAACCATCTTACCTTTAGCCTATTTTAAAAATCCATTTCAAAATGGTGGGAAATTATGCCCCTAAATTTCAGCAATTTTATTTAGGAGAAACACTGGGGCTCATAAGAAATGATGGGGAAATGCATGTATCCAGCCCTGGACATGCTCATTTATTTTGAAAGTGCATTTCTAAAAAAAATATTTTTCTTTCTCTAAAAAGTATTTTATATGATTGTAGCAGGTCTAAACACCCTGAATGTAGGGAAAGGAGTGGCAGAACCTGGGGTCAGAGTTAAAAGAGGGAACAGCCTAGTATCGTTATGTAGCCATAAGCAGGCTAAGTTCAATTCCCCTTGAATTCCAATGACCTTATCTAACTCCTAGCAGATGCTAATCAATAGTTGAGAATATTCCTGTGCATAGACATAAGTAGCAATAAATTAGTTTAATTGGGCCTTTCCTGTGTGTCCCAAATCATGTAATATGGCTCCCTTCTTCTGATAAACAACCCTTTTTAATTGGTAAATCTCAAAATCATTAATTCATTTTTGTCCATTTTCAGCAAAAAGTCCACTAAGGGTTTCCAGTCTTATTGTTCCTTCCCTAATCAAACAGGTCAATTTAGCCATTCCAGCAAGCACTAACATCTTCACAATCCACTCCTCCATTGTGGTATCCTTGTATTTTTCCATCTTTGTGCATATAATAGCCTTGCTGCATATATAAAACTAATAGTCCATGTTTCTTTTCTAGTGGCTATCGATAAGTCCTAAATGTGGAGTAAACTTTTTAATGACTATGCACCACAACCTCCATACAGTTTTAGAGAAAAAGTGATTGTCTGCTCAGATCCCATCCATGTCTCTGTTCGTCCTAGTCTGTAACACTTCACAGCTTCTTTGCACGGAATCTTATTTTCCATTCTGTTGCCTATTTCCTCAATTTAGAGATGCATTTAAAAAAAAAAAACTTTGCTTCCAAATCAATAGTTATCTGGCCGGCCATGCTGTAGTAGGCAATAGGATGCCATTGCTTATTGAAAGAGGAATCTATTAATTATTTTATGTGATTATTTCTGCACCTCTCATAAATATACTTGCACTAGCAATAATAACTGAGCGAAGATGGCCTATAAATGCTTTGTTCTTTTTGTAACTATTCTGCAGTAGACCAACAATTCACTCCCACTGCTAGACCTTTCCTCATTGGTGGAATGGCGAGCTCTTTCACTGTGGGCCTTACAATAAATGCAAGCATCTAACAAAAGTTGCACTCCTGATGTGCAGCCTTGACAAATATTTCTGCAAGTGGTAATACAAGCAAAGAAAAGCATGTCATCTTAATATCCTAGGTTCTGCATTGTTTAGCGCTTCTGTGGGCACATAACATAAGCTTTATCCTCCTTCATAACATGAAACACTCCGCAACCATATGTAACTGTACTACTGGTTACCATTAGTAACCATTTTACATTTTAGTAAATTCTCTCAAGGTCAAGAGTCCACCTTTATAAAGAGACCTTGGCCTTAAAATTTTTGCTATCTCTCCAGCACATGACAAAAATACCTTCTGACATGCTTTCCCCCCCCCCCTTGGAGATCATTCTTGTTTAACTGAAGGCGAGCTCAGTTGCCGTGAGACTCCTTAGTAACAGGAAACAGTTGTCCAGTTTAAAGAACAAGCTCTAAAATAAACAGCTTTCCTTCTCCTTTTCAAACCCCCTCAGGACAATATTTGCTTTTCTAAAATATCATTATGCCATGGCTTTGGATCTCACTTGAGAAACTTGGGGATTTCCCAGCAGTTCAAGGTAGGCTTGACCTATAGTGGAACACAGAAAAGAGGAGCTGCATATAAATAGCAAAATTACAAAAGGATCAATTCTCAGTCAACTCATTAGCAATGCGTAAGTGATAACTCCTCTCTCTAAGACGCTTTCATAATTACTTGCACAAGCCACATTTGGTTCACAAGTTTCATAAATGAAGGTTAAGTTGACTTAACCGCCTAGGATTTACCAGTCATGTTAAAGCATAAAATGTGTATGCTTTTCAGGGCCTCTCCAGATACAAGCTGTTGACTTAAAGACTCCAAGGTTAAATGGTGCTGGCTCTAGAGTCCAAGTTAGTTTCCCCACTGCCCAGGCAGTGAAGTTGCAAAACGCAACATGACAGTAATGTTCAGGAAAGGCGTCGGGAAGACAGAAGAGTTTTGGAATTAACCTAGCAGTGATTGCTGAAGCCAAGATGTTAGTCTGGGATCTTGTAATTCTAATTCTCACAAAGGGATTACATTTTGAAATCATTCTACATATTCCACTAGATTGATTATCTAGTGCCCATCAGATATTTCCAGATTATAAATCCAATAAGTCTACTTAGTAACCCAATGGGGTTATTTTGTTCTCCCTTGCAAGATAAAGCTAAATAGGCAAAGCCATTTTAACAGAAAGCATATGACTACCCAAATAATTTATTTGATATAATTTGATTTCTTTCAAGAAATTAACAGACAGAGGTGGGTTGAAAGTAAGGTAAGCCACTATATTTTTTAGACATTTCTCCAGCCCAACCAAACATATTCTGTCATGACCAATGTAATCTTGAATCAAACTGTAGATTCAGCTATCCATTAATAAGCTTAAACTCTTATTTCAAAGGTCTAGTAAAATAAAATTGACATTCTGTCAAATAACCAGAGGAAAAATAACTGAGAATCACAAGGCACTTTAAAGACTATCAAATTAATCATGGCATAAACTTCTATACACCAAAACTTACTTTATTTGGTGAATGGAACATTATCCTTCAATTCAGAATGAAAATAGTTGTTTTTACAATAACAAAGTAAACCATTAGAAATCAACCATAAAGCTTATTTCTTTCTGTCTCTTGTTTTTTTTTTAAATAGTATTTCATTAAATACTGTTCTGCCAAGAGCATTTGCTTGAAAAGCTAGTAAAACCTCTTTCTATCATTCAGTGTTATATTGAATAGAATTGAATGTATTAAACTGAAGGGTAATTATTGTTTATTGGCAAATTGGGATGGCTGCTAATTGATGGCATTTCTTTGTCCTGCATGATTAACAGAGTTTTGTATCATCAAATTACATCTTTGAATAATTACTAGATCTCTCTCTTTCTCTCTCCTTTTCCTTCTCCTTTTTTAATTAAAATAACGTCAAATTATCAGTCCTGCTTCTATTTGCCGTTGCAGATTCAGAACTCCTTTCATTACAGAGATTACCTTGATTAGGTTTCTTTCAGAAATTGTTAACTATTGGGAAACTATGAATTTCCATAAAGAACTAAAACTGTTGTCATGATTTTTAACTGGGTAAAATGCAGGGGTGAAATCCAGCAGGTTCTGACAGGTTCTGGAGAACCGGTAGCGGAAATTTTGAGTAGTTCGGAGAACCGGCAAATACCACCTCTGGCTGGCCCCAGAGTGGGGTGGGAAATGGAGATTTTGTAATATCCTTCCCCCAGGAGTGGAGAGGGAATGGGGTTTTGCAGTATCCTTCCCCTGCCACGCCCACCAAGCCACATCACGCCCACCAAGCCATGCCCACAGAACCGGTAGTAAAAAAATTTGGATTTCACCACTGGTAAAATGGTACACTAGAGCAACAATTTATGAACCAAAGTACCTCATGCGGACAACTTACAAAATGTGTCCAAAATCCAGACTTATAACTCCTGAGGGAATGAAGTTTGGGGAAATTGTAGTTGCTTTGATGCTACTGTCTGCTGCTATGCTGTTGGACGGCTGCTGCAGTCACATTATCTTCCTTTTCAACATTCTGTAACAGTTTCCCAGCCAGTCTCACAATCCCTTGCTGCCTCCACCACCCAGCAGCAACCACTTACCTGCGTGCTGTGAAGGAAGAAGAAGGAGGGAGAGAAGAAGGAAGAACAGGAAGGGGGGAGGCAGGGAGGATTTTCAATGCTCCCTGCCAGCTTCCCACAAGGAAACTCAATGGTGAAGCTGGAAGGAAGTTGGAAGTCACTTCCCCTCTTTGGCCCACCTGTGGTCAGTCTGTTTCTCTGTTTACATAATGATATATCTCTAAGATAATAACTCAACAGGGCACACTGAACTAGTACTTATTAAGAACAATATAAATAAAAGATATTATGGCACATCCTTGATGCAGGGAAAAAGATTGTCTTTGGAAGCAAAATAGCAGTGGTTCAGATTTAAAACACTTTATGGCTCAGTCACAAGATTCCTTATGTTTCTCTAGCTCTAAGATTAGCATTGAAATGAATCTGGTGTGCTTTTTCACCCAAAGCAAGTAAGATGATAACACCAAGATTAACCCCAGATTGTAAATTACCAAAAGTAACTATTATGCTTTAAAAAATAGGTCAACCTTTGATGTGAATTTCCATCAAGAGCTAGAATCTGACAGATCCAGCTTCTAAATTAGACTCCTAAAATCTTATCAAAAGGAAGCAGGGCTTTTTGAAATCATTAGAATAGTTTGATCGCATTTCCTCTATAACAGTAAGACACCTATATCCTCTTTAACCTTCCATTTTAAACATAATATTCCTCCAAATAACACCAACAACAAAATGAAAAGGACAGACCCTGACTCACCATAAAGAGAAGGTGAACACTGAAAATTCATTACCATTTCAACAAGAGTCCCAACTTTATTTATTGGAATAGGGCATATTTCTGAACCTTAAGGATATTAGTACTTCCCTGAAATGTTAGCATTTGTCCCTTATGTTTCTTTTATCCTAAGAGAGTGACACTATTCACTATAATGACATAAAGATTCTCTCTTGCAATAAATCAGCAGTGATGCCTTTGGGTATGGACTTTCTATTAAAGTAATCAAAATATCAGGTGGGAAAATAATCCTTTTTCTGAACTACACATAAGATAATTCAGAATGCAGAATTCCAGAATGGGGGGAAAAATAAAATACAAATAAAATAAATTTATTTTATTTTATTTTATTTATTTATTTATTTCGTCAAGCATGTGTTAGATAACAGATATAAGTATAAACATGATTATGAATACATGAAATAGATACGAATAAAAGGGAACATTAGGACAGGGACAGTAGGCACGTTGGTGCACTTATGCACGCCCCTTACAGACCTCTTAGGAATGGGGTGAGGTCGACAGTAGACAGTCTAAGGTTAAGGTTTTGGGGGTTTGGGGAAGAATAATAAAATAATCCTGCACATGATTGTATGTAAAGTTGCTTTACATATTTGGCTTTACATTTAGCATCCTTCTTCTTTGAATTAGTTGGAATTAGTCCACAGTGAAGAGAAATAGATTCATCATCGTCTACTAAGTAAAATATTGGTTCTAGTGAAAAAAAAAGGAAGAAAAATATTTCACCTTCCATCTAAGCACCACATTGTACCAATCACAGCAAGTGCTTTAGGCAAAGTTGGTGCTGTGACCAATGGAACAAATCTAAGTTCGTCTTGAAAAACAAGCAATGCTAACAATATGACTCAATCCGATCCATGCCAATATTTTAGTTTGTAGACGATAAATCTGTTTCTCTCCACTGTGGACCAATTCCAACAAATTCAAAGAAGAAGAATGCTAAACGTAAAGCCAGATATGTAAAGCAAATTTACATACAACCGTGCAGAATTTCCCCCCCACACCCCCTGACTCTGGAATTCTGCATTCTGGATTATCTACATACAGTATGTAGCTCAGAGAAAAGCTTTCCTTTCCCACCTCTTTTAAGAGTAATTGGGAGAAGAGGACAAGGTACATGTAAAACCATTTCAAAACCATAAAAGCTGAATCTAAGGTGATGAACAGATTGATCAAAGAATATTTTTTTAAAACGAAATGCTAAATGCTCATCAAATTTCACTTAGAATGCATAATACAAACCCTTGGAAGATGTGTCTTAGAGAGAATACTGCCTTATTTATTCTCTTATGTATTCTATATACCAGTGATGGCGAACCTATGGCACACGTGCCACCAAAAGTACGCGCGCGCGCGCACGACAGCTCTCCTGCGTGCCAGCACCCATAATGCAATGCGCGCCATTTGCACATGTGCGCACCACCCTGGAGCATGCACCCTGCACTGCGTATGCACACATGCAACCCCGCCCCCGCCCCCACCCCCCCCCTCTTGCCTTCAGGAAAGCCTTGCAGGCTGCAGAAGAAATGGGCCAAGGTGTGGGAGACCTGGTTGCAACTATCTGAAGGTAAGTAGTAGGGCAGCTCCACAGCTTCAGTGAGGCTTGTGCGCATGCGCGGGGGGGCAGCGCGGGGGTTGTGCGCATGCATGGGGGGAGGGCATTGCATTATGGGTGTGGGCACCCACGTGCACACTATCGCGCGCACACGCACCCTTTTGGCACCAGAGCCAAAAAAGGTTCACCATCACTGCTATATACTGCTGTCATCGCTAGAGACCCCTGGCAAACAATAGCAATAAAGCAGCCAGACAGGTAGTACATAGTAGTAAAACATCCCTATATCAAATCATAAGAACCAATCACATTCTTTTTATTACCTTTTTGCATTATAGGATTTGCATTTAGATATTCCCTCCCTACCCAAAAACAAAAAATAAAAAAATCAGCAGAAACTCTAAAAATAGAGAAATCACCATCAACTTGATTGACAGCATCAGCCTATTTTCTGTGATCTCTGGAACTAAAGGCATTAAAAAAAAATGCAGCCCCTGGAAGCAAAAGAGGGTAACTGCTTATTACTTAAAATAAATCCAAATGGAATCTATAACTATGACATTTTGAACAGCTGCTGCTCCATTGTGCACCCACACAGCCCTTCCTGTTTCCAGAAAATGCAGCTCAGACTCCCACCCTTCAATAGCCATTCATGGTATTCTCACTTATGGTGTCTACAGGATATGGCCAAAAAAAAGTGAAGGCAGCAGCCATTACAGTGTAACGTGTGTTATACCTAACCAAACCTTGACTTTTTGGTTGTTGTTGTTATACCTTGTAGACATCTCTGGGTCACTCACTGCACTCTTTTTAATGAGAAGTAGAGACCTTTTAATACTTCAATAATTCCCTGTTCATTTTCAATTACCATGTTTTGCTTAAAATCCAAAAGCTAGTGTCATTTGAGGATTGGTGTATCAGACTGAGAGAATAATTAGAGAAATACCAGTTCAATCCGCACTCGGCATGACATTTCTCGAATAACTGAGAGAGTCTTCCTATGTCAGGTTAAGGCTGAACTCAAAAGTCTCCTTACCACAGCACTACAGAAATCCAAAGAAGTTACTTTCAAGTACGCTTGTCCAGCATTTACATAGCAACCTATTTCATAGAGATATGAAAACAAGAAAGTGGGGCAAATGAAGGAACAAGCACTTTATGCCATCCTGAACCCCATGCAGGAAGAAGGGAATTGAAATGAATCTAAGGATAAGAGAGTCAAGTGGAGAAAGAAAAAGAGGGGACTTTTTCCCTATTTTGAAAGCCGTAACAAGCAAGCGAGCTCTGCTTGCTGCTTCTGTGGATTCTAAAGCATATTTAAATACGAATGTTTCTGAATTTAAGCTTTAGTTGCAACACCAGTTCATCTACTTTAGCTTATGAAAGGGAAAGCTGAAATAAACCACACAGTTGAAAATCTTTTAAAATATTCTTTTCTTTCACACTTTCATTGTTTGGGGCATCTATGTTTTTTCTGAAGATACATTTTCCAAAGCAATGTGGCTCTTTTTCAGTATGTGTAATCCACTGTTTGGATTGCTAGACTTTGAGATTCCTTCCACACCCAGACCCCAAAACTGTTAAGTAGGCTCCCATCTGCCCCTCATTAACCTCTCTCTTTTGTTGTTGTTGTTCTTGATCCGATTGGGCATATTTCCAACAAAATAAAAGATTCCTTATTTCTAAGGCCCTGTTAGTGGCAGTTGATTTTCCATTAATAGTTTTAATGTAAAGTGTTAAAGAAAAAATAAATAAATAAACAGCATCATGGAACCACAAGCGCTAAACAAAGAATACCTAGGCCCATTTTAAAGAAATGCAAGAAACTGTTACACTGAGACAATTTTGTGCTCCATTAAGCTTTGCATTATCTAGACCAGGGGTCTCCAACCTTGGCAACTTTAAGACTTGTGGACTTCAATTCCCAGAGTTCCTCAGCCAGCTGGCTTGAGGAATTCTGGGAGTTGAAGTCCACAAGTCTTAAAGTTGCCAAGGTTGGAGACCCCTGATCTAGACAATTGGATAGTCTTCCTGTAGTTTTTCAAAACCATCCTGAAAAATGACAGGGAACTCTTCTATTTTATGATATAAATCATACAGTTACATAAAAGCTAAACAATGACCTGTTTTAACACATAAACAGGTCTAGATAAGAGGAATCGTACTACAGATAATGCCTTGTTCTGTATTTCAGTTAACCTTTAATAGTTTCTTTCCCCGTCTTCTAAAAATGCTCACTGACAAAGCTATCCTTATTTGAACAAGCCACGTCTTCTTTTCAAGAAATACTCCCCAGATAACAACCATGCGTCTCCTTAAATGTCATCTGTCCATTGTTGCCCACACTGGAATATGATATGTTATAAATCAGAAATAAGTTACAAATCTCAAGATTTTTTAAAGTGATAACTATATTGCTTTGTCCTTGGCTTAAGTTGTATTTGAATGTTTAGGAAAACATAATACAAAATAAAAAGAAGAAACTGAGTGTTTCTCTTATCCTCACACCACATCACCCCTGCATTAAACACATTCTGCAAGTCTATTGTTCTGGCATGCTCCTTGCACTCTCTCCTTTATATAAAAAATAAGTCTAAAATCCTCATCGTTTTCTTGACGTACTGTGGAAATGGTTCGCTGCTGCATCAGGGATGTTCCTTCAAGATACCAGTATAGCTATAGATCTGGGTTCATAAGTGGTCTCCCATCAAAGTACGAACCAGAGAAGGGAGTTGCTAGCTTATATTGAACTTATACTGAAAAGTTGATTGAATATTATCAACATTTCCACTCAGATCCATCTATCATTTATACAAAGCCAAAATGAAAAAAAAAAACCTTGAAAAACATCTTAAAAATATTCTTTCTACTTTTTAATTCAGTTGAAGGGACCTTCGTAATTAATCAACTTATTCCTGATGTTTCTTGATTGCCAACCTCACACTGTGTTTTGGTGGGTTGGTTTTATTTTTCTTATTGTCTGCAATTCAGAATAAAATAAGACATTCAAAGTAGAAGCCCTGGGGAGATAGAAATGCAGATTGGAGATATATGTAAATAGGATTTACATGGAATGTGTATTTTCTTCTATCCTTCATTCCCCTGGCAAAGTGTTATTTAAAACTGTAGTGGAGACTGTTGTCTATGGGAGCAGAGGGCACAAATGATTTCAGCTAGTTAGTTTGAGTTTATTGCCTGGTTCAGGTGTATCTAATAAGTAACCTCAAGGTCATATCCCATCATTTAAAAGGCCACAGTCAAGGAAATGATAGTGAGATCATAAACTTATATTGACACAAGTAATTGTGCTATTGGTTCCTGCTATAAGGAGTTTATTCCCCCCCCCAAACAACTGGGGGAGTAAGTCTTAAAGAAAGTCCCATCTTTTGTCAAACCCTGCTTAACCTTAGCTGCTT
The DNA here is from genome assembly GCA_003457575.1 of Thermophis baileyi. Lineage (NCBI taxonomy): Eukaryota > Metazoa > Chordata > Lepidosauria > Squamata > Dipsadidae > Thermophis > Thermophis baileyi. The sequence goes on from QLTV01002530.1 coordinate 1,066,381, forward strand.
TCCAATGTAGCTTAGATAACAAAGGACAGAGATGACCTCACAGCTCTTATATTTTACACAGGGAGAGAAAAAAATCTTCAAATAAATACAGTGAAAAATTGAGTGAGTTTCCTGAATTATCCTTCCTTTACCAAGAGGACATCCATTATAAGACTAAGAAGCTATACATGTGTTTGTTCTCTCTCTCTCTCTCTCTCTCTCTCTCTCTCTCTCTCTCTCTCTCTCTCTCTCTCTCTCTCTCTCTCTCTCTCTCTCTCTCTGCCTTTTATAGAGTGTAAATATTAAGTGTTGCAGAAGTTTCATATATTTACTTTGAGAGGGGGGGGAAACGTTGACGATCTGTCATTTCATTTCTGAATGTTGTCAGAATTTGGGGGATCATGAATTGGAACCAGGTTATACTGTAGGTTGACCATCCCTGGCTCAGCCAAAACAACCAATAATTTTCAACTCGTTTTTGCAGAAGCAGCAAATGAAACAACTCTTTTCCAGATCAAAAACTAGCTTTGGTCTTATAAACATAGTTTTTCTATTTGCAAAATAATACATGAGTTTGTCTGCAAGGGACAAATAAGAAGTTCCTTCCCACCTAGTGATCCATGACTCCCAGCTGATTGCCATAAACTCCAATGGGGGTCAGAGATATATTGTAAGTTGCCTAGTTTTACACTGAGGTGCCATATAGGAAATATTAACTAAACTATTATGCCCGTGATAGCCATAGTTGAAGATTAAGCTCAGTTTTGACACTTCCTGTACTCTTTTGGAAAATCAACATCAATGTTATATTGTGCTATCGTTCACACCACAAATATGGTCTTTTTATATGTATCCTAAACCAGTATAATTTCTACTGATTTAGGCTATCATTAGCTGGTATAAGATAGTAGAGGAGTTCATTCATAAGCAGAGAGACTTGGCTTTTGTACTTTATGCTTTTTTTATGGTTCATCGCAGAGTCAGACAAATGTTTAGACTGGATTTGGCATTTTTATCCATCTGTCGAGATATTTCCCAAAACCTGAAATTACAGACAAGACGACTTTATAAATTAATTAAAATCTACTCTGGACTTTTCACACCCACACACCCACACACACACACATACACACACACACACACACACACACAAAACAATCTCAAGTGCAGTCAAAGTCTTCCATGCGATTTCCCGTATCTGAGGTAGTGTATGTAAGCTGAACCAGCATTTTATTTTGTCCAAATAATTGTGTTTCTCACAAAATAGATTGTGATGGTTTTCAGATGGCCATCAGAAAATACCTCTGATTCCAGAGCCATGCAGCAAATGAGCCAGAAAAAAGAGCCAGTTTTGTTGTAATGAATAAGGCCTAGAAACAGTGAGGTCTAGTCCTGCCTTAGGTATGAGTGCTAGCTGGGTGATTTTGGGCCAGTCATTCTCTCTTAGACCAATTCACCTCACAAGGTCATTATTGTGGGGGAAATGGGAGGAGGAAGGAGTATTATGTATGTTCACTGCCTTGAGTTATGTGTACAATAATAAAGGTGGGATTAAAAAAATCTAAAAATAAAAGTTCCATCATAAAGATGTTAAGGCATTCATGGATTTCTAGCATTCAGAACCAATAACCATAATCATTCTTTCATGTATGAATGGCATAGGAAAAAACCAAGGAAATAAAGGGCATTCATTTGTCTTTGAACAAATTTTTCACTTGGGTTCTCATTAATCTCAGAACAAGCTACATATTACACTTGTTACACTGAAGTAAGCGATAGCTTTCCACAAAAGAAATGTTCGACATGTGTAAATGCATATCAGGTAGAGATTTTATATTTCCTCAGGGTGCTACTTGTGGATAGTAGAATGTCAATCAACGCTGGAAATAGTAAAGCAGAAAATATGGTTGCATTGGCTGGCTTAAGAAACAGAAATAAAACAGGAGAATAACTTACCAGTTTCTGCCAACCGGATCGGTCGGTGCCGGTCCGTGGGGGCCGCCATCTTTTTTTGAATTTTTTTGAATTTATTATTTATTTTTTTTGAATTTTTTTTTCCTTCTGAGCATGCGCAGAAGCCAACTTCCGGCACTGTGCATGCGGTCACCATCTTTTTTTCAGCTTTTTTAAAATTTAATTTTATTTTTTGTTACTGAGCATGCGCGTGCACATGAAGCGCACACGTGCCGAGGCCCGCCCACGCGGCGCGGGAGGGAGCGAACTGGCAGCAAGGTAAGTTGGAACCCACCCTTGCAGACAGCATATACCAAAACCAAATTGACTGTATTATTGGCGGTAGGAAGTAGAAAAGCTCAGCAAAATGGCAAAAATGAGGTCAAAAGTTGGACTATGAAAAAGTGGAATAGAAAGAATATTGATGCCTTCGAACTTTGGTGTTGAAGAAAACGTCAGAGAATTTCATGAATAGCTAAGGAAACAAATAAACAGATGGATCATAGAACCAATTAATTCAGAGTTCTCACTTCAGGCACAACCTATCAGCCACATATTATCCTATTTTGGAAACATTAGCTTATGTCTCTGAATAACTTTATAATGCTGGGGAGGGTGAAAGAGAGGAGGAAAATAACCAGCAGCGAGATGGGTGTGATGAGGCATCATTGGAACACCTGACAAGCCAAGTTGAACCTAAATCATTTTGAAGAAAGGTGATGTACTCACTAAGAGTCAGCACCTACAATGGCCATAATCAATCAATCAATCAATCAATCAATCAATCCATTATTGAGTTTTGGAAATCTTTTGGTGACTACTGTATTGGGAATGTTTGGGGAAAGTCTTTCTTTCTTCTTTATTTAATCGGGGCCACTTAAGAAAACAGCTTGATTTGAATGAAAGGGCTTAAAACTAATTTCTATAACAATATTACTTCTATTTATCGTACACGGGGATTTGGGGCGGGATAGAAAGCGCTCGCGTAGAATTGGATACGACTGAATGGATAACATCATCATCAGTTTTGCTTAAGAACCGACCAAGTAAATACAGTTTTATTTTTTAACACCCAGGGGGCGCAATGGGATTATTCAACAGTCAGCTAAAGCGATTTTTGCCTTTTTCCAAACTTAAGATAACAAAAGGAAGTGGGATTTTGAAGTAAAGGGATTTTAACAAGGCGATATGGCAAGGTCAAATGACTGACTTTTTCGCGGATCGGCTTTTCACGGACTAACCTCCTCGCTCTGCAACAGGTAAATTTGCTGTTTCCATGCAACTGTCCTTAGCTTCTCACGTTGAGTTTAACTTCCCTTCCGCGCGTGTTTTGGGGAAGCTGTGGGGTGTAGAAATTCTGCATTGATCCCATTTTCCAACAAAAAGATAGGTGCATTTTATTTTCTTTACTGTAAAACAGGCTTATCCACACGCAGCCGGGAAACTATTATGTCCAGCAATGGCTTGATAAAATGCATATTATAATTTTCTGTTCATACACATATTCGTGGACTAATATTCTCTAAATTTAGGAATATGTTAGATTATGTGAAACTCCATTGTATTATTAAAGACAATAGGAAAATTTAGGAAAATTCATACTGTATACCTTTCTTAAAATTCTACCTGTGGGAAAACTGTTTGGTATTGTGACCATGCCATTAGGAAATATATAAATTGCACATACCCCATTTAGCTGTCTTTATAAACCTTGAAACTAAATAAGAATGTAAATTATTACATACATATTACATATAAATATCCTAGATATATTTCTAGGAAATATGCCCCATTGAAGACAGTTGAAAATAATCAATTATTACAATCCTGTCTATACTTAACAATAAATCCCATTTTTTGATCAGCTTGTTTCCAGTAATATACTGCATAGGATTGCTGTCTGAGAAAAATACCATGACAAGTAGAAATTTACTGAAACTGCAGATGCTCTATTTCTAATAAAAACCTAAACATTTTCTTTAGTATATGTGTCACAGTATATAAGTAGACTATTAAAAATAATTGCCATTTCCCCCTCCCATTTTTTTAAAAAGAAAAGGTAGTAGATATAAAAATGAAATACTAAAAAAAAATATCAATTTAATGGAGAAGTTTTTTTCTGTCTTTCAGAGATTCATGGCACATGGTGAGATTTCACTTGGTACCACTTGCGCTGATGAAAGAAAAGTTGGGCAGAATGGCTGCTTGAGATATATGATGGCTGTGTCACACATATAAGCCATTGTGTGAAGTAAGGAAGGTGCGTGTGAGTTGAACCAATACAGATAAATTGCTGTTTTGCAACTAGTTTTCATAATAGTACAGTTCTCTCAGAGTCCCGTGGTACTTTAGGATGTGTGTAAAACTGGAGACTGAATGATTTTCTATTAAATATTGTAATCACAGCAGTAAAAAAAAACATACAAAGTTTTAAAAAGATATAAGAATAAAAAAAGGGTAGAAGGTCCAGAAAAGAAAGAGAAAGAAAAGTAAAAATATAGCCAAGAAAAAATAGAAATATAAAGTGATTTTCACTTTCATCATAACAAATATAAACAATTTTAGTAACTTATCACCTTCTATATACAAATATATAACAAATGATCTTTTCTTCCTATGTCCCATCTCTTATCTACAAACAAATCCATAAAATTGTCACTATACACAAATACATAAATCCTGGCATCTTTTAATTCAGTATATCATTGTAGCAATACAGGTTGATTATTTTGATAGAATGAATATAACTAGCATTGTGGTCATCTTTCAGTCATTTTGCCCCTCATAATCCTGTTACCTCTTTATTTAATGCTCTTTTGTGTGCTTTGAAATGTGTTTATAAGTTTTTCGTAAGGTTTACATATTATTTTGTTTTGTTTTCTTAGTGCAACTTTTAATCTACTGTGTTGCTCTTAAAATCCCTTTGGTTCCTTGTAGGGAGAAACAAGCATAGCTAATTGGATGCTCCAAACATTTCCTTTCCTTCTTCCCCCCCCCCCCATGAATCACTTCTATCTACTTGCCGTATTGCAAGTAATTTAATGTTGATTGATTGATTAATAATCCTGTCACGTTTTCTTACTTTTAGACAAAGCATACCTATGCAGGGAATGATTTTTTTATAAGCTGGTGAGTAGTTATGGGAGAGAAGCAGTGGGGCTTCCCTCTGGTAAATGCTTAATGCAAGTTTTCTCAACCTTGGCAACTTTTAAAATATGTGGACTTCAATTCCCAGAATTCCCCAGCCGCACATCTTAAAAGTTGCCAAAGTTGAAAAGCACTGGAGACACAGGAATTCTGTTTGCTGAGAGACCTTGCTTTAAACTTAAGAACGTCTAAGCCATATTCACTCACCAACAAACCTGCAGCTTAAATATCTGTTTAAAAGTGGCTGAGTTTATTTTAAGCCAGTAATTTTACTCAGGGTTCTATGAAATGTCAGGTTGAAAAGTATGATCTCCAATCAACCAATCATTTAGGTCATTACAGCCTCATTACAGAAAACTAGGCTGGAAAAGGAGGAGCCTTCATTTCAGCTTCTCCTACAAAAAAACCCCAAAAAACAATTTGCAAACTTTTTTGGAGCTGTGCCATCATCAAGCTGGCTCCCTTCATCCCCCCCCCCTTATTTTTAAATTGCAGACATAAATTTCAAACATACTACCGGTACTCTGAATTGGCAAGATAGGCCAATTTGTCTTTGAATCCATTTGGTTCTCTCTCACAGATGGCGTTATTTTTTAGCAATCAAAAGAAAATGGAAAACCAGGCTTCTTAATTTGTTTCATTTCTTAATTTCCTGTATGAAAGTCACAGCTACTTTATAAACTAGTCTTTTCCATACAAAATCTGCCCTTTTTAAAAAAAAATCATTTTTGAAGCTTTGAGATGCAGAAATGCCAGGGGATTAAAATTGACCAGTGTATCTTTAAAAGTTCCCAGTTCCGTGTTGTAAAAATGTAGAAGGAAATGGTGTAATAGCTTCTTCCCATAGAAGCTTTATATAAGGCACTTTCAGTTTTTTGTGCCTTTAACAACTACTTTAAAGCAAATATTGTAGAGAATCAACATTCCTCAAGTTTGAACGTTTCTCTTGATCACATTTAAAATTTAAAATGTGAGCCCCTCCCTTTCCTTTGACACGAAACTGCAATCCCCCCCCCCAAAGATCTAAAAATGTTTTCATGGATATTATAAAACTTTTCAGAAACCTCTAGTAGTTTCTTGCCCTGTGTCCAAGGGCTTGGTATAAGTCATCAGGATTAAATGGTGTTGTGATATTCACTGTATGGTTTATCTCTCAACGTGTGATGCACAGGAGATCTAAAATGCCTTAAAATCAAGTGTTCCTTTGCTCTTAGGTCATCCTCATTCAGCTATGGGTAGTGATGATTCACCACCTGCATTGAAGTCAGTACGGAGGGCTTTAGTTAAGATCTTAGTTGTCTTAATGAGGTTCTGCCTCCTTTAACGTCTATGATTCCCCTAACCATGGAGTTAATGAGAGCGGATGCCCATACCATCCACCCCCAGACAGTCTGCCACATGCATAGAGCTAACTCCAAAGTGGTGGTGAAGTACCCTCCAGTATTCCCACTCCCTTTACCCTTTACCCTGGTAATTATTCAGCCTCTTATGACCCTCCTGTCTATCTCTTTTATCCTGGCCTCTATGCCTATTCTCCTTGTCAAACACAGCTGAGCCAATGAAGAGTGCAAAGGAGTCCCTCCATCTGCCACTTTCTATGTGTGCCCCCACTCTAAATAAAAATAAGGGTCATTTTTCTGGATCACACACCAGGGCCACGACAAATGAGTCCCAAAGGCTTTGATGCCTATGTTTGGACACAAGCAATTATCTCTAATTATTGTTTTTCTTTTCAGTTTGCCCAACATTAAAGAACCCTGCGAAGCAGCTTTAAAAAGGGGGCTCAGGAGAGTGAATAATATATTTCTTTAGACGATTCGGCCCTGCACATACACCTCCCCCTCCTCCTTTGTAACCTTCCCCTCCCTCAATGTTTCCATATCGATGGAGACACAATCTTCACAAATGTTCAACACATAATATGGATTGAGCTTGCGTGTGGGACATTTTTTTTAAGAGTGTGTGCGTGGTTGTGTGTCTGTGTAGATGATTCTTAAGACAAGATGTAAACATTTGTATAAATAAGTTGCAGATGGCAAAGAACATGGGAGATGAATATCTGTTAAGGGTGGTGAAAGTAAAAAAAGTAAACTTTAAAAATTTGTTTTAAAAGTTTAAAATATTAACACTTTCCATGAGTCATAAAATATTAAAATGTAGTCAATTTTCTCCACAAGCAAAAAAGTACTTAAGAATGAAAAACAATCAGTTGGTTATAATACATAATAGATTAAAGATAATCTCTGCAAACATATTCTGGATATTTTATAGACCATATTGTTAAATGCCACTATTAATATATCTTCATTAATGTGTATGAATAAAGGATGGACATGCACACAAATACATACACCAAACGCAACCAAAAAATGTTCCAAACTAGAAATTTCAAACTGCATTTATTTAAGGTGATTATACCATTGTTAATTTTAATAAAACTGAAGATTCAGCCCATAAACATTTATTTGAACTGTATTTACTAATGTTACATACACAATCATAATTATTGGATTAAGGCAAAAATCAATTTCATTCAGGTGATTTTTTTGGTCCTTAAAACTGACCTAAAATGCACTCGTTAACACATTCTCTTTACTGATTCTGCTATGGATAGTTGGGTGTTAGATATAACGTGTACAAAAAATATCTATTTGGAGAGCATAGTAAACCAAACTGATAAATAATGCTGGTTTACTGAACACGAATGATGGTGCAAGTATTTGATTACTGCTCTTTGTGTCCTCCTGCTAAATAAACAAATGTGGGTGGCTTTCTCCATGAATTTGCGTGACCGCCTTATGCCACATTCCTCCCATCGACCAGTGAGGTCGCACAGGGTTGGCCTTCTTCAGGTCCCGTCGGCCAGACAGTGCCGGCTGGCGGGACCGCGGGGGAGGGCCTTCTCTGTAGCCGCTCCGACTCTGTGGAACCAACTTCCCCCCGAGATCCGTACTACCCCCACCTTACTGGCCTTCCGTAAAGCCCTTAAGACCTGGCTTTTCCGGCAGGCCTGGGGCCAATAGTTGTTCTGATTGGCCCATGCATGGTTGTGTGAATGTTTTATTTTAAATATAGTTGGGTTTTTTTTTTTCCCCTTTCTTTTTTAAATTGTTTTTATATGTTTTATTTTTTATGATGTAAGCCGCCCAGAGTCCTTCGGGAGTTGGGCGGCATATAAATTTTATAAAATAAATAAATAAATAAATAAAATAAATTTGTCATTAGATGAGTATAAGAAACTAAGTTTTGTTCTCTCTCTCATTAATGGTTTATTAAACCATTGAAGCTTGTTTAGCCATTCCCAGTTGTAAGAAAAACTAAGTGAAAATGACTGAACATCTATCATCATGCCACTCTTTCTCCTTAAATGAGAATTCTTTATAACATTAATTTACTATTATGTCTGAATGCAGTTTGTACATCTCTGTCCTTGCTCTTATGTGCCAATGAACCAAACTTATGTGAAGATTTGCATTTTTGTCAAGTTTTAGACATAAGAATTCCTACTACTCTCCATTGATAGCCTCTCACAAGGAGTTGTCTTGTTTGGGGTTCAGATGGATTTGGTTGTTTTTGCTATATTTTTCCTTCAATGTTCTTGGGGAAAGACACAATAAGTTGTGGGATGGATGAACACATCATTGGTTTGGGCAGCTATCTTGACAAGATTTTATGTAGGCTACTTTAAAGAAGGATAATTATTTGATGTAATTTCATTCTCAGAGATAGAAGATGAGGTGAGAGTGGGATGATTTATTAGCGGTTCAACTAGTGTGAAATATTTGTTTATCTTTAATGGAAAAATACACAGAGACCAAAATGTGTAAATACAAATACAAACCATGTGCATATCTACATTTGAGTAATTTACCTACAATTACATTATAACATATTACTTGGCCAAAACTGTTATCCATATGTTAGAGAACTAAATGATAAAAGACGATTCCAGATGTCTTTTCTGTGTTGCAGAAACCTGAGCCAAGGTAGCTTCATTTTGCCAACATTGCTTCTATTCAGCTTGTAGTAGGTCTCTTGTCCTAGGAAATAGCAGAAGGAAAAACTATGCTAGGAAAAAAGTTCTGCATAAATGTAGATCCTCCAATCACATAATATATTTGTATAATTCTTTTACACAAGTGCCAAAGGTAATGCCACAGCATTCTCCATCAACATTTCTATATCTTTTAGATCCAGTCCGTGTGTTACACCAATTAACACAGAATGTAACAGTTCTAGCTAGCTTAACCAAAGACCTTACTTAGATTAGAGCTACAACTTAAAAAGGTATTTATTCAGTGCAATCTTGTACATATGCATTATTTACTCATCAGAACGTCCTATTGAATCATAATTGGGCTTATTTCCAGGCAAGCGTGCCTAGGATTACAATATTAGTTAATTCATCCCAGTGGTGGTTGGGAGAGGTAGGTATGGCGGGAACCGAAGGGCAGACCATGTGTGGAGAACTAGTACTCGCTGTATCAAAGCGATTGCCTGTTCTGACCCTTCTGGTGACTTGGGTTTTCAGGGCCCTGGCCTCAGGCTGCTGCTGCTTAATGCCAGATCGATTGTGAACAAAGCCCCTCTCGTCCGAGATTTAATCCTGGAGGAGAGAGCAGATCTGGCATGTATAACCGAAACCTGGCTGGGACAGGATGGGGGTGTTCCCCTTTCAGAGATCTGCCCAGATGGGTTTCAGGTGCTGCACCAGTCACGACTCCAGGGAAGGGGTGGGGGAGTGGCTATCATAGTCCAGAAGAGTCGTTGTCCTCGCAGGATCCCTGCCCCTGAGATTGTTGGGTGTGAGTCTCTCCTTGTGAAGTTGGACTTAGGGGTGCAGGTGGGTTTGTTGTTGACGTACCT
>QLTV01002530.1:1119799-1148591 GCA_003457575.1 Thermophis baileyi
TGATGACACAGATAAACCTCGACTGTGTTGTAGGACTGAAGACACAGATAAGCCTCCAAGTGGCCTCAACAACTCTCTAAAAGAATGCAAATGACCAGCTGTCTGCAAGAAATATAAATCCTTCCATTCCTCACCATCCAGTCAGAGCTGAAGAAGCTTCTTTCGTGAGAAGAGCGAAACGTCTTCAAAGAAAAACAAGAAAGTCCAGTTGCCTTTTGAAAAAGCACCTTTGGGACTTCTTAAGTAATTAATTCAATTTTTGCAACAAACTTCAGTCCCCTCAATTTCAGCATCAGTATGATTAAGTTTGAATCCTACTCAGTCACTGGAATGTAATTGATTAGCAAAGCCCGATCAGCTTCCCACCTTTATAGAGGGAGAACATGGGAATAATCTATCTGTACCTAACTGATGGGGATCGATGCTTCAGCCTGCCATGACTCTCAGTATTTATTTCTTTTCCTTTCTCATGCAGGAAGGTCAGTTGGGCATCAGATTAACATTTCCTATGCTGTATGTAGCAAATGGAGGAGGAGGTTGAAGGAGATAAAGTGCATTCCAGATTCCAGCATTCTTCGCATTTAAATGATGCAATGAGGCTTTCACTCTCCCTCCTTCAGTGAGATAAAAAAAGGTGCTGACTGAAAATGTCAAACTTAAGATTTAAGGAAAACATAGGACTACAAGGTCAAAGGTAGAAATGTTACATAGAAATTAATTATGGTTCATAAGGCCCCAATGTTGGGGGGATTTTTTAATAGATGAATGGTTATTTCCTTTCATATTTCAGTGACATGAGAGATGAGTGCCAAAAAGAAAACAAAAAGGAACCTCGCTATTCACATATGAAGCAAGATAGTCTTTAGCTTATCGTGCTATGGTTACAGTTAAGATTATCTTTTTTTTTACAGTAAACAATAACTCCAAATTGTTCCAGTGAAATAGAAAAGTTCTACCATTCTCTGTTGTAGAACTAGAGATACTTTTAGGATAGGATGGGATGGGATGGGATGGGATGGGATGGGATGGGATTGATGACAAAAACTAAAGAACCGGGAAGAAGGGGAAAAGTTAAAGAGTTAAAAAATAGTTATTTAAAAACCCATAAGATTGATAGACATAAGAATAAGAACATATAAATATAATATAAGGATAGAAGTTCTAGTCCAACCCCCTGCTCAGGCAGGAGACCCTATAGCATTTCAGACAAATGATTGTCTAATCTCTTCTCCAGTATCTCCATTATTCAAGCACCCACAACTTCTAGAGGCAAGTTGTTCCACTGATAAATTGTTCTGTCAGGAAATCTCTCCTTATTTCTAGGTTGGTTCTCGCCTTGATTAGTTTCCATCCATTGCTTCTTGTCCTGCCTTCAGGGGCTTTGGGGGATAGGTTGTTTTTCTCTTCACATGCATTGGTGTTACTGTAGACATTTCCTGCTGTCATTACTTGGGGCAGCTGAGTCTTTCTGCTTCCACCTCAATGTAGTACAAAAGTGCTGATTTTGGGTGAAAATAATGTAAAAGCTTTGACAGACCCTATCCTTCTCGGAGGGAATAATTGCCCAACCTTCTTTCTGAAGCTTAGATCTTCGGTCACCCTGAAAGGTTCTCTAAACAGAATGCTGGTTTCATGATTTGGTATTGCCCACTTATACAAGTTATGATGTCAGATTTCACTCATTTTCTTCAGGCAAAGCCCCAGCTACTTATTGCAATTGTATTTTTCCTCCTATGGATGTGAGGTACTTTTGTTTCTGTAAGACCTTAACGTCTTGAGACAGGGTGGTGATTTTGTCTGCTTGTTCTCAACAAGACTGTCAGCAGAGCAAATAATTATAGGTTAGTTTCAAACTGGCACTGAGACATAGAAACCCCATTGGGAAGTAATTTCCATTTCAAAGATCATTGAGGTAAAACTAATCCTGAGATTATAGAATTATGTGCAGTTACAATATTGCTGGGTTTTAAAAAATGTTGACTGCTATATTTCTGCTTTCTTCCCCATTCTACACATGGTTGGAGGATATAAGTAACTTGATGCATAGCAACTCTGAAAAGATAAATAATGACATCACTGACTCAGTCAAGGAAGCCATCTTCCTGGGCTCTTCCATTTGAGCACTGGAAATGTATCAGTAATGATCTATGGAATAAAGCAATAGTAGTAACTAACAGGTGGCATGATAAAAACTGATATCCCTACTATCTTTTGAATTACTAGCAGTAGATTCATTATTCCTTCAGCAATTTAACTCTTGCAGCATTCAGTTCCTTCAGAAATTTCAGGTCATGAAGAGTCAGCACTGGAACCTTATCTGAAAGCCAGGGGTGTCATTTTCTTTTATTATCATTATTTTCAATACATGTAGGCAAAGGAGGTACTGATGGATTTTTCCCTCTTCCTCTTTTGTGATGGAGGTATTGTTTTTTCTCTCTGATTTTTCCATTTTGGTTTATTTATGCATCATGTCCCATATTTTATTTATTTCATACTAGAAACTACATTTTTGGCTTTTAGCAGTTTGCCATCATAAGTATCCATGACTAACCACACTAATAAACCATATATTACGATGTCACAAATCATAAACCGTGTATTACCATGTCACAACACCAACTCTTCCCTTTTGTACTTGTGTCACAAAATCACACTAAAAAACATAAGCGACGACATCACATCTGTGCAATCGCATCTGTGCAATGTATATTTTGCCACTACTTCTCTAAATATATGTCTTGGAATGCCTATGTTTGCCACCAAAATTGTGTTAATGCAGTTTGCTGACAACAAAAAAGAGATTTAGGAGTGGGCAGAATTATGAATCAAGCATTACAGTGAAATGATATTTTTTGGAAAGTAAGCTCATTCAAGTAACTGTTTGTATATTAACGAAGAAATCTTTTGTACTGCATGACATAATACCCTTGAAAATCAGTTTTTTAAAAGAACTTGTAACATAGCAGAATGGGCCTGATTTTCAGGAGGAGGCAAGCACAACCCCCACTTTGTATATATCAGCAGTGTAGTCCTCTAGAACAGAGGTGTTTAACTTTAAGACTTGTGGACTTCAGCTCCCAGAATTCCCCAGCCAAGTCTTAAAGTTTCCAAGGTTGGACACCTCTGCTCTAGACTTATCGACAGCAAGACTGTAGCATCAAATAAGTCCTAAAATAGCTAGTGCAGTCAATAGAACTACAGATAAATTATTAATCAAATCTCTTGAAATTAAAAAAGAGAGAGAAAGAAACATGAGATATACCTAAGTAGTCCAACTTCCTGCCATTACCATAACCCTAATGAGGGCTTCCTTTTCCTGCCTCGTTTTTAGAGTCCACTTGATTGCATGGTGATGTGTGAGAGAAGGAAAGCACACACAAAGGAATCTTCCTTGTTTGTTTTAATTAAACTTTAATAACAAAAGGCCACCCAAGGAAGTATATTCTGAGTTCAGAACATGGAACCACAGAGCAAATTCAAGTAAAATAAAAGATGAGCCATGCAGAGTAATGTCTCCTATAGCATTCCTCTGGTTTTCATTCAGTTCTGTACATGTACATTTGTTATTAATCAACGGCTTGCATTTTAAATGCAGTGAATTGAAAAGCCGAGGAGGCTATTCCATCTGAGCAAACTATATTAATATTTGCTTGAATAATCCACGAATAATCTATTTAAGATGATGTCTGGCCAGCAGTGTGGTCTTCTTGGCAATAAGTACACTCCCAGCTGGTGGTTTTAATATCGTTCTGTCCTCTATTACTTTTATGTTGTGTTCCAAATTTTCTTGTTCAGATGGGTCCAGTTCTTTATAGAAACAGACTTTCCACTTTCAGAATTTCTATTTTCAATCACAATTATATATCATGTATTCATTCCTAAATAGTATGGGCCATATTTCTGAAGCATCTACACAGTTTATGGAACGTATATTAGATAATTCCAGAATATTCCAGAGTCCTTCGGGAGTTGGGCGGCATACAAATTTTAAAAATAAAATAAATAAAAATAATATTCATCTCTCTCTCTCTCTCTCTCTCTCTCTCTCTCTCTCTCTCTCTCTCTCTCTCTCGTGTGTCAAACTCGATCCCATCATGGGGCATATCAGGTTTTTGTTTGCCCTTGGGGGTCTGGGGTGGGCGTGGCCTGATCATCGCGGCCAACTGGGTGGACGGGGTCGGGTGGGTTGGGGCCAGGGCGGCATGGGCCGGTCTCTTGCCATCTCTGGGATGTCCCTGTGGGACAACTCTGGGCATATCGCGGGCCAGATCCAGCCTGCGGGCCACCTGTTTGACACCCCTGCTCTACAGTAGATAATCCTTGATTTATGACCACAATTAAGCCCAAAATTGCTGTTGCTAAGTGAAACAGTTGTTAAGTTAATTTTGCCCCATTTTGTGACCTTTCTTGACACAGTTGTTAAGTGAACCATTGCAGGTGTTAAGTTAGTAACAGGGTTGTTAAGTGAATCTGGCTTCCCCATTGACTTTGCTTGTCAGGAAGTCACAAAAGGTAATCATAAGACCCTGGGACACTGCAACCGTCATAAATATGAGTCAGTTGCCAAGCGTCTGAATTTTGATCATGTGACTATAGGGATGCTGCGATGGTCATAAGGGTGAAAAACTGTCATAAAACACTTTTTTCATTGTAACTTCACTAAATGAATTGTACATTCAGGACTGACTATGTGTGTGTGTATATATAAAACAAACTCTGCCAAATTATACATCAGGGGTGGGTTCCTCCCGGTTCGGACCGGTTCTCCCGAACCAGTAGTGGCCCGCTGGTGATGTCACGATGACATCACTGAACCGGATCGGTCGGTGCCAGTCCGTGGGGGCCGCCATCTTTTTTTTAAAAAAAAATTTGAATTTTTTTTGAATTTTTTTTAATTTTTTTTATTTTTTTCCCCCTTCTGAGCATGTGCAGAAGCCAACTTCCGGCACTGTGCATGCAGTCGCCATCTTTTTTTCGGTTTTGTTTTCTGGATTTTTTTTTTCTGCGCATGCGCATGCGCATGTGCAGAAGCCGACTTCCAGCACTGTGCATGCGGTCGCCATCTTTTTTTGGCTTTGTTTTTTTTTGTTTTTTTCCCCCGGATTTTTTGTTACTGCGCATGCGTGCGCGCGCCCATGAGGCGCGCCCACATGGTGCGGGAGGGAGTGAACCGGCAGCGGTGGTAAGTTGGAACCCACCCCTGTTATACATATATGCATAACTGCAATGTTTGTTTACTAATCTTTTGAAGATAACCTATAAAGGAATACATAGTCAAACTACCAAAGTCACTTGAAGAAATAGAACAGACCAGCATGGGACTCCGCTTACCAAGAACTATTTTCCTCCTTTCTGATAGTTTTGGCATCATTTGTTTTCAACACAGAGAGCTGGAGTGGAAGGAATGCCAATGTACTAGCTGGTCAAAGTTGCATTTTATAAATAAACTTCATAAAATTATTTAATTCAAAAATAAACAAAACTTCAAAGTACAGCTTCAGAACAATAGATCTAAAATTAATTTAATAAAAAAAATATATTTGGGATGAGTAACAGGAAAACTAGCAAAAAAGCATGACTGGAATGCAGAAAAAGTTTTTTTTTTTTACTTTTTATTTTTACTTCAATAAAAGAGATATAGCAATGCATTTGCATTGCATCTGACACTCAGTATCTTCCTCAGTCCTTCCCAGATCTTCTCTACTGCTATCTTGTAAATATAATAGAAAAGAATATAACTCTACTGGGAGAAAAGGATATGAAATGTTAGCTACAGCAAGAACAGGAGAAACATATGCAACTTCATTTGTATTTCCACTTATTGAGTGTGCCATGAAATAAACTAGAATCACATTTCTTGTGTGGGAAGATTAGTTTTCTCTAAGTGCTAGAAGAAGATAGAAATTATGATTTACACAATGCTTACTCAGAGGTGGGTATACTAATATTTTTTTAAATAAAATAACCATAGACCCTTACCACAGAAGTATCTTATTGTAACTGCTTCTCCTGTAAACATAAAAATAATGGCTCCATGATAGGAACTGAAAATGGCAACAAGGTTGGGGAACAAACCCCTCACACTACACAGAAATTTTATGGCATTCTCTATGATTACGCATCTTTGGTTTGCTATTGTTTGGGTTTCAAAGCAGGCCTAATAAAATATAGCTAAATTAACTGTGGACTATGCTCTGAGTCAAGCAATATTCCTAATTTAATCAGAGTGAACATGGCCTAAAATTGTATTCAGTGGTAGACAAGACAACTATTATGAAGCAAAGGTTCTAGGCAAGAGGAAGCTCTTCTTTGGCTCTTAAACTTGTGGTGTTCCCACAACAGACTCTATTGAGAATATCCTGTGCTTTGTAGCTTTGGTTCTTTTTATCTGGCTTATAACCCAGCTGCTATATATTATCTTATACATTGGGCCACAAAGGTGCTTTCTATAAGCATGATTGATCCATTACTAGCATCCTTCCCCTCTCATTCACTGCCTTTCAGTCTAATGTTTGCAGACCCCATTCTCAGCCACTTGTACATTTCAGCACTTGAAACATACCGAGAGGGACAATTGGCTAACTAGTATCCATACCCCCCTTTCTGTGTTTCTCTAGCTTTCTCCCCAATCCATTGTGTCGGCTGATTGTGCTGTCATAAAGATGAGAGTTTGGGGCCTGTTTTGCTCAGAAGAAGGACTCTAGCTTTATTGCATCCCATCCCATCCAATGACCCCTCCCTCTCTTCTCCCAGTTCTTATCATGAGAGCCTATTCAAAGGAAAATTACACCAGACTTCAATGGGAAAGGGAGGGGGAGTGTCCCGATGTTTTGGAGGCTATTCATTGCCACAGCCACAAAAGGTGAGAACTGAAGAACAAGCCTCTTCTGCTTTAATTGTAAAATGTTTCAAACAAACAGGGTGGGGGGAGAACCCTATTGAGATCGGGTGGTCCCATTTCCCAAAGACGAGCAAGTTCAATAATATACTGGTCAACAGAATTACCCTATCCGGACAAAGCTTTTGTTGTTTTTTTCCAGAAAGGACTAAAATAACCACTTGGAGATGTTAAACTAAAGCATGGCATTTTAATATGAAAATGGAAGCCTAGGATATCTTGGTCCTCCATCACAATGACTGCCCTCAATTAGATCGCTTAGGCTTGGCAAATTGGTTCCTGCAGGCTCTTCTAATCATAAAAATTAATCCATCCATATTTATAGCAAGTTCTGTTTTTGCAGAGCTGGTTTTGCTCATTTCCATAGTAACAACAAGTGCCTATTTTGGCTTGGTGCCATGGTGTAATATTGAAGAATGTTCTTTTCATCCCTTTTTGCAAGAGAGGCTGGTATGAATATTTATATTACACTTTGCATTTTGATGGCAACCTCTGTATTTTCTCTTGATTGAAAATGTGATATATATTTTTATTATTACACTAAGGACATCTAACGCAACCATTTTTAGTGCCATTGATAATGATCTCTCATTTTGAGATAATTTTTAATGGTCCTGGTCTCTCAGGGTGATTCATTGGTAGGATCAACCCAGCAATGTTTGGGTTTCAGATATGGAAATAGAGTGGAGAAGATCAATGTTTCCCCTTCTCTATTAAAAGAGCCCACCATTAGTTGTGAATCATAAAATCCTCTTAAAAATAAAAGTGTTTTGCTTTAAAGGAGTGTTTTGGGGTCAGACAAATCCCATCAACTTAGAATTGTATATTGCAATAGAATGTCCCTTCAATGGGAATCAGCTCTATTGAATTCCATAAGGCTTAATTCTAAGAGCAAGTAAAGATACAATGAAAGTGACAAAAGAAAATGGCATCATCTAGCAGCATCCACAACATAAGACAATGGTACCAAAATGACAACACACACTTCATCACATCATCACACAAATGACATATTTGTGTCCTGATGTCTGAGAAAAGTGCACCAGTTGCAGTTGGTTTGCATGTTGATATTGTCACATATTTGACCCCCATAGGTGCCCATAACAAGATCAAGAAGCCTTATGGTTAAGGGAGTAGTCCATGGGATCCACACCTGCTATAATTATGTACTGTCTCCAACTCCATTAAGATCAAAGGTAAAAAGGAAAATTACCATTTAATAGACACTTGACTAACTTTTTTCTTTTCTTTAAAAATGTACTTTCACTTTCATGCTTTAAAATATAGTTTGGGTTATTTTCAAATGGTATACTTTTGACTTTGACATTAATTAATGTAAAGATGAAGAGATTCATTTCTATGACCTAAACCCTAGAAAATGTCCTCCTGGATTTAAATGATATGACTATGTATTCATAAATACACAAAGGGAGACATAGAAAAAGAGAGAAAGACACCATTCACGATCAGGTATATTTTCAAATAGAGAATACAAAAAACTTTCTATACAAAACACAGAAGTACAAAAAATTCTGAAGCCTGATTATCATTTCTCAGACCTTGAAAAAGGTAGCTGTTACTTGGCACTATTTCCCCCCCCCCCCCAAAAAAAAGCTGCTAAGAGGGGGGGGGGTTGAATAGAGGGATGGAAATTGCATAATCCTTTCCTTATAGGCATGGAAATTGCATAATCCTTTCCTTTTAATACTCAAACTATTAGGAGTGAGAAAAGAAATGATTGAAAAGAAGTTGTGGGAGTATGGTGAGATGTCACTGCATAGTTTACATATATGTTATATCCATTATAAGAAGGGGGGAGGCAGGGAGAGAGAGAGAGGGAGAGAGAGAATAAATAAACGTGTGAATAAATGTATATAAAAAATACACTTCTCACTCTTACGGGGAGTATGTGTTTTCTCCAATCTTGGTAATAGACAAGGACCAGAAAACAGCAGGGGCGATAGATGGATTGGTGCCATGTAACAGCAACATCAGGAAAAATTAATATGAGAAGCTGGAGAAGTACCTGGGCTTGAAGAAGAAACTAAAGAGGATGTGGAAAGTAAAGGCCAAAGCAGTCAGAGTGGTGATAGGAGCACTCAAGACTGTGACTATTAAGTTGAGAGAGTGGCTCCCAACAGACAGAATGGGACACTAAGGTACTAAGAGGCACTAAGAGTAATCAACTTAATCCTGCGTAGCTTCTTCTCTGGCAACATTACACTGCTAACTAGAGCATACAAAACGTTCGCTAGACCAATTCTTGAATACAGCTCTCCTGTCTGGAACCCGCACTGCATATCGGACATTAATACAATTGAGAGAGTCCAAAAATATTTCACGAGAAGAGTCCTCCACTCCTCCACTCGCAACAGAATACCTTATTCCACAAGACTTGAAATTTTGGGCTTAGACAACTTAGAACTACGTCGCCTTAGGTGGTCAACGCCTGGAATTCACTACCTGACTCTGTGGTTTCTTCCCCAAACCCCAAAAACTTTAACCTTAGACTGTCTACTGTCGACCTCACCCCATTCCTAAGAGGTCTGTAAGGGGCGTGCATAAGCGCACCAGCGTGCCTACCGTCCCTGTCCTACTGTCCTATTGTCCTCATCTATCTGTATTCACCTTGATTATGTTTATTTTTATACCTATACCTGCTATCTTGTACATGTTTGACAAACAAAATAAATAAATAAAATAAATAACTTGCCATAGCCAACTCACCACAGCCAACTCGTTGCAGGACAACTCGCCACGGCCAACTCACCATGGGACAACTCACTGCAGGACAATATAACAATTCTATTTAATTATTTCAAATAAATAAAAAATATTTTAATTTTTGCCATTCGCATTTCATTCTGTCCCTCCTTTTGCATCCTTTTTTTAATGATTCTATCCCACTATTTCTTTGATATTAGTGTAACTCTTGTCCTGCAATGAGTTGTCCTGCAATGAAATAACTGTGGTGAGTTGTCCCACACTGAGTTGTCCACAGCAAGCTGGCCGTGGTGAGTTGGCCGGGGCAAATTGTCATAGACCCCCCACCGATCCCAGGAACAACATCAGAGGTCTCTGTCTCAAGAGGTCAGCATTAGGAACGCAGAACCCTCGAATTCCCAGACCTCTGGTAGAGAACCCAAGATTGAGACACCCACATGCCACCCATAGGGATGAGAAGAGATTTTATAAAAATATAGATTCCTTTCCTTAACAAACAAATACAAGAACCAAACCAAGACAAATACCAAACTAATTTCAAATCACATGGCTGTTACAAAAAGGATTACCTTTGTCAAACATTTTACTTTATGATGTATAATTTTACTGCTTTATACTCAAAAGCTAGTTTTGTTTGCATGTAAAACTGTAAGGCTTTGCAAATAAAGTTTAAATTATATAACTGTTTTCCACAAAATGACTCGATATGCCCACATTATTTTCACTCTAGATCCTGAAGAGGATTCGCTCCAAATTTTAAAAAAGGAACTCCATAGAGTGCTTCCCTCAGCCAATTCTACCTGCAAGCCAATGTCTCCGCATAGCTTGTTTGCTCTAGTATGCCTGCTGAGCAAAGATTTTTGCTCTTTAACTATCTGACAATAATTTAAAGGAATAATGAAAAATAAGATGAAGGATTTAATAATGGGTTACTATGTCCAGATTTCCACCATTCTTGGTTTTACCAGTACCAGTAGAAAAAAAACATCAAAGGAAGGAGATTCTAATTGATAGGTGAGCTCCTTTTTTTCAGTCTTATTCTATAAATTGGATTTTAAGGAAGCAGGGAAACAGAGTAGATTTACATATTCTTGACTGATGTGAAATCCTGATTTCTCCACTGTCTTTTTTCCTCCCTTTCTTCCATCCACAGCGAAGGAAGTTTTCAAAACAGGCACCCAACGAATGCTTCCCATCCTCATAGGATGCACTTTATCTCAACCAATTCATTATCCGGTTAAGTTATTGGTTCTTTCTCTATTTACAAGATGTCAGTGGAGCAGTTTCACATAAAAATCCAGCAGCAGATTTTTTCTTCGTAGCTCTGTGTAACTAATAAATATCTCTTTAAAAGAAGGAGTCTAATTCTACAGTATATCCTGTGCCAATACAGGTTACTCCTGTATGGAGCTCTCTGTGCATGGGTACTTGTGCTGCTTACACAAGTTTATACAGATAACCGGACTGGTTGGTGACTTTCAGAAATGCTCCACCCCCCCCCCACCCCCCCATGAGCATGTCATCTCTATTCAGATGTTCCAGCTATTATGACTTCCCACCTAGAATTCAAATGATGGGTAGAAAAAATATACTTCAAACAGCCCTTGAAATCTACTACTGCCTCCTTCTTTTCCTTGGTTCCTTCCAAATCATGCCTCCCTAGAATTTTAAAAGCTATAACTACGGAAGCTAGATGTCAAACAGCAGTAGTAGTTATTTGGGCTAAGAAATAAACACCCCAAATTCAGAGATTTATTAGATCAATATAGGTCAGGGGTCTTCAAACTTGGCAACTTTAAGACTTGTGGACTTCAACTCCCAGAATTCTCTAGCCAGCTATGCTGGCTGGAGAATTCTGGGAGTTGAAGTCCACAAGTCTTAAAGTTGCCAAGTTTGAAGACCTCTGATATAGGTGTTACAGTAGTTGCAAGTTTTTAAGTTTCTTAGAGACATAGTTAAAGCAGGTGGAAGGGAAGATGGGAGGAAAATGGCTTTACTGATTTTAAGCCAAGTCCATACCAGCAATGTTCTCATCTAGTCACAACTTTCTTCCCTTAGTATGAAATTGGTTCTCACTTCCTTCTCCAAAAGGACTCCACAGGTCCATTCCACAGACTTAGAAGTGTTGGTAATTTCATACCTGAAAGTTTGCATTTTTAGATCTGTAACTGTGCAGAAGACAAAAACAGTTTTATGTTGATATCAGACCTGAGCTGCAAAAATCCAAATGACCACAAGATGTCAGCACAGATCCAGAGAAAACTCTTCTAGTGGTCATACAAAATGTGAGGATAAAAGTCAAAATCACACCGAGTTTAACAATCCCTGTGATCAGAATTGTGCCTCAAACTATACAGACAGAAAAGATTAGCACAAAATAAAGTTCCAGGATTATGATGTAGAACTTCATGTTGAGTTCACCTTTTATTTTTATTACAGACGAAACAATAATATTTCATCACTACTGGGTCTTATAATTATTTTCATTCTCTTTTATACACCTACTGTACAAGAAGAAAATCCAGATGTCCTCAGCAATTTTAATACTGCATTTACACTCAGCAAGCAATTTTTCTTGTCCTAACTGTGAACTCAAGGCATGGAATCAATTAGAAATAGTTTAGACATTATCTGCTTAGCTTGACGAAAAGACTCTTCAAGGAGTAGAAGCATTGAAAAATGACAACCCCAATGTCTTGATTTCAAAGATTCCTCAAAGGCCTCTATTATATTGCCTCAAAGTAAAAAAAAATGGATCACAATATATTTTATTATCAACTCAACACTTCAAAATTTTGGTGTCTCAGGAATTACTACTGGACATAGCTGTATGAAGAGCATATAATTTGCAGCAGTTTACATTTGAGAACAAATAATCAGGGATAAATTAAACATTGTGAAAATGGTCTACTCTGTATCAGAACCACTGCAAACCAGCAATGTGAAGTCTGATTCACCCCAGCTCCTTTCTCTAAAACAATTTATTATGTTCATATGAGAACAGGTTTAAGAAAGAAACTTTATAAGCTCTCAGTGATGTTTTTGAAATTCCATATTCTTGTGCGAAAGATATGATAGGAAAATTTGAATCCCCTCTTTGAAATCACATACATATGTGCAGCAATTAAAGTCTGGATCAGATAAATTGGTGTTTATAATTAAACATACAAAAATAGGATATAGAGTAGGACATAATTTGCATTATCTAGTATAGCCTTCAGAATAAAACTCATCTCCATAAGAAGATTCTCCCCTATGGTTATAGATAGCCATTCACACATTACTGACCTATTAGGAAACAGATTTTATCTAAGGTTTTGTTTTTGTTTTTTTTGCATAGGTTGGATCTGGAGTCCCTTGCAGTTCAGGAAACCAAGTAGTAGCTCTACAAAACCATCAAGATAATGAATGAAAACAAGTGGCAAATGCTTGGCCTATAATAGCTAAAAGGACAAAAAGATATGGGTATCTAAATTAAAGGTTAGGTTTGGTATTAAAGGTTAGGTTTGGTATTAATCACGTTACTTATCCTCAACTAAATCTAAATAATTTTATTTTATTTTTTATTAACTTTTGTCATGATGAATTGTATTCCAAAAATTTCATGTAAATAAGCCAGGGACAAAAAAAGTCACGAGATCAAAAATGTCAGGGATGAAGTGTCTGAACAAGGAAGAAAATAAGTATCCCCTGGATTAGTACAGATAGTTCTCAACTTATGACCACAATTGAGTCTAAAATATATATGGTTAAGCGAAACATTTTACAACCTTTCTTGCCACATTGGTTAAGTGAATCATTGCAGTTGTTAAGTTAATAACATTGCTGTTAAGTGAATCTGGTTTCCCCATTGACTTTGCTTGTCAGAAGGTCACAAACGTTGATCATATGACCCTTAGACACTGCAACTGTCATAAATAGGAACCAGTTTCCAAGCGTCCGAAGTTTGATCATGTGACCAAGGGGATGCTGCAACAGTCATAAGTGTGAAAAACGGTCATAAGTCACTTTTTTTCAGTGCCATTATAACTTTGAATGGTCACTAAATGAACTGTTGTAAATTGAGGACTACCTGTTGACAGTTGTCCTTTGTTGATGCATGCAGCAAAAGATAATGCTTGGGAAAAGTGGATGAAGGCAGGGAATGTCATGTCCAACATCCTGAACCAGAAGGAAGGACTTTTGTTTAGCAAAAACCAAGGAAGATAATTTGGCATCGTGGTAGGAAGATACAGGGAATCCCATGTCACTGGTCTCTGGTGCAAACGAACGGAACCTCATATTTGTACAGACAGTTCTGAAGGACTGACTCTAAACAGGGTTCATTTCTGAGTCATGACTTTGTTAGCAAATAGCAACTGAAACGTGGCTACAATTGCTAAAGAGACAATTGTCTCTTAGTCAATTACATTTGACAACCTGCTTCACTGAATTGCACAAAAATGCCTACGTCTTCTCTTCCAGCCTTTGGAAAACCTAGAAATCTGCTGATTGTCTGTCTTGCAGTTTTCCTATTTATTGCAAGGGGCTTAAGATAATTGAATAAAGGATAATCAATTGAAATTAACAACCCGCTTCATCTGGGAAGAAAAGGAAACCCTATCTATGTTCCACAGTGATATATATTTATTTTTTATTTATTTATTTATTTTGTCAAGCATATATACAATTACAGAAAAAGTATAAACATGATTGTGAATACGTAAAACGTATAAACATGGTTATGTATACATGAGATGGTTACGAATACATGGGGACATTAGGACAGGGACGGTAGGCAAATTGGTGCGCTTATGCACGCCCCTTACAGACCTCTTAGGAATGGGGTGAGATCAACGATAGACAGTCTAAGGTTAAAGATTTGAGGGTTTGGGGAAAAAACCACAGAGTCAGGTAGTGCATTCCAGGCATTGACCACTCTGTTGCTGAAGTCGTATTTTCTGCAATCAAGTTTGGAGCAGTTTACATTAAGTTTGTATCTATTGTGTGCTCGTGTATTGTTGCGGTTGAAGCTGAAGTAGTCATTGACAGGTAGGGCATTGTAGCAGATAATTTTATGTACTACATTTAGGTCAGACCGAAGGCAACGTAGGTCTAAATTGTCTAAGCCCAAGATTTCAAGTCTGGTTGCATAAGGTATTCTGTTGCGAACAGAGGAGTGGAGGACTCTTCTCGTGAAATAACTCTGGACATTCTCAATTGTATTAATGTCCGATATGTAGTGCAGGTTCCAGACAGATGAGCTGTATTCAAGAATTGGTCTAGCAAATGTTTTGTATGCTCTAGTTCAGTGGTTCTCAACCTTCCTAATGCCGCAACCCCTGCCTACCGCCGCGACCCCCGCCCCCTCCCCGCGTGTGATGAGGTGACAAAGGGGGCATGGTGGGCTAGCGCGCGCTTAGGCGACCCCTGTGAAAGGGTCGTTCGATCCCCAAAGTGGTCGCGACCCACAGGTTGAGAACCGCTGCTCTAGTTAGAAGTACAATGTTACCAGAGAAGAAGCTATGCAAGATTAGGTTAACAACTCTTAATGCCTTTTTGGCAATGTTGTTACAGTGGGCTCTGGCACTTAGATCATTAGAGATGAGTACTCCAAGGTCCTTAACAGAGTGAGGGTCGTCTACAAGGTCGTGTCCATCCAACTTGTATTTTATGTTTTGATTTTTTTTGCCAATATATAAAGTATATATAAATTCTAGCCTGAGTGCAATTCTGCATTGTAGCCTAAGCTGATGGCTTGAATTCATTTTTCAATAACTGTTGTGTGTACATGTAGTGTTGCTTCTGATGTACCCTGAGATCCACCATTTTCCTGCTGTTTCTTACCGGATATCACACTGAAAAGGATTGGTCTGTCCATTCTGCATTGATAAAAACCACATTTTTGGGGGAAAAGTCCAGAACTGACCTTTACTATCATAGGCTTTGGCCTATCTCAGTAGGAATATTCTTAATCCCACTCTTACATATATTGTAAACTCTAGTATATTTAAGGAAAGAGATTTGGGCACTGAATTCCAGCTTTGTAATCCTGCATTATGCATCTGTGGGCCTCATGTGGCCTCACCTTGTTTTTGTAGTCCTGAACCCCCATTTGACAATACATGAAATTTCCAAACTGCAATTTCTGTAATTAGGTGGTACAATTTCATATGTTTTTGAATAAAAAAAAACCAGAACAAAACTGTGTTCATTTTTAAAGGCCTGTTTAGGGGGAGGAAGAGCCCCCCCAACCCACCCCAAAGCTGTTTTTTTTTTTAAGTAAAGATATATCCTAGTTTTGTCCTTTTTGATACATTAAATACCCATTTCATATCATTGCCAGAAACCAGTACTGAAAATATTAAGTGCAGTTCCTGGCCATCAACCTTACAAGAGTAGACAAGCCTAAATACATAGTGAATAGACATATTCAGTGGAAATAAATCTTGCTAGTATCCCTATAGGAATAAAAAAATGTATATTTGGCCCAAGAATCCAGAATATATTTGAATAGCAGATAATTCAATCAATATTTCTCTCACAAATTCTATATTCGTTTCCCTCAATCTGTTTTTCCAGCCAATACTTGGTGGAGATCCATTTGTCTAAGAATGAATTTTTTGGGGGGAGAACAAAATCAGCCAAACTAGTGAGGAAAGAGTATTAGCATGTTGGGAAAGCTGAATATAAGTCTGATAAATTATGATGGTCTCCTCCATTTTAACACACAAGGAAGGAAAATGCAGAACAAAGCTAAAAATGCCACATTGAGAAATAGTTGCAGCAATAGAAAAAGTTGAGGAATGAATTAGTAGTTAGATGACTGAAGAGCACTGATGGAAAGAATATATCCATGTGAATATATTAATAATTAAGAATTATTAAAGAATTAAGAATAAACAGAATCAATAACTCTTCCATTCGGCTATCTTCGGTGTATACTGATTTTAATACTGGGTAGAAGGAAGGGTTGAAAAGTTGAGAACTTTTTTTCTTTTGAAAATAAGAGTGTTTTAATTGCCTGCTACTATCACAACCTTGTCTACAGCCAAAAGTACAGTGTATGTGTGTGTACAGACCAACACACAAAGTCGCAGACACGAACACAGAATTTTTAATGGTATATGTAGTAGCCATACTCAGTAGTATACTGAAGTAGCCTTCATGTAGGCCCCAATATAGGCCATTTCTGATATAAATAAAGGTAAAGGAGTCCCTGCGGATTTTACTCCACTAGTCGTTGCCAACTATAGGGGGCAGTGCTCATTTCCATTTCCAGGCCATTGAGCCAGGGCTGTCCAAAGATAATTTCACATCATGTGGCCAGCATGACATCTCGGAGTGCTGTTACTTTCCATTGAAATGGTACCTATTTATCTACCTGCATTTGCATGCTTTTGAACTGCTAGGTTAGCAGGAGCTGGAGCTCACCTCGTAGTGTGGCGTTCAGGTCTCGAACCAGGCTGTCAGCTTTACAGCCAACAAGCCTAGCTGTCAGGGTTCCGACCGATGCCCTAATTAAATCATGAGCCTCAAGGCAAGTTTCAAAAGAAATCTTAACCACTGAGCCACCGCACCACCCCTGATATAGGAAGGTGGTTGAAATATAATATTGAATAAATAAGTAATTGAATAAATCAATAATTGAGCAATATATAATAAAGTATGTGCCTCTATTCTACTAGTGCCAAGATTTGTGTCTTGCAGTAGTTTCTACGGTTATTCTAGAGTTTCTTCTTCTTCACTCAGGATTCTTGGTTGCATGAACTACAACAGATATTTAAATATCTGCATCATTCCAACACTATCATTTAGGTTCTCCTCATATCATATCATTTTTTGGTTTAGGATAGTATAAGAATGTTGTAAATATATTCCTGTTGGATTCAAGCTATAGCTTGTGTGTACTATGAAGATCTTGGCAGTGAGAATGGGATTATATCTGGCTAATGCATGGTTAGCTGCTCCAATGATTCTTTACTCCTTCCATATCAAATTTTCTTGTAGTCTAAACTGTTGACTGGGAAAGTTGAAGTTCACACATCTGCTGATACTGATTTCCTGATCTAGACCATACCTGAAGAGATACTAGCAGAATTTACTACCAACCTCCAGATTATTTTAAGGAACAACTGTCTTGTTTCGAAAGCCTCTTACCTTGTCTATATCTTGCTGTGTTTCTTCTCAAACACAAACACACATGTACATAGAAAAGGAAAGGAGAGAGAAAGAGAGAGAGAGAGAGAGAGAGAGAGAGAGAGAGAGAGAGAGAGAGAGAGACAGAGAGACAGAGAGACAGAGAGACAGAGAGACAGAGAGAGAGAGAGAGAGCAAATTAGGCAGGTTTGAAAAGGAGAAACTTAACCCAAGCCTGAACATCTTGCAAATAGCAGGTGATTTTTCTGTCAAAGAATTCACAAATAACCAACACTAGAAGGTTAGGAGTGAATTGGAGGAAATTACTTATTTTTATTTCTTTTTTGAAAACGTGTATTTTTTAAGAGAGAAGCTGCCTTTTTCTGGAAATCTGAGGAAGATAGATTGATGGAAGCTGTCTGTTAAAATTTAAAGCTCTGACTATATTTTATCATCATACTGTACTTATAAATAAACCCAAGAAATAGGTTTTTTTAAGTCAGACTAGAGCTGGAAGGAACCTCGGAGGTCTTCTAGTCCACTTCCCCTGCTCAAGCAGGAGACCCTACAAGTGGCTGTACAGTATCTTCTTAAAAGATTTCCAGAGATGAAGCACCCACAATTTCTGAAGACAACCTGTTCCACTAGTTAATTGTTCTCACCATTAAGAAGTTTCTTCTTAATTCTTTTTAAATTAATTAATTAAGTTTCTTTTTAATTATGTCCACTAGGGCTCCAAGGTCCCTCTCATAGTTACTGTTTTTGAGCCAGGTTTCACCTAATCTGTACTTGTAGCTTTGGTTTTTCCTGCCTAAGTGTAAAAACTTGCTTTTCTCCACATTGAATTTCATTTTGTTGGATAGGGCCCATTGTTCAAGTTTGTCAAGATCCTTTTGGATCCTGAGCTTGTCTTTTAATGGAGGTAAATTCTGTAAATGGATGTTGTGAAATGAGAGAAATGTAACTGTAAGGTATGTATTCCCTTACCCCAAGATGTGAATAATAAACTGCCTCATGATTTCAATAAGAATTACTCATATCCTGTGGGAGGAGAAAATGGAGCCTTGACTTTAAAGAAAAGTTGCATCTTCCATGTCTGTGGTAGGTCTTTGAGGGTTTTGTGCTATTTGGGGACAAATTCAAAACATATTTTGTGACAATCTACACTACAGGACAAAACCATATTATAACAACATGTTGTAATGTCTTGTAAAAACGAGGAAGCTTTCGGCAGAACAGGAAGCACAGTTGTGCAAAATTCTTTATTCCATATAGTGCCATTCTCTTAGCTACCTCAGCGACATTTTGCTGCCCATGATGACAAACAAAAATTTTTGAAACAGAAATATGGACACAGAGTGTTAATGCAATGCCATTTAACTGATGGTGGAGTACACTACTAAATTATCTACAAATGTGTTCTTTCATTTCTTTTTTTCTTAGTGTGTACACTCTTCACACATTTCTTCTTTCCAAATTCAATAAAAGAAGCTGCATTTTATATTTGACATGTGACCACCTTGTTTGTTGGGTAAGATGATTCACTGTTTGAGATTTGAACCTGGGTTCATATGCAGAATTGTCTTCTCAGTGCCAAAGCCCCCCCCCCACAATAAAGGAGAATATTTGTAGCTCAGGGTTGACATGAAGGGTCCTTGGTGCTGTCTGAGCTTGGTTGTTTTCTTGCAGATGTTTCATTACCCAAACTAGGTAACATTCATCAGTGCACTGATGATGTTACCTAGTTTGGTAATAAAATGTCTGCAAGAAAACAACCAAGCTCAGACAGCACCAAGGACCTGTCAAAAAACAAACAAGCAAAAAAAACCAAACAAAAAACAACAACAAAAAGCCAATAGCAAAAATATGGTAAAGGAAAAATGAATGGGATTTTAGAACAGCAGTGGCCATAGCGCTTAGGGATTATGGGGGTTGTAAGTGCAATCCATCTGGAGAAGACTACTTTGTATTAAGCAATTAACTGGACTGGAGGACATATCCTAAGGCACTAAATGACAAAAAGAAATGAAAGAAGTTATGTTGGAAACATCTGCTGTCTCTGCTACCTATAATGACCCATGTGCATTTTTGAGACTCTTGTGAGCACGTGAACAAAGCTGGGGAACGGGGACAGTGGTACAAAGAACAGTTGAAGTAGGATTAAAATTTGCTTCTGCTAGAATCCAGGGTTAACTGAACCAGTTGTCACATATTCTTCGCTTTTCACAAAGAAAGAAAATGCCAAAGATCAGAAAAGGCAAAAACTGCATGGGGATTTAATTCTTAAAAATAAATATTTTCATTGTGAATATTTTTCCTAAAGCCACAGGAAATTTTGCCAAAGGCATGATTTCTATTTATTTTTTCTGAAAATAAGAAAATGGCAATTTAAAAAAAAACTTACTATCTGGAATGTCATACTTTACAGTGATATTTTGCAGCTGGTCATCTTTCTCTAGAGTATCTGTCAGCTCAGGGAAAGAAGATATTACATGCTACACATTTACTTCATTCTGTTTGATATCCTGTTTAGTTCACAACTGACTACAGTTCCTTGCCTTTCTACATACTGGTCCTAGAAAGGTCACATGTCCATGTTTCTGTAATTTTGGACTCAATTTAGCACACTTTAGTTATATATGCTATGCTAACCTCCTTAAACAGATGATAACCAAAGCTCCTAATTAATTAATATTTCCTTTCTATACTATAGCTCTTTTTGTTCTATTGAAAATACATAATTGAATTGTGGGTCAAATGAATTGCGTGGAACTATTTAGCTTAGGCACATGATTATCCCAGATGTTGTTGTTTCTATTATTTAACAGTGCACTTAAGGAAAGCACTGTCCACTGATATTATAAGATGACCACCTACAGACATACTATCACTGGATACAACAGCAACAACATCAGCAGCAAAGGAATGGGCAGAAAGATAGACATCTGTTCATAAGGACAGGTGAGATGAATTTAGTCTTCCACACTCCAGGGCTACAAACTAGAATTAAGTGGGCAATAAAGTTGTATAGATAAATAAATAAATAAATAAAATAATGCTCTTCTGGGAAGGCTGCAGATGCAACTTCCTACTGGTTCTAACTTTCCTGACCAGTGACAGAAATTAGAATGTGAATTTCTTTTGCTCTGCTGAGAAAAATGAATGAATGAATGAATGAATGAATGAATGAATGAATGAATGAATGAATGAATGAATGAATGAATGAATGAGTGTATGTAGGTAGCAGTGACATTACGAATGATGTATCTATCTATCCCCAATTTGCTAAGCTTCTTTAAAGACTTAAAGATGCATTTGTTTTTCATGGCTTGCTCACTAACTTTACCTATACATCCTTAGAGAAAGCTGATAAAAGGATTGTTCTGAGCTGGATGTTTTCTAATGTTTCAGAAGTTGTATAATATTCCAAAAGCTATCTTCTTTGAAAGCTATCCTAAAATGATTTGAAGGTGTCTTTTTTTTTCCACTCTTTGCAGCAGCAAAGACAGTTTCTGCTTGACTGTTAATGAAAATATGCCAATATGATAAAACCATTTCTCAGTCCAAATCCATCTCATTGCCGTGATGAGATGAGAGGAAATTCAATGAATGTTGGGGATAGCTGCCTAGCAAGATGTTGTTTGATAACTTCAGTATACATGAGTGTTAGTACTCAGCAAAGAAAGTAGGGTTTTTTTTATTTACTCCTTTGCCTCACATTGAGTAGCAATCCAGAAATATGAAGGAAATGCTCAGATTCTTACCTTGCTGCACATCCGACTATAATACCCATTGGTCTAAGAATGTCAGCTATTCATTTTGCCTAAAAAGGCTGGTACTGACAGGGGTGGGTTCCAGATTTTCTTACTGCCAGTTCGCTCAGGGACACGCGCAGGCGGGTCGTGGGTGCGCACGCGTACTTTGCGCGCACATGCGCAATACAAAAACAAGATGGCAGCGCCTATGGCACCGCCGAGAGAACTGGCTCGGGGGCGTGGCAGGTCTGGGACGCTGCCAGTTCTAGCGACCAAGGCCGCCACGTTACTAACGGTTCTATAGTGCCGGTCCGAACCGGTAGGAATCCACCTCTGGGTACTGATGTGTGTTTTCATTCAACATTCCTGGAGAAAGGCTGCTTGTGAAAGACTGCCTTAAATTCTCCACAGGTCTAAAAAAATAATAATCACTAAACGTTCTCTAGATGCCCTCAGACCCCCAGGTGGGGGGTACATGCTACAGCTTTAGTAAGCATGGGAAAGGGGTCATGATCAAAGGACAATGTGATCAAGGAGTCCCAAATTTAGACAAATGCTGTTTGGTTTCATTTTGTTTAGACTTAGAATAGTCCAATATTGGATCACCTTAGGTGTTATTTTGTTTCCACGAGTTTTCATTTTTTTAAAAATCCATTATAGCCAAAGCAGTCAGTAGCTGAAGAAGGCCTGAATCTCCAATCAAAAGATGAATTCCTCCCCAATAATAGACATTCGAGGAATAATTTAGTTGTTATTTAGGTGCATGTGAGGCAGGAACACAAGAATGCATTCCAGTAGGAAGTGTTATCCTGCTTATTTTTCATTTGGGACACTCCTTTAATACACCAAGTAATGGTAGCAAATTAAGACTTTTAGTGAATGGAAACACTGGAGATGAGATAATTTAAAGAAATGCCAATTTATCCCTTTTCTCATGCACTGGAACTTACAAACTTGCTTCCTGCACCTCATTGTTTAATCTGCTAGCAAATGCGGCCAGGCAGTAAAGCATTATATCGGGATTCAACATCTGGCCTGTACATCTTAATTTTAAGACAGTATGGCAGTACTGCCCTTCCACTGCACAGCAGAAATTAACACATTGACGTCTAAGAGCATAAATCTAATGGGTAGCATGTTTTCCCTACAGAATTGTACTGAGAAGGTTTTTTGGCCAGGAGTAAGAAACAGAAAGCCCAGGGAACATAAGGAACTCATTGAGTATAGTAAGCCTTAACGAAAGCACTGCAGTCTGTTCCCAATCCTCAGTTTCAGGTTTCTAATATGACCCATGGACTACAGGTATTTCATTTTCTAGGTCCTTGGTTAGAACTGTGAGCGTTGCAAACCACTTGAAATTGTTTTATGTGGACAATAAGTGCTGAGAACTAATGCAAGAACTTGAAATATCAATCAACACGACTTTTGGGGGATCAATTCCCTATTATGACCTGCACATTAATGATCCCACAATCCAGATTAGACTTCTAGTAAAACACGCCGGGCTTTATCAGGGTTCTATCGCAAAGCTTATGGCTGTGACTATCCTTTTCTTGCCCCATTTAGGATTGTTCTGTAGCATGTTGCAGCTGCAGAATAACAGTTATTATTATTATTAGTTATTATAGGTAGTCCTTGTTTAATGACAGCCTTATTTAGCAACCATTTGCAGTTACGAGAGTGATGAGAAAGTAAATTTACAACCAATCCTTGTATTTATGCCCTTCACAGGTTTGTAAAGCAGAGGAAAGCTTTACAGTAAGGCTGAAAGTAGGATCATAAACACAGTTGCAGATTCACTTAGTGACTGCTTCACTTAGTGACCACATTGGTGGTCCCAATTGTGGTTGATAAACGATGACTACTTCTATTATTATTGTTATGATTATTCTTAATTAAATTGATATGCTCCCAACTCCCTGCAATTCTAGATGGCTTACAAATTGTTAAAAACATTTTCAAACAAGAAAATAACATTATTCCCAGAACATTGCTGAACTAATTTCAGTTTAAACTGATATGTGTTGAAATTTTGTAATATGAAGCTTTGGTGATTAAGTGTTTCGGAGGTGAGGGGTCCTCTTTCCTTCTCATTTTTTTTTTTTTTTTGGTCTTCTTCGTTGGGTCTTTCAGTTTATATATTTATGCCAATTGCTGTGTTGCTTGTTATTGTATAAGCTTCTTTGCAAAGTTTGTAGGTAGACTATGATACTTTAATTAAGTTGAATGCATAATATGAACCTCAAACTACTTAGCAATCAAAAAGTATACCACTGCAAAATACTTCACATTTTACCTCTTTGTACCAAAACCATAAGTGATATGCATTCTTTAAATGACATGATATTATTGTAAAGTTGTACAATTGACCAAAAAAAGCAAATATTTTAAAAAGATACAAGCAATACAAAAAATAAACATGCATACAAATGAATAGACTAAAGGGAAAGATAGCAGCTGAAAAAGAGGATACATAAACATAAATATATATCTATATTTATCTCTAAAATATCTGTCTCAGGTTAGAACATTTGAGAGGTAGAAATGTCTGTCAAATCTGAATTTATTTTAGGGTATATTTTAGGTATATAACATTTATCTCATTTACATAAAAGTATGGGATTTTTTTAATTAAATAACCTAAGATTTACACAAAAATAGGTATAATGGAAGTAAATTATCCAAACCAATTAATAAGACAATGGACTTTTCCGTTATTTGGTATGAAATCAGGTTTTGTCCATTGCATCCAAAGTCTGTTGTTTGTAAAATTGAGGTTTTATTGTACAAAAGTAAAATAATATAAATATACAGACCAATTAACCAGCAACCCAAATGAAAATCAGAAAATATTAATATTCCATGAAATGGAAAAGAAAAATTCTGAAGCCCCCTCAAAATACCCCTTTAATCTCTGTCAGGTTTAAGAAGAATGGAAACTGATTCTGATGAAATGGTACCATATCTCTGGAAACCCATTTGGTTTCAGGAAACAATTTGGTTTCAGAAAAAAATTATCCTGTAATCTACAACTTCTATACTGCAAAAACATATGGACTACAAAACTTGATCAGGGCAAAGC
Organism: Thermophis baileyi; assembly: GCA_003457575.1. Lineage (NCBI taxonomy): Eukaryota > Metazoa > Chordata > Lepidosauria > Squamata > Dipsadidae > Thermophis > Thermophis baileyi. The sequence goes on from QLTV01002530.1 coordinate 1,144,377, forward strand.
AATAAACGCAATTTACATAGACTTTTGTAAAGCCTTTGATTCAGTGGTACACGACAAACTACTTCTAAAACTAAAATCCTATGGCAACTCTGGGCCCCTACATAATTGGATAACTGCATTCCTGTCAAACAGACAACAAGTGGTCCTGAACCTGTTAACAGCAGTGTCCGCCAAGGCAGCATTCTAGGACCAATACTCTTTATAATCTACATAAATGGCCTTTGCGATCATATTATAAGCAACTGCGTCCTCTTTGCCAATGACGTAAAACTATTTAACACCACCGACAATACTGCTACCCTTCAAAAAGACCTTGACTTTCTGTCAGAATGGTCAAACAACTGGCAACTCCAAATCTCAACCAACAAATGCTCTGTATTACATATTGGCAAAAAGAATCAGAACACAAAATACAAACTGAGTGGACACGACCTTGTAGATGACCCTCACTCTGTCAAGAACCTTGGAGTACTCATATCTAATGATCTAAGTGCCAAAGCCCACTGTAACAACATCGTCAAAAAGACATTAAGAGTTGTAAACCTAATCTTGTGTAGCTTCTTCTCCGGTAACATTACACTACTAACCAGAGCATACAAAACATTTGCTAGACCAATTCTCGAATACAGCTCATCTGTCTGGAACCCGCACTGCATATCGGACATTAATACAACTGAACGTGTTCAGAGCTATTTCATGAGAAGAGTCCTACACTCCTCTGCTCGCAACAGAATACCTTGTACCACCAGACTTGAAATTCTGGGCTTAGACAACTTAGAACTACGCCACCTTTGGTATGACCTAAGCGTAGTTCACAAAATTATCCGCTACAATGTCCTACCTGTCAATGACTACTTCAACTTCAACCACAACAATACACGAGCACACAATAGATACAAACTTAAAGTGAACAGCTCCAAACTCGATTGCAGAAAATACGACTTCAGCAACAGAGTGGTCAATGCCTGGAATACACTACCCGACTCTGTGGATTCATCCCCAAACCCCCCAAATTTTAACCTTAGACTGTCTACTGTTGACCTCGCCCCATTCCTAAGAGGTCTGTAAGGGGCGTGCATAAGTGCACCTGCGTGCCTACCGTCCCTGTCCTAATGTTCCCTTTTACTTTTATTCATTTCATGTATTCAAATTATGTATATACTTATATGTATTATCTAATACGAGATTGACAAAATAAATAAATAAATAAAATAAAAGACAGATCTTCTGGGTAAAGAGACTAATCAGGAATCCATGACTGGTAGGATGGCTTATGTGAAGAGGGTCATTCCAGGAGCTTCTTTAAGTGACTTGGATTATTTTTACATGTGCACCCATGTTGGGGCTTTGATTTAACAGTTCCTCCCCCACAATGGCCTTCAGTTACATATGCTGAAATAAAAGTTTATAGCCAAACATCTAAAATCTGATAAGACGTAAGGATTTGATTTCATTATTGCTGAAGTTATATTAGGAATTTGAAGTGCCAGACCTCTTTGTTAGCTTCCTTTCTTATCACCAGTGACTGCTATAATCAATCCAATTTTTTTTAAAAAGGTAAAAGAGAAGATTCAGTGAATAATTGCCCTAACACCCTCTAGGGAGCCTAATTAGCAAAATGTATGCAAAACCTCTAGGAGATGCAGTATATTACTGGACTGATATGAATCTGAAAATATATTGAAGGAGGAACAAGCAGGTTTTAGGGCTGGACATTCCTGCTTGGATTAAGCAATGATCCTGCAGTATTAGATGAGAAATACGGCTGTCAGATCCTGGTCCGTGATTGACTGATTGATTGACTTTAGGTCTGCTTTTCACCCAATCTCAATCCCTAATGGTTTTATAGATACAGATACGAGGAGCATTTATTTATTTTCCAGTGGGACTGAAGAGGCGATCACCTAAGCTCAGTAGAGGTTAGTTCTGATTCATATTGTGAAACCCATAAATTGGGCATTTGGGTGTCTCTCATGGTTATTGTTAATAAGGAGAGGTTTCTGTATTTAATTCTTTGTCAATACAAAATAACAAAATAACATACCTTAATCTTCAGAGCTCTGTACAGAGGAGGAGGAGGAGGAGGAAGAGGAAGAAGAGGAAGAGAATTATTGATGATGATTGATGATGATGGTGTCCAAAAAATAATTAAAATCCAAATGCTGGAAATACTGTTGAAGCAATAAACACTTGGGTAGTCCTTGTAATTAAGGATAATTGTCTGGACTCAAGCCAGAGTGAACAATTTTGATCATAAAACAAGGAAGCTAATGACCATACATCATGCATCTCACATTTAAGAGGGACATTCACAGATTAAATTTTATGAGAAATACAGGTGGTAGAGGACTATTGCAAATAAACTGTGAAGGAAGAATAACAGAATTTGAATGAGCACATTAGGAAAAGAAAAGAGGCTCTTCTTATGGAATTTTGTAAGGAGAGGCTCCAGAAAACAACAAAATCATATCAGAATACAAGAAAGAATCAATTCAAAGTTGGATTAACAATGGGAAAAACAAACCAATTCATGACCTTTATATGCATGATAAAAAATAAAAAGGCCAAATCTGGCTGTGATTGAGATTTAAAAATCCTTTAAAAAAAAAAGTAACTGGCAGAAGAATCATTGCAAAAACAAGTCTTGCAAACCATTACCATCAAAGCGAAAACTGAAAATATTACAGAGAGTGTCAAATGTTGCTTCTATAAAATTAAGGATAAAAATATGTCAATTATTGTCTCATCGATCAATGGCTTAGGGTATAAACAAGACTATAACAGGGTTGTGAAAACTGTCCACTGGAATTTGTACTTGGCTTCATTATTTGCCAAAGCCACTGAAACCATCTACTCTCTCCCTCCAAAAATTGTTTTGAAAATGAGATCAACATTTCATGAGATTTCAAAATTGAAACTGATAGACACGTAGACTATAATGCACCAGACATTAGTATTGTAGAAAAGAAGATATCCTTTGTTGATGTAGTAAGTCTTGGAGATACTTAGACTGATGAAAAACAAGAGAAAATAAAAAATACATTTACATATTGAAGTCAAAAGATTGTGTAAGAAAAAATCAGTTGTCATATCAATTGTAATTGGAACTCTTGCTGCAATACCAAAAGGATTCACCAAATAATTAGAAATATTAAATTTACTGGAACTGACACCACTAATTTTGCAAAAGACTATCCTTCTTGGAATCCCACACATGTAAGGCCCCTTCTCCATGACTTTTAAATCCTGGACTAAGACTCAAATGGTTGCAGTCATTACACATTATGTATTCAATTAGAAAGTGATATTCATTTGGATGATAATAACAACAATGTCAATTGTCAGAAAGGGGGACTGGATACACTTGTTCTAAATTGTTTAAGCATATTACAAGATTAGTAAAGCTGGGAACATGATTTCATGTGCCATTTTTTGTTATTACTGTGAGATAAATAATAATCTCATATCTAAATGTTTTAATGCATTGCCTGTGTCCCCCCCCCCCGTGTATGTGTTCAATAGCTGTATATGTATATGTATGTGTATATATAAAACTTATGAAAAAAATTGAGTCATTTACCACTTGAATGCAACACTGCCCATGATTATCTTCTTTTCTTGTGCTACTGAAACAGTATTTCCCATTTGTATGCTGATTTATGAATATATTTAGCCCAGATTGAAAGCAGTGGTTAGGTTATACAAAGGACAACAAAGTCCAAAAGTACCAAACTATTGCTTTTCATTTCACACCTGGATTTTGAATGCACAAAACCCTGTGCTCTGTTACAATTTCTAAAATTCCTCTGAATGCAATAGGATTTAAGAACCGCAAACATATTTACACCTTTACACCTTCACAAAACCAGGGGTGAAATGTGAAATTTTCCCCTACCGGTTCTGTGGGCGTGGTTTATTTTGTGGGCGTGGCTTGGAGGTAAGGTGGGTGTGGCTTCATGTGGGCGTGGCCAGGTGGTCATGTGACTGGGTGGGTGTGGCCATGTGGTCATGTGACTGGGTGGGTGCGGCCAATTTAGCAGTCCATTTTGCCAGGGAGCAGGGGGTTGGACTAGATGACCTCTGAGGTCCCTTCTAGCCTTTGCTGTGCTGTTTCAAAGCATCCTCTGAAGCTGTGTCTAGTGCCAGCCAGGTTTGTGGTCCTCCCTCCCTCCCCTTTCTTTCTTTCTTTCTTTCAGGGGAACAGGAAGGAAAAAT
>QLTV01002530.1:1151889-1186293 GCA_003457575.1 Thermophis baileyi
GACGGGGAGGAAAGAACGGAAAGATGGATGGATGGAGGGAGGGAGGGAGGGACGGACAGACAGGCAGGCAGGCAGGCAGGCAGGTAGATAGACAGACAGACAGACAGACAGACAGACAGACAACAGACAGACAGACAGACAGACAGACAGACAGACAGAAGATAGTCAGGAAGAAAGGAAGGACAATTAATACATATGTTTTCTGCTGATAATATCTGAATAAGTAAACACAAAATTATACATGGCTATTGCTTGTATTGCTTTGAATGGCAGCAGTACTACTTGATACTTCCAGATGCTGCCAGCATGAGCCATCCACTCCCAGCCTAGCTGCTCCTTTCAGCACCTTTTGATCTGCGACATTTGAGAGCTGAGATAAAATGAGGAGAGTCCTATCACTTTCTCTTTGTAGTCCAAATAGCAAATAATCCTCTGTCCAAAAAAGTCTGGCTGACAGGTTGTTGGGTAGAAAATGGGTTGCAATAAAGCGAAAGGCACTTTCTCAATCCACCCTGCAAGCTCTCTCTCGCTTAAATTCACACCTCTCCTCTGCCTCACCAAATTGTCAGCTGGGTTGTTTCGTGATACATTTCTATTGCAATTTCAGGAGATTGGTAGACCTGTGTTCAGAAATAGCCTGAGTGACAGATTATCAAGCCAAAATATTGGTGACCTATCAATCAGCAAACATTATCCATCTGCCTCCCTCACATTTTAAGAAGAGTGATTGATGGTAGTAGTTATTACCATTGGCTAGAGGAAGGGGAAATAAAGGTGGCAGAACCCACCAATTGCTGTCATTAATTTTTCCAGCAGTGAACTTGTAAGGACAGAATCATTTGTCAGTGAGGCAAATTAGAACTCAGACACCAGATATGATGCCAGCATATTTTTCTGATAACTCATGGACTGGAAGAATGCAAATTATTACAACTATGAGGAAAAGTCTTAAGAAGATACTTATATTGCAGTTGCTTTGTAGCTGTCTTTTCTTTTAGATATTCAAGAAATCTACAGTATTTAATGACAAGATGCAGCATTTCTAGCATTTGTGCATGTTTAGCCTTTCCATTATTTGTTTTTGAATGTAGATAACCAGAACTATGTTCGAACACATTATAGCCTGCCTTCCATTGAGGATCTGTATACTGCACGAGCCGGAAAGAGAGCTGAAAAAAATATATCTACAGACCACCTCACATCCTGGACACAAACAGTTTCAACTCCTCCCCTCAGGACGCTGCTGTAGGGCATTGCATGCCAAAACAACTGGACACAGAGACAATTTTTCCCCCATGCCATCACTCTTCTAAACACCTAATTCCCACAACACTGTGCCTAAGGATATTTACCCATGTAGTAGGGCTGTATTGCTATCATCTTCCTCATCTTTCCTATTATCTTCTCCTATTGGTCTCTTATCATTTATCACTTTGTTGTTTGTATCTTATGATTTATGATTGTATCTTATGATTTATGATTTATCACTTTGTTTTTTGTATGTCCACTGAGAGCTTATGTTTGTATGTACACTGTATGTTTGTAGTTTGTACGGTATGTACACTGAGAGCTTCTGCACCAGAAACAAATTCCTTGTGTGTCCAATCACACTTGGCCAATAAAGAATTCTATTCTATTGTATGATTTTGTGTCCTGATATATATGTCCTGATAGACCTCCAAGGTCCCTTCCAACTCTGTTATTCTATTCTATTCTATTCTATTCTATTCTATTCTATTCTATTCTATTCTATTCTATTCTATTCTATTCTATTCTATTCTATTCTATTCTATTCTATTCTATTCTATTTCTATTTCTATTCTACTCTACTCTACTCTACTCTACTCTACTCTACTCTACTCTACTCTACTCTACCCTACTCTACTCTACTCTATTCTATTATTATATTATATTATATTATATTCAAAAAACCTGACAGTTTGTCTTATTCCCTGCTTAATCCATGGCACACAATGATCTTGACATCTCCTAGGTGGCAATTTTAACAAAGCAGAACATAAAGTAAACAAACACATTTTTATTCTGACAGATATGATTTTCACATGACTTTTTGACAGAACTCTTCTAATGTCAAAGGACTACATGAAACTTTTTTTTCCACAAAGCCTAGAAATGTACTTTCAAAAGAACCCTTTTGAAAGTAGGACATAGGAAATCTTTTGATTCTTCCATCATGTTTACCGCATCCTCATCCTAATTATTGTGGCACAGCCCCAGGATAGGGGAATTTGGAACAGTAATCCATTCTACCTTTCTTCTGTCGGGAAAAAAATTAGTCACCTGCTGCTGAAATTCCACTGAACTCAGTGCAGGTAATTCTTCATAGAGTAGGATCCAAAGAGTGCTGTTATCAGTTATCTCTTATAAAATGTCACATTTTATAAGTGACATTTGGCAGGCATCAGTATATATGCTGCCTGGGATGAGGAATGTAGATAAGAATTTAGTTGTGCAATAAGCAGCTGGGCAATTATGTAAAAACACTATAATCAGCTTCAGATATTGGATAGCGAATTGGTTGCCATATTATTATCAGCAGGATAATAATCAGCTGTCCGTAGATAAGATAGGATGCATTCAAGGTCTTCTGAGGGAATGGGATCAAAAAGGGCAAGGTGATAGCCTCAGCTATATGATTGAAGGCCCACCCTTTGACTTGGCAGCCATACCGTGTCAGGAAATTATGACATATTATCAGGAAAATAAGGAAGTGTAAACAGGGTGTGGCAAGGGCACTGCAAGCCTTCTTAACATCTCCTTAATACAAATATGTTTTTCTCCTTTTTTTCTCACATAGCTACAATATGAGCCCAGGAAAAGAAGTGGCTACTTTAAAGGGACATCAACAAGTGCCCTACACCAGAGGTGGGTTTGTCCCGGTTCGGACCGGTTTGCCGCTGGTGACGTTATGATGATGTCACTGATCCGGTTCGGTCGGTGCCGGTCCGTGGGCGCCGTCATCTTTTTTTAAAAATTTTTGGGATTTTTTTTTGGAATTTTTTTTTGGGGGGAATTTTTTCTAGGTTTTTTTTCTTCTGCGCATGCGCAGAAGCCGAGTTTCCGGCAGTGCACATGCGTCGCCATCTTGTTTTCAGCTTTTTTGGGGGGGGGGATTTTTTTTTATTTTTTTGTACTGCACATGCGCGCGCGCGCCCACAAGGCGCACCCACGCGGCGCGGGAGGAAGCAAACCGGCAGCGAGGTAAGTTAGAACCCACCCCTTCCCTACACCATCTCCAAAGCATTGTATCTGTTTTGAATCCAAATAGCTGCACCAAAGCCCTAGTTAATACAAATACAGTAGTTAAGGAGGTAAAATAGGATGGGAAGATTCAATCTTCAGCTGTGTAAACTCACTGACTGTCAATTTCTCTCAGTCCAATTGGGACTGGTACTATAATATGTCCTGCACCATAGCTGCATTTCAACCATAAAACAACTAGCACCAAAATTATCAGATATAGGGGAGTGCCACAAGCCCCAAAATTAAGTCATTTACTGCTAGATAAATTTATCTCCTGAAAGTTATAAAAAGATTGGAAAAGGGAAAAAAACCACATTGTTTTCTTTTGCCTGTTGTATCACAGCTTCTTTTCTCACAAACCCTAAATGATGTGATACATCATAGACTTAGTAGAACTTTAAACAGGATCAATCGGAATAAGACCAGAGGTTCCACATTATATTTTGCTTTTTGGTGTGTGTGAGCTTGTTAAATGCTATCATCTCCTGCATTTTTGTGTGCCTTTCATTTGTAGTCTACAGGTCTTGGGCCTCTTCGGTCTTGTATCTTGCATCCTACTCTACATAATATTCAACTTGTGGAATTGTTAGTTAACACGGTACACCACTTATCCTCTCTTTGATATGTTTTATATGGTTCTCCAGAACCACAAAATCTTCAGATTGCCTTGGAACTTTTACTTCGTTTTGAGAACAGGACTATAGCAGACATTTAAACTTTTCTGGACAAGGAGAAAGTGAGAGTGAGATGGAAGCAATCCTAATGGGTAGGATTTTGCATCCAACGAGTGTCAGGGTTCCAAGTAACACTCCCAACAAAAGAAGATTCCAAGGCTAAGCATTCCTCAAAGTTCCATTTTATTAGAGATGTCATATTGGCACATCTGGGAAAACCTGAATCTGAAAGCTTCCAGGTTTTCCCTACCCAAAAGAAAGTCCAAGTCCCTGCCCCAGCACCCACATGTCCATCACATTGTCCAATCAATGCACCGTCCAAACTGGAGATGTTTCCCAATCACACCCCTCCAGGTGCAGGGCAGAGTGGCCTTGACTCTCGGAGAAAGGAATGTTATTTTGACTATATATCTCCCCACTCCATACAATCCCCCCTCCCAGTTTCCCACAGCACTAAATGTGGCAGGCCTGAAGATACAATGCCCAAGATGTAAGCCGCCCAGAGTCCTTCGGGAGTTGGGCGGCATATAAATTTTATAAATAATAATAATAATAATAATAAGATGGCTTCCAGGCCTGACAACGAGATATTGTCACCTCACTAATAAAAACCATTAAATTTAATCTTATGAAAGCTGCCTAGGATTTGATCAAGGAATGTTATAGATTCTGCTTATTCCAATCTTTACAGAGCCCTTGTCCTGACAAAATCCCAGGGACTTTTTCTTTTCCCCAGGATCCACACATTTCTTAACCGTTTCAAATTATATTATCTCTCTTAATGTGACCTTAAGGTAGAAGACCTTAAGTTAAGGGATGGCTGATCTACAAGTGGATGGAAGTGTAACAATCCTGTGAAAAAAATGATTTTGACAGAATGGAAAGCTCCATAAACAAAATACATATTTAAGAGGACTTGATGAATAGAAAATGATCTGGTACAGCAATTTTCACTGTTCCAGGAAAAGGCAGCACAGGGCATGCCTTGGAAAGGAAAAGGAGGCTTCTTCTCTAAATTACATGCCACTTTCATGATTTTCCCTGAAGTGCCACATAATGAAGAGAGGAAAATGAAAACAGCTGTGGAAGTTTAGAGCTGTACTCTGTTCAACTCATATTTGGCCCTTGTTCTCCAGTCAGCTTGTTCCTGGTCACAAACATCCAACTTTATTACTTCTCCCTAAGATGGGAGGAAGAGGAGGAAGACTATGAGAATACTAATGACATAATGTATAGCAGTAAAAACGTCATCACCATTATATTTAAAAGAATTTTCAAAACAGAGATTCCAAAGAAGAACCAGCGCAGTTTCAGCCATTCAGGTTCTGTCATTCAAGATATTAGGTTCTTAGTAAAATAAAGGTGACAACTTTAAGCTCTTCAATCATTGGGATCATCCTGTTGCATCATTACTCTGGAGATAGATTAGGTGTTCTAATTTAGTGGCCTTAAATAAACTACCCAGCCCTAATTTTCACATCGTAATGTGGCTGCTCTGTTTAGCCTACTGGCACTGCTGAAACACTTAATCATTCATTTAAAATGATTATAATGAAAGCAAATGAGCAACATCAATTGAGCAGGGATTTAATGGGAGGAGCTAAATAGTTTGATTATCATTATCATTATTGTTTATATTACCATTTATTACATTTATATTCTAGCCTTTCTTGGGGAGCTATTAATTTCGCAAGTTTTATTGCAAGGCATCAATTTTTATTTTTCCCTTCAGTATATACCCTATGACAGGGGTGTCGAACTGCCGGCCCGCGGGCTGGATGCATCCCACGCAGGTCACGCCCACCCCGGCTCTGCAAAGGCAAGAAATGTCGCGATACGTCATGTGATGTCACGTGACTTGATCGAGTTTGATGCCTGTGTCCTATGAGATTGGTTTGGCTGAGAGTGAGCAACCAACCCAACGTTATCTAGTTTTCATGGTTCAGGATGGATGAGAACCTGGATCTCCTGAGCTTAGCTAAGTATCTTTACCATTTAATTGGAAAGAAGCAAACCTGTCACAATGAAGGCCAAGAGTTGGGCTATGCTTCATTATGACAAAGGTGAGCAAAAGAACAAAACACTAACATTGGAAACTGAAAATATCTTCATGCAGTCAAAACAAGCTACTTGATGGCCATGAACAGCAATACCAAGGACACTTTAAGGAAAAAGAAGCATAACTTTTGGTGAATAAGTCTACAACCACCAGGCAATCGTTTTGAGGGACTCCCAAACCTACCCTCAACATTTCAAATATGCCTATTGTCCAATAAAAGTTGTCAACACTTCCTATTTGATGTTTCCTATTACTCAGTGCTTGTCTAATATAAGTTGAACTCCATTTTGGTTGTTCATACTGCAGCTTTGGTTGGCATTCAAATTCTATCCTTTTGGAGACAGCAACATATAACCTTGCTATAGTTATCCACCTGATGGTAACTTTGAATATAGGTTATCATAGATAATGTGTGTGTGTGTGTGTGTGCTTGGTATGGATGTTTTAGGTGCTACAGTATGTGGTAGCAGTTGCTGACAGGCACCAACTAGCTACTATTGAACTATTTAACTATTGAACCAGGTCCAAAGTTTTAGCTATGATTTGAGTTCAATATATTTGTTAGGTTGCCTTCATTATTTTAGACTTGGTTGATCACTGAGATCATAAGGAGAGGTCCTGTTGCATATATCAGTTGCTTGAGGCTATGGTGTGGTTGCCCTTCACTCCAGATTGCTACCTCCCCCCAAAATTCAGGATGTTCCTAAATTATACATTTTAGAGCCCTATTCAAATGCATCTTGTAGAAATTTCCATAATATTATCTCCCCACAACTTTTTAACAAAAGCATGTTATTCCATATTGTTTATGGTATATTGTTTTAATGTGGTATCTTATTATGTATTTATATATGTATATTATGTATCTGTTTTTACAGTAAAATGCTTTGAGAACCTTCACTATGTAGCACAGTCTGTTAAATCAATTAAATAAATGCATGATAGGGCTGATACCTTCTGTCTAATCCTAAATCTGTTTTTTTTCTTTTTTACTATGAATTTCAAAGAAGTTTCTTCAGATTTGACTTTTGCTCCTCTGTTACTATGGATGAATTCAGAAACCATAATATATTTATTTATTTATTTATTTAAATTTTTAGGCCGCCCGAATCCAAATAACTCTGAGCAGCTTCATTAAGTTAAAAGGACAACAATTACAGTACATAGAAACATATGCTAAACCAGTATACTGCTTTAAGTAAGAGGCATCTGACTCATTCAAGTCTTTCATCATTGGAAGAAAGCAGCACTGAACCATTGCAATGCAAGCTCCACTCCCTTCATATGTGCATGTAACATCACAATGCACACACAAAAGGGGCAGAGTTTGCAGCATGAGGGTGCTTTCTGCATTTGCCACCTAAGATGTGTCAATGCCTTTGAAAGCAATGTATAAATATTCATTTAAATGAATATAGTAATAGCACTTAGACTTAACCTCTGCAGGCTAATTCACTGCTCACTCCAGGAGTTCAATTATGACTTGCTCAAGGTTGACTCAACTTTCCATCCTTCCGAGGTTGGTAAAATGAGGACCCAGATTGTTGGGGGCAATATGCTGACTCTGTAAACTACTTAGAGAGGGCTGTAAAGCACTGTGAAGCGGTATATAAATCTAAGTGCTATTGCTATATATCTCAGTGCTTTACAGCACTCTCTAAGAGTCAGCATATTGCCCTCAACAATCTGGGTCCTCATTTTACTGAGTTCAGAAGAATGGAAAGCTGAGTCAACCTTGACCCGGTCAGGATCGAAGGAATCGAACTCCTGGCAGTGAGCAGAGTTAGCCTGCAGTACTGAATTCTAACCACTGCACCACCACAGCTCTAAAATATATATAGTTCCCCTGTGATAAGATAGGCGGACAATGAATTTTATAAATAAATGTATAAATATTCAAGCAAAGAAACACATAAACTGCTTTTTTCCCACCATCGCTGACTGCTAATGGCCATATACAATTTGAGGAAGACTGTGCTAAAGCATTCAAGGAAGGCATGTTTTCTCATTTGGATAACGGTCTCCCTCTCTGAATGTTAAACTACAATGACTGTTCTCAGTTCTGTTCATCAGATTATGGGATCTGTTTTTCATTTATGCAGTTGAACTCTGGAATCTAAAAACCTATCTTTTTTTTTCATCTTTGTGGAAAAGGCACAGTGTCTTATTTATGATGTGTTCATTGGTATCTGTACTCTGCTACATCCTCAGTCAGTTGATAAAGGCTGCCTTTTTTATTGCAAAAAAAAAAAAAATACCGGTTTACTGTTCCATATCAAGTGTACTTAATAATAATGGTTTAAAAATAATCCTTTTGAATTACAACAAAGTTCCCTGAGGATACATTCTTACTGATATAAAACTTATGGCTTTTGTCAAAAGAAAATGGATGCCTCTTGTCAGATTTATGCACAGCATTGGTATAAAAATCTGTAATATCTGAAATGTCACCTGAATAACCTCACTGCTTCAGAATTCTGTCAGTCTTTCTTAAGACCTGAGGCTATTTTCTTAAGAAAATAGGAAGGTGTTCCCACTTCCCACTTCCCACAAACATGAGATGAGTCAAACTGCATAACAGCATTCAAGCTAAGAGATGTAAGAAATCAAATATGACAGTTTACTGAGTGCTCACTTTGGCAGTAAAAATTCTGGGCTCTTGAACAGGGAGTCTGAGGGATTTGGCTATTTGCTTGAACAGGAAGGTGAGGTTTTAGACCAAATAATTACCTGTGAATCAAGAGGAGATCACCTTAGCTTCTCAACTAAGAACAGAAGAAGCTGTTTGTTAGATTCGCGCAGGAAAGAAGAGGCGAGACGTAGGAACAGTTCAGCAACTTTATTTCTCCTTAGCTGAAAGTAATACGAACTGCCGGCAGGCTGCAGGGAAGCCGCTTTTAAGGGCTTCCCTGTAGCCTAGCTGGCCACTGACAGCAGTTTATTTCTCCTGCCGCTGGATTAGCCAATCAGTGGCGGCTATGCAAATTGTGCTCTGTACGGCAGTATGTAGCACCCCTCCCCTCTTAGTTCGTGGAATGTCCAATCAAAAGTCAATGTAAGTCACGTAGTCATTTAAGTACACAGGACGTCGTATAGTCCTACTGGGCCTGCGCGATTCAGTTCCTCAGGAGTCTTCGACTGGTGCGGACATGCCTGTTGCTGCTCCAGTACCTGCTTGTGGAATAATCTGGAACCGGCCTCCAGGCATGGCGGATGAAGTCTCCCTGCCTTCGTCCTCCGGTCCCGGTTGACTCCGCTGGACTCTGGCATCTGCAGGTAGGGGTCCGCACTCCTCCTCCGGGTTTGAGAACAGGTTCTCCTGGTTTCTTGTAGTTAGGGCCCAGCTCCCGGTCGTCATGGTTGTTTGCTCTGTATGGTCTTCGGGGCAGACACTCACGTTGTGCTGGATTGTCTTGCGGCTGGCCGGCCTCCGGTTGTCGAAGCCAGGAGTCTCCCAACCTACTCCTGAGCTGGTCAATGTGTCTTCTCCCTACTTGGCCGTCGTCCAGCTTGACCTGATAGGATTTCGGCCCGGTTACTGCTATGACTGTGGCCTTCACCCACTTGGGATCCCCTGCATAGTTTTGCGCGAACACTAGCTCGTCTATTGCTAGTGTCCGGGTGAGCTTGCTTGAATCCAGGGGTGTCTCTGGATGATAATTGGGGTTCAGCCTGTCCAGTTGGGACCTCAACTTTCGTCCCATCAACATTTCAGCCGGGCTCCAGTTAATGGCTGCATATGGTGTGATGTGTTGGGCCAGTAGGAATTGGTCGATCCGTTCTTGCCAGTTTCCTGGGCCCATTCTGGTCAGAGTCTCTTTTGTCATTCTCACCATTCTTTCCACCTGGTCATTGCTAGCCAGACTAAATGGTGAAACTAGCACATGCCTTATTCCCAGGTCGGCCAGGAATGACTCCATGTGCTTGGCTGTCAGCTGGGGACCGTTGTCCGACACTAGGACGTCTGGCAGGCCATGGGTTGTGAAAATCCTCCTTAGGGCTCATATAGTGGCTTCTGTAGTTGAGGTGTGCATGGTCACCACCTCCAGCCACTTAGAATAAGCATCCACAATAATCAAAAATGTTTGCCCCACCATCGATCCCGCAAAGTCAATGTGGATTCTTGACCACGGAGCCTTGGATATCTCCCATTCAAGTGGGTTGGACCATGGTGGAGCTGGCTGGGTTTCTTGGCATGGCAGGCTGGTTGCCACCCACTCAGTAATGTCCTGGTCCAATTTCGGCCACCACAGATAACTCTTTGCTAGTGCTTTCATGCGCACTATCCCCGGGTGTCCTATATGCAGTGTTCCCATCACCCTCTTCTGTAGACTCTTGGGTACAACCACTCGCTCCCCCCATAGTAAACACCCCTTTAGAACAGACAGTTCAATTTGTTTGCTTTTAAACGGTTTAAATTCTTACCTGTCCTCTTCCTGTGGCCACCCCCTTAACACCCAGTTCATGACTTTGGACAAAACGGCATCCTTCGCTGTATGTTCTGTGATGTCTCGAGATGTGACAGGGCTGGTTCGTTCAATGTCAACCAGCAAGATTTCAGCCGCAGGAGCGGGGTCTTCCACGAGTTCGGGTGTGGGGCAGTGGCTGAGTGTGTCGGCGTGTCCGATGCTCTTTCCTGGTCGGTGGGTCAGTTTGTAGCTGTAGCCTGACAGGAAGATGGACCAGCGTGTCATCCTGGGCAACATGTATTGGGGCGTTTGTTGGTTGCCTGCAAGTAGACCCAGTAATGGTTTGTGGTCTGTCACAAGTTCGAATTTGCGGCCGTAGAGGTATTCATGGAAACGCTTGATGCCTGCCACTGGAGCAAGCGCTTCTTTGTCCAGTTGGCTGTAGTTCCGCTCAGCTGGAGATAGTGTCTTTGAATAATATGCTATGGGGGCTTCCGAGTCGTTGGGAAGTTGATGGCTGAGGATGGCCCCCACTCTGAAAGGTGATGTGTCACACATTAACAATAGGGGGAGGGTCTCACTGTATTGCATGAGGATGCTGCTTGATGAGAGTAAGTTCTTTATGGCGGCAAAAGCGTTGGCCTTTCTCTGTCCCCATGTCCACATGGCCGTCTTCCCCAGGAGTCTGTGGAGAGGCTCAGCGATGGTCACCTTCTGCTTTAAAAAAAATGGCATAAAAATTGAGTAAGCCTAAGAATGCTTGCAACTCCGTCTTATTTTTGGGGGTTGGTGCCTCTTTTATGGCTTTTATTTTTGCGTCTGTGGGATGAATGCCGAACCCATCAATTACAAACCCCAGGAATTCTACTTTGGTGACCCTTATTTTGCATTTGTCCCGTTTTATTTTGAGGCCCCTTTGCTGAAACCGACTTAGCACTTCGCGCAGCCTGTCCATAAGTTGTTCCTTCGAGTCCCCCGAGATGAGGACGTCATCAAAATAGGGAACCACTCCAGGGATGCTATGTAACAGCCGTTCCATCATGCTCTGGAACAGACCTGGGGCCACGCTTACCCCAAATTGCTTCTGTGGTGGCTGTGTTGCACAACGGGCACTGGGTAAGATGGTGCCCTTATAGTCCACACACACGCGAATCGAGCCATCTGGCTTCATTGGGGTGATGATGGGGGTCTCCCATGTGGCATGGTCAACTGGCTCTAGGACCCCTTGGGCTATTAACTTGTCCAGTTGTTCATCCACTTTTGGCCGAAGTGCAAAGGGGACTCTTCTGGGCTTTAATCTAATGGGGGTGACACTGGGGTCTAGGTTAAACGATATGGGCTTGCCCTTATATTTACCTAGACTGCCATCGAACACGGCTTGGAAGTCCGCCAGTAGTTTGTTTAGCTCATCCCCTTTAATTTGATGCAGCCCGGTGATGCCGATGCCGAGAGGTTTAAGCCATTCTACTCTGAGCAGGGTCAGTCTGTTTCCCTCGACGACGGTTGGGGGTAGGTTGCCGTTGAAGTCTTTGAATTTCAGGAGTACTTCTGCCCGACCTAGGACTCGTATGGGATTGCCCTGGAAATCATTGAGCCGAATGTGCTGTGGCTTGAGTTGGTGCCTTGAGATGGAGGGCAGGACTCGCTTCAGGTTCCCCCAGGACATTATCGTGAATATGGAACTTGTGTCTAGCTCCATCTTGCATGGTGTTCCCTCAATGGACACGGTTATTTGGAACTTTTCCCCTTGACCGGCATCGGAGTGCCCCACAGTGGTGTTGTAGATCCCCCTGTTGTCTTGGTATTGGGAATCGTCCCTTCGTCTACTGCGTTGGCCCCCAGAGCGGCTCTGCCCTTGTCTCCCCATTCCCGTTGGTGGTTTGGGTTGGTATTGGGCTGGCTGGCAGGGGGTCGGTTGGGTGGCTCAGCAAGCTTCGGTGATGTTCCTTCTTTTCTGGCAACAGCAGCAAATGGCATCTTTGAATTTACAAAGCGCCCTGTTATGGCCCCCTAGGCAACCCGAGCATTGGGTCTGCCTGTTCTCAAAGTCCCTGGGGCTTACCCTTTTCTCTGTGTGGACACGGTGCACCAGTTTGTCCTCCTCTGACTCATCATCGTATTCGTGGACTTCAGTCATCCAGTCGGGCTCCCTGTGTGTGCGATTGATAGTGCCAGTCTTTCGGATGTCTGCCGCCGAGTTGTCCAATGATTCGGCGGTTTGAGCTTCCTCCACAACATCCTTGAAAGTTGCTCTCCTTCTGATCAGCAGCTTCTTTTGCAAATTCAGATCTCTCATTCCTAGAATGATCCGATCCTTCATCATTTCCTCCGGGTTTATGAATTCGCATTTGGTTGCAATCTCCCGGAGTTTGGCAACAAAGTCATTGATGGATTCACCATTGCGTTGGCGGCGATGGTAAAATTCATTTCTGCTGACCATCGGGGTTGCTGCAGGAGCATAGTGTTCCTTCAGGGTTGTCTGCAGCGTTGTCCACGAAATGGACTCGATGTCCATTGGTGCCACCAGAGTCTGAGCCATTTTATAGATCTTCGGACCGCAGTAGGTTAGGAAGAGAGCCCTTTTCCTGTTGTCTAGTAAATCCTGGAAGTTGTTGGCTTCCAGGAACATGCGGAACCGGCTCATGTACAGTAGGTTGGCCATTCTTCCGTCTTTAGGTTGAAGATCAATGGAGCTGGAGAGGTGTGGGTAGCCATCCTCAAGTTTGGCCGGAGAAGTCGATGCTTGCTTCTAAGATGGCCACAGATGCCACGAGGTGCCTTTGTCCTGTTGTCCTTCTTCCACCACCTTCGTCGCCAGTGTAAGATTCGCGTGGGAAAGAAGAGGCGAGACATAGGAACAGTTCAGCACCCTTATTTCTCCTGAGCTGAAAGTAATACGAACTTCCGGCAGGCTGCAGGGAAGCCGCTTTTAAGGGCTTCCCTGTAGCCTAGCCGGCCACTGACAGCAGTTTATTTCTCCCGCCGCTGGATTAGCCAATCAGCGGCGGCTATGCAGATTGTGCTCCGTACGGCAGTACGTAACACTGTTTAAAGCAAAGGAATGAGTAGGAGTTACACATTCTGTTGAGATGGGTGATTACTTTAAGATTAGCTTTAAGATTAATCTTTAATGGACAGAGCTGTTCATCAAGAAACTGAACTTAAATAGGTCCTCTCCTTTCTTCTTTTCTTCTCTTTCCAGTTCCTCTTTTCTTCTCCATCCTATATTGCTTTTATCTTCTTTCCTTCACTTCTCACTACAGCCGCCCATTCATTCTGTTTGTTTTGTTTTGTTTTCTCCTGTTGCAGTTTCTAAAAAAAGGAGGAGTGCCTGTTCTTGAGTATTTCTGTGTGAGTTCCTTTCTCCATAGGAAAGAGAATGGTTGGCATATGAGAATGAGGAATCAAATAATTTTATAAAGCGGGTATCTTATTCTGTTGCATTTATGCATGTGCCATGCAGATGGATGGGTAGATACATAAAGATGGAGATTGAGATCAGATGGAGATAGAGGGGGAAATAGAGACAGAGAGATGTTCTACCTTGAATCAGTCCATTCCATTTCTGAATTTGTTTTGAAGTAGTAACCATGGGGAGGGAGTAAGAGGAGGATTTGCATCATAGCATCACTGCACATATGTTATCATTCAGATATAATCTTCATTTGTTGTGGAGCTTTATGCTTGCAACTCTGCAACTCAGTTATCTGCGGTAAGTGTCATGTCAACTGTCATGTTTTCTTTATACATTAATTTGAGGAAAGATGTAACTATGTCCTACTGAGAAGATTTTGATTCAGTTATGATCAGTTTAGATCAATTCATCCTCCAGATTAGATGCAGCACTAAGGAATATTGTGATTAGACTTCCTTCCTTCCTTCCTTCCTTCCTTCCTTCCTTCCTTCCTTCCTTCCTTCCTTCCTTCCTCCCTCCCTCCCTCCCTCCCTCCCTCCCTTCCTTTCTTTCTTCCAACTCAACATTTGTCTCCAAATTTCTACCATAGGAACTAAAATGCAGATTGACAAGCATGCTTGATTTAGATTAGAACTACCTAGAAATTCCATATCATATCAAGACTTAACAGATTCAATGTCAAAAAAAAGTACTTCTAGTTCAAATGAGAAAAAAAAATGGATGCTCTCTGGAATAGCAAGGGAAAGAGGGGTAGAGTAACCTCCTATCTTGTGTGCCCAGGGAGCATGGACAATGCCTGAGGCAGAGACATACCAAAGGATCTCTGGGATGTCAAAGCACTTCAGATCCCACTTTCTAATGTTCTCTTAGAATTACTGCTAAGATATTTTATGGACATCTATTCAACATGTTTGCAGTGCCTATCAAGTCTTATTTAATAGAGTCCGGTATGCTTATAACCAGCATATCCAATTTCAAAATAACTTGGTGTTCTAAACATCATGAATGTCCACTTTCTGTTTTGACTATCCCTTTTGATCATTTAATTTTATTTGTACTCCGGATCCAGGATACAAGAGTAATAAATCATGTATTCTATGATGATACTCAAAATGGGACTTGTGGGCTTTTTGCATCCAATGCACAGATTTTCTTGAAATTAGGCCAGCGGGAGTACAGGTTTTTTTTTTTTCTTCAAAATTAGAATTGCCATTTGCAGCTGTCAACTATGATTAATTATTATGAGCAGAACTTAATGGCATGGATGGGAGTTGCTCTTAAAACTAAGAATGGCTCTTCCTGTGTTAGTATTCACTGTGTAGTTTGGACTGTTCTTTTCCCCCCACAGGCCTGTGGTTTGTGAAGGCTGGTGATAATGTGAGCAAGTTTATATTCTTTTGCAAATGGTATATAATCTTTCCTTGTGATTTTATCACAAAATCCTCTCCCAGCTATTATGTTTTTAAGCAATTAATGATAGTTGATCTTAAAGATTATAAACATGGTTGATCTCTTGATATCTAACAAAAAGTCTATGGAGATTCTCAGTCATCCAGGTCATGGTTGTCCCAAAGGTGCTTTTTCAAGAGGCAACTAGACTTTCTTGTTTTTTCTTTTGAAGACATTTCGCTTCTCATCCAAGAAGCTTCTTCAGGTCTGGAAGAAGCGAAACATCTTCAAAGAAAAACCAGAAAGTCCAGTTACCTCTTGAAAAAGCACCTTTGGGACAACAAAAAGTCTATGACAACTTAAGTATTATAACCTTGCAATTCACAAATATCTGCTGCAATTCCCTTGCAGAGTGTATCTGGCATTAGTGTACCCATTAGTGGTTCTTTTTTGCTGAGCAGGTTTATTCTTCTGGCAAAAATCATAGCCTGCCATAAATGTTTTAAAACATTGACTCATCTGTGACCACAAAACATAAGTCTTGCACATTATTTAAGTAAAACTTAAATGGCCTTTGTAAGGTTTTCTTGGTAATTCCGACCATATCTCAAATGGGATAAAATCTGTTAGCATGAGAACTAATTCTTAAAGAATCTGAAAGAATACAGTGAATTTTGTTAATATAAATGGTGATCGTTTATAAAAATTATTAAGTGCAAATAGAAATACATATTATTTCAAGTAAGCAAGAAAGATAAAGCAGTAATGGTTAAATTGATTGTTCTATTCAAAGAGGAGAATATATTTATATTTTTTACTTGGATATCACTTCTGGATTTTGTGCTTGTGATGAAAAAAAAATGAAACTTTGGTTTTGCCGATTAGATAGATTCATTGTTATAGAAATGGCTAGTTATATACTAATGTTTAAAAGTAAAAAGTTGAGGTTGTAATCAATGTTCCCTGTAACAGTAGAAAACGCCGCGCGGCAGTTAGAAACTGGTGCGCGGTGCTCTCTTTTCATGTGCGCGGGCGCGCAGGCGCGCAGCCTCTGCCATTAGAAAATGCCGCACGGAAGTTGGAAAACCGCGTGGCGTTCTCTCGTTACGTGCGCGGCCGCGCGGCCGCTCACCTTAGAGGGAACAGTGGTTGTAATGTTATTATCCTGTACTGTGCTAAAAAGAGCAACACCTTTTTCTTTCTTCGCTTGTACCTCATATTTTCTTTTCCCCCTTTCTTTTTTCTTTCCTTAATTTCCTATTTTTTATTTTTCTTTGTATTTTATACATTGATAAAACAATAAAAGTTTATCTCTTACAAAAGAGAATTAATTCTTCCTCCCTCTCCAAGAAATGTGTTGAATAACACAATGGCTAAATCATTTGCATACAGTAATTTTCAATATTGCTTATAGCTTTGAATCAGAAGCAGTAATATGGCATATATGTCAAAGAAACTAATC
This sequence comes from Thermophis baileyi, assembly GCA_003457575.1. Classification (NCBI taxonomy): domain Eukaryota; kingdom Metazoa; phylum Chordata; class Lepidosauria; order Squamata; family Dipsadidae; genus Thermophis; species Thermophis baileyi. The sequence continues at coordinate 1,168,562 of QLTV01002530.1, forward strand.
AAAAAGCTTCTGGCAACTTTCCATTTCTAAAAGTAGAGCTGGGTCTGGATCAGAGAATGTTACCGTGTGAATAAAACATTTGCTACTAAAGTGTTTTGCTAGTCCTTGAGCCCAATATTTCTCTTGCTAACTGAGACAGTTGTTAAGTGAGCTTTGCTGCATTTTGCAACCTTTTTGCCACAGTTGTTAAATGAATCACTGCAGATGTTAAGTTAGTCACATGGTTGTTAAGTGAATCTGGCTTCCCCAATCTGCTTGTCCGAAGGTCACAAAAGGAAATCACCTGATCCCAGGACACTGCAATCCATCATAAATGTGAGTCAGTTGCCAAGTGTCTGAATTTTAGATAATGTCACCATGGGGATGCTGCAATAGTTGTAAGTGTGAAAAACGGTCATAAGTCACTTTTTTCAGTGCTGTTGTAACTTTGAATGGTCACTAAATGAACTGTTGTAAGTTAAGGACTACCTGTATTGTATCTCGACATATAGATACCCACACAAATATTTCCAACAATTCAAAAGAAATCATGGTTTTTGGTTTGTATGTAACTGGATAGATTTCAATCCTTATGGTTACTTTGGCCCATGCATGGTTGTGTGAATGTTTTATTTTAAATATAGATTTTTTTTTAATTGCTTTTATATGTTTTATTTTTTTTATGATGTAAAAAAAGTCCTTCGGGAGTTGGGCGGCATATAAATTTTATAAAATAAATAAATAAAATAAATAAATACTTTCAGAATAGGGATGAAACATTTTCCCTTGTATAGTATACATTTGCTTTTTTGGTAACTGTATAAAACATGGGTGTCAAACTCAATTTCATTGAGGGCTGCATCAGGGTTGTGTTTGACCTTGGGGGGCTGGGGTGGGCGTGGCCAAGGTGGGCGTGGCCAGCTCGACGTCACTCATATCAGGGTTGCCTGTGGTGGCCCTGAACAGTCTCCTGCAACCTTCTGCCAGCAACAACGGAGCTCGGGAGGGCCGCGGGCCAGTCCGTTTTCACTGGCAGAGACACTGCAGGCCAGTCCTTCGCTGTTTGCAGGTCGGCCCCACGGGCAGGATCCGGCCCCTGGGCCTTCAGTTTGACACCCCTGGTATAAAAGATAGCAATAGCGATAGCACTTAGACTTACAGTATATACCGCTTCACAGTGCTTTACAGCCCTCTCTAAGCGGTTTTACAGAGTCAGCATATTGCCCCCAACAATCTGGGTCCTCATTTTTACCTACCTCGGACAGATGGAAGGCTGAGTCAACCTTGAGCCTGGTGAGATTCGATCTGCCAAGCTGCTGGCAGCCAGTGATCAGCAGAAGTAGCCTGCAGTACTGCACTCTAACCACTGCGCCACCACGGCTCTAGATGCAGAAGATGAGAAGTCTGCCCTTGTCAATTATATTTCATCAAATATTTCATATTGGTAAGATAGTACAGTAGGTTGCACTTTTACAAGAAAAAATAGAAAAAAAGAAAATAGCACATTTATAAATCGTTGGCATTGAACCCCATCAGTTTGGGGTGTGGAATAGAACATGCTAGCAAAACAAGGCTATGCCTTTTCTCCTCTCCTCTCCTCTCCTTTTCCCGGCCATTAATTCAGAGCATGCACCAAAGGACACCCCCACTGGTTTCTTTCAAAGCCATTCAAAAAAGAATGGCAAGGATTTTGCAAAAAGAAATATAGCCTAAGTTTTATCCCAGCATAAAGACAGCTGCCTTTTGGTCCAAAACACTAACTTTATGTTCTAAGGCAGAAGAAATTCTTTTTCATGCTCAAAACATTCATGCTGTTCTACACAGAAACTGATTAGAGTTACTTCTGCATGAACATTATTTTCCAACTTAAGACATTGCTTTAGGATGGTTCCATTAGCCGGTAAGATTCCAAATGTGCGGCAGTGTTTGTGTTTCTAAGCAGTGGCTGGGTGACCACATCAGAGGTGCTAAAGCAGAAAAAGAGAAAAGCAAAAGGCTGCTTTTATATTTTCTATTTTTGGCTACCTTCAGTGGAAAATAGAAAGAAACAAAGTGGTCGGTACTCCTAGCACACTATGTGCTGAAAGAAATCTGTCTCGTGAGCCAAATTTTTTTTTTTTCAGATTCCACCAAGAAAATGTTGTGACATGTGTGCCTATTTTTTTTAAAAAAAATGAATGGATTTCATTGGTGCTAATTCTGAGGAAGGAAAAAATACAATTTTTTTCCAGACCAAAGAGATCTGGAACAAAGTATTTTGTCAAAATGAAATCAGCAGGTGATGGTCTCGTGCAGATTGCAGTTGCCCTTAAGTCTTTCAATTGCTCAGTCTTGGGGAATATTTTCTTTAACCTTTAACGACGTAGTTTCACAAATTTTACAAAACAAAAGCTCCTGATGAATAAGCAAACAGAACAATTGGGCTTGTCGACCCTTGAAATTAATTACAAGTTACAACATCTTTGAGGTTTATTAAATGAGCTTTAGATCAAGCAAGAAGACTGTAAAACAAATAAAGGCTCTTTAATCATGCAATTTATACCAATGGAATACTGCAAAGGCTATAATGACCAAATGATTGGGATATGTTTGGACAGGAGTGTTTTGAGTTTTGACCAGCCCAAAGATGCAGTGTCTGAGATTATAATGGTTGGCTAGCAATTGAGTAATATATTGCTGCATTTGTGTGATAATGGCCCATTTTATTTTAGCACTATAACAGTTTTCTCATAAATGCTAAGGAGATTTCTTTTTTTAAAAAAAAAACATATTATCTATTACCAGCATATTGTAACTTGGAATCAAGTTTTATGATGTATTTATCTAACAATTTGTAGTGAGCACTCCCACCTCCTTACACTTCCCTGATGTTTTTCTTGTGGTATGTATATGTTTATTAAGAATGTTGATTATAATAATAATATTCAATACAAAATAAGCTTAAATAAATAAAAATTAGAGAGAAAGAGTAAAAGCCCAAGGAAGAAAGGAAGGAAAGAAAAGAAAAAGATAAGAAAGAGGAAAAGTAAGAATACAATAAAGAAAAATTAAATATATTAGGGGGTAATTGCCAACCTTCATGCCAGCAAGTATAAACAATCTTAGTGACTCTTGACCATCTCTAAGGTTACAAACAAGTATCTCTTCATCCCATATCCCATCTCTTTTTTATAAACAGATCCATAAAACATCATCTTTTCAGTCCTGGTGCCAGTAGAAAGTGCAAAAAGGGTAGCTAGAATTAACTACATATTTATATTAATCTTGATCAAAGAAGCCAACTTTGTATTCCTTCCTTTATTTCACTTTTAACAGTCTTAATCTTTAATTCAAAATTTGTCATAAGATTTGATTTCTGTTCATTTCTGTTTTTTTCTTTGTCTCATTGCACACAGTTCTCCAAAGCTTTAATAAGCTTTTGTATTTCTTTAAAATTTTAAAATCTCATTCTATTTTTTTTTCTAGATCTAGTGAAACATACTTTTCTAAATCATTCCCTTGGGCAGTCAATTTTAAATCTACTTTTGATACTATCCCTAACTTTTAGGTAAAAATGTGCTCTATATCTAATGTAGGGCCCCAAACAAATACCTCCATTTATACCTTAAGCAGGACCTGGGGATCCAAGAAGATTCTCCAATTGAGAGCCTGCTCATTCACATCCAGTATTGTACTTGGTACAGTACTGGGACTGGCTGGCTTCTGAAAATAACCGCAAAGACAAAATATTGCAAAGACAACCTCCAAACATTGGGTGAAGACTCCTCTGCTGAGAGGGGGAGAATGAAAAAAAGAGAATGAATTTGTGTACACAAATAACAGAACCCATGTTGATGGATGACTCCCCCAGCAGCTTCATGTGGATATTAAACAAACTGCAGGAGAAGAGTGCCTGAAGGCTCTCGTCTTCTTCTCCACAATCACTAAATGTAATTGGAATTGGAATTGCCTGCTCAGGAAGAAACAGAATGACTGCAACACAGCATACTCTGCTCCCAGCCCGCACAGTCAGCCCAAAAGTTGACAGTACTAAAAGTCACTGGGATTAAAAACAAAACAAAACCCAATACTCTAGATACTTATGGAAATGAATCAGTTATTCAAGAACCACCTCAAATCATCCATGAGAGCAATCAGTGCAATTTACAGCCCATGCCTAGGTCTGAATCATGACTGTCAAGAATACAGATAATCCATTTTTTCCAGAGTCATTTGGCCATTAAAAAGTAAAAGTTGAAGACCGTGGTAATCTAAATTTGCAAGATCAAAGTCTTGCCTCTTTCAAGACTTGTATTGCAGCATTGATCATTGCCTTGTCTTCCCTGTACTAATCAGATGGGTAGGGTCAGGGTGGGTTCTAACTTACCTCGCTGCCGGTTCGCTTCCTCCCGCACTGCGTGGCCGCGCACGCATTGCGTGCTGCGTGGCCGCACACGCATTGCGTGCCGTGTGGCCGGGGCGCACACACGCATGCGCAGTGCCAAAAAATCCCCAAAAATCCCCCCCAAAAAAGCCAAAAACAAGATGGTGGCACATGCGCAGTCCGGGGACTCAGCTTCTGCGCATGCGCAGAAGAAAAAAAATAGTAAAAAATTCCAAAAAAAATTCCCTCAAAAAAAATTCCAAAAAAAAAGATGGCGGCGTCCACGGACCAGCACTGACAGAACTGGCTCCATGACATCACCAATGGTTTGCTACCGGTTCTATAGAACCGGTGCGAATTGCAAGGAACCCACCTCTGGGTAGGGTTCAAGTCCAGGAGTGGCAGAAGCAAGATCATAAAGGACCCTGTCCACTTAATTGAGAGCCTCAAAAAATGTCCAAAGTAATATTGCAGGACACATTCCCATCAACACATTGGATTGGGCTTTCATCTGTGTCAATCTGACACTATATGATATGAAAGGATATTTTATATAGTTATATATGGAAAGAAATCAAACAAGTATCAGCGTAAAAAAAAATCCAAGCACACTACCGCTTACAAGTCATAACAGAATAGCTTTGTCTCCAAATGCGATAAAGCTCTAATTCCCCAAAGGCCTAACAAGTGATAGCCTCAACATATCTGCATAATTATAATCTCTATAATGTCCAAAAGGCTTAAAGTTACACTAGATTGGTAGATTAAAACTATTATATCACATAAAACATCCGAAACACTGAGTGCTAAATAAAACTAGGCATTTCCAGTTCGGTCAAATGTTGCCCTAAAGCACTTTTTCATTTCAAAATTCACTGCCAAATTTTGAAAATTGAAAGTTCATCAGAGTCAAGTGGAACCTAATTGAAAGCTCACTCTGAATTGCTTCATAAATCTCCTAATTGTATAGGGTTGGATTTGAGTTTCCCCTTGCTGAAAATAATTCACTGAAATCAAAGTCTGACTAAATCTGGATTGAAGCTATTGATTCTTTTGCAGGTTTCAGAGAAAAATGGTCTTCTGTCTCTTGTCCATACAGAGAGGGAAAGCATAATTTTGCTTTTAGTGTGTGGCAAAGCATTATAAGCAGAGCAAGGGGGTGTAATTACAGCTTGCACAAACATGTTTGAGGACTCTTTTAATGTAAAATGCATGACTAATGTCATAATTCTAGCCATTAGCCAAGTTACATAATCCTGCATAAACATATATCTGTGTATATAAAGCCAGCGGCAGTGGCCCCAGCTTTCTTTCTTTCTTTCTTTCTTTCTTTCTTTCTTTCTTTCTTTCTTTCTTTCTTTCTTTCTTTCTTTCTTTCTTTTTTTGTCCTTCCTAGCTCATTTTGTTTTTCCCCTGCTTTCTTATTTTTAGAGGCTTTAGCGGTGATTAATTTTTTTGCCCTTATTAAACGCAACATGTGTTAACATTTGCTCAATGGCATTAGCTAATATTGTAAGAAGAAAATAAAATAGCTTCATCTGTTTTCACAAAAAGGCAGAGAGCATCATGGGAGCAGGCACGGTGGTCATGAATAAAAGAGAAACATTCATTTATGATAATTGGTTGCAGCTCACCATTTGGCTGGTGCTTGTGACCTAAATGTATCCAGTTGTTTCCTTTCTTTCCCTTTGGTTTTGGGTCACTCCTAATGGTTTAATTCAACAAAAAATGTCTACCATTTCCTGTAACCTCTGTCTTTTTTCATTCCACCTTCCAAATAAGAAGGGCTTTTTTTCGTTTTGTTTTGTTTTGCACATTGAGCAGAATCTTCCCCCTCCTCCTCTTTTTTTTTTTCCCAAGTGAACAAAGTCAATATTGTTGACAGAGACAAGGTCCGCCTCTCCATCCCCCACCCGGTAATAGCTATTTATTTGTTTCTCCTTTAAGTTCACAAGGCTTTTTTTGTTTGATCCTGGCAGTCAAACTTTGAGACGGAACATGCCCCCTCTGACCAAGAGCAATTTATAAAAGGGGGGTGGGAAGGGAGACAAACATCTTCATTCATGTTTAAGAAAGCAAAGGAAATAGCTGTAGATTAATATTTGTGCATTTGTAGCAAATTTTCTGATAGGTCTGAAACACATTCAGCCACCCTGGTTGAGAAACACAAGGGGGCAAGACTACCACAGAGAGCTGCGTTTTTGTTACTCTTGGACCCCTTTCAAAATATCAGCAGGCCTCCAGCTTTCCTGTTTTCCGGCACACACACGCACACACAAAAACCTATCATGTGCTCTTCTCAAGAATGAGGGCAGCCTTGCCAATGGATTCCTTCAGAGGCAAGGCTGGTTTGTTCATTTGGTGTGAAGTGAACGTCTCATTCTAAGCAACCAAGGCAAAAGGGATTTTGAAATGTCTTTCATTTTATAAAGGCCTCACTGAGGAAAGGGCAAATCTGGGGTTTGACATGGTGGAACAGAAGGTGTTCTAAGCACCGGAAAGAAGATGTTGTACCAGAAATGTGGCACCTGAGTGGGTTTATTTGTTGCATTTTTATGCCGCCCAACTCCCAAGGGACTCTGCGCCTCTGAATGTTGGTTTATGATTTACAGACTGCTCAGGTGCACTCAAAATACTCCCAGTTTGACTCAGGTACTACACAACTTTAAAATGATACCTTTAAAAGAAGAAGAAAAAGTAGGTGTTTATTTTCCACATTAGAGCTTGAGAAAATATAACCAAAAACTTCAAATTGGTAGCTTTTTTCAGTTATTTTAAATGTAAGATAGTGTTTTAGAATTGAAAGCAAATAATGAGATAGGTCGTGCGTGTTTCCTTTTAAAAATCCACCCCGTGTCACCCTGTTTTTAGTGCTTCCTTCTATTGGACAATCTTTGGAAAAAAATCATTGGTTTCTTAAAAAAAAATTATAACTCTATTTGACTATTGAGAGATGGGAAAATATCCCCAAATGGCAACTAAATGGCAAACCATTTCTCCATCATAAAAAAATAAATGCATGCATTTATAGTATCTAGAGAAGTTACCAAGTGTCAAGCTTGATTTGAAGATATCTTTACTTTAAAAAAAAAATCTGCAAACACACTAGTATAATACTGGATTTGTCCTACATGTGTGGTTCAGAAGGTTAACCTTGTTTTCTCGTCTTTCAAATATGGGTGGAAGGCCTAAGTATGCAAAACGACAGAAATATTCCCATGTTGGTAGTTATAAATGAAGAGACTGGGCGGACCTGAAACAAAATCATGCCAGCTTTATAGTTGGTGCTGTTATTGCTGGCTGTCTCCACTGAGTGGCAGTTGAAGAGTGGATTGAGCCTGCTGAGTGGCAGTGAAAGGAGTGTGTATGCATTGGTGCATGGATGAACACAAGGGAGAGAAAACAGCAGTCAACACAATAATAATACTCTTGAGCAAAAGAGCCTCCTAAGTACAGAGCAGATTGATGATGACAATGTCATATACAGATTGCTACAAGGTTCACTCCAGATGCAGAACTGTGGTGCTGCCTCAGCACAAGCTTGGACATTTTTGATAGCTGCGGCCAGTAAATTCACAAGCTTTCTAGATATAACAGATTGCAATGCATCTTCACCAGATCAATTTTGTATGAACTTATTCCTGGGATCACTGTATGTTTTGTCTGCATCTATTTATTGTTTCACACACACACACACACACACACACACACACACACACACACACACAGAGAGAGAGAGAGAGAGAGAGAGAGAGAGAGAGAGAGAGAGAGAGAGAGAGAGACAGAGAGAATTAAAAATTGAATAGGTTTGTAATGATGATTTTTTTTAATGTGTTTCCTCACAAAATATGCACATTTATACACATGTTCTAGATAGATATCTAGATAGATATCCCAAAATGCCCACATTTCTTCATCTTTTTGAGCCAAAAGTCAAGTAAGTGCACAGTCAGAAGCAGGACTATATTTCAATCTGCACATTAATTCAGGAAGCACATACAGTATCAGTAGTAGCATATATTGGAATGTATAAATAATTTATTCTCTTGAACTTTCCTATCTCTCTGTCCAAGTCCTGGGCACTGAAGGCTGAGTTGGGAATCTCCAGGGAAAGGTGTTTTGTTTTTTTAAAGAAAAAACAAAGAAGAATTATTAAAGAGGATTGTCAAGAACTTCTTGGCTATATAAAGACTGTATTTGAAACGATGCCATGCAATAAGCACAGGCCTACTCCACTGACATATTCCCAAGAACCTCAGTTTCCTTATTCAGCCTCTGAGGTCCATAGACATAAGCTTTCACTCTCACAATATTCATTCCAGTGCATGACCACTGAGGAGAAGGAACACGAATATTGAGTGTAGGACACCTCTAACACCTATGTAATCTTCTGAGGCCTCTTCCAGCCATACAATGGTGGAAGAAGACTGGGTTCTTAGGATGCAACCATTCTCTAATCTGAGAGCTTTAGAGGTGCTAGCCAGAATTTCTAGTCAATGACTATGTTGACTAGAAATTCAAGAAGTTTAGCTCCAAAACCACTGCCGTTGGGGAAGATTGGACTACAGTATTCGATTTCGCCTTACTGTGCATTCAAAAACAAAAGTGTGATATTAACAAAGATCTAAGCAGCCTCTCCTATTTGCTCTGCTGATTTTGAAAAGAGTCCTGATGACACAAGGCAGGGCTCCAGAAAGCATGATTGTTTTCATTTTCCTAAAGCGGGATTCCACTTTCAGAAGTTTAGGAAGAGCTGAATTAACAGATTAGTCACACCACTTTTGGAGACTGCTTCATCAAACTGACTTGCAGTTCTATATTACATGAGCTATGTTTCTCTTTCTTTTCAGCCTGTAAACTCATTTCAATTTTAATTGCTATCATGTTTTAGGAGAAACACAGTTCCCTTGAATTCTGTTTCCTACAGGCAAAACTGTACATAAACACAAAGCAAATAATTCAGAAAAAAAAAATACAATTTTCTCTGGGAAATATAATAGGTTACAATTTCTGCAGGAAAATTGTATATAGATATAGATTTTGTTTGTTTGTTTTATTGAGCATTTTAAAGAAAACACATAAACAAGTACAAGAGACACCATGAAAAAACAATGAAAGAATATCACACAGATGAATAAACCAGAGATTTCAAAATAGCATAGAGATTATAGTTTCTAAAATAGCATTAACTGGTTGTAAATATATTGTATCGCATTATTATTAATCACTGTTAAATTTCAGTTTAAAGGAATATGAGTAACCATAGTTAACACAATCACCAAATAATTTTGGTGAAAATGCAGGTAGTTGTATGTTATAATAGATTCAATCCATAATTGAATCTATAATAGATTCAATCCATACAATACTAAGATTATATTCTGATTTGTGTCTTATAAAATGAAATATATAAACAAATAATATAATAATGAAATAAATGGGGAGAGATCTGGGCTGATTTGTTTCCTCTACTATCTCATACATTCAAACATTATTTTGTCAGGCACTTGGAACCAAGAACAACGTGATGAATTGCTCAAAGTAGTTTCTTTATTGCTGTTCTCCTGTAGACGGGAATCTTGCCAGACTAAAGTACATGCTGCCTAACTATCAGATAAATACTATGAAAATCTAGGATGAGTCTCTTCTGTGTCTCTTTCTACATACCATTGACAAAATGTTGATTTGCCTCTTCATTCCCGCAACTCAAAGCCAGGTTTCACTACATTTATAATTACATGATGTCTTATAAATTGTTGGTTTCTACTTGTGTCAGCTCAGAAGTAGTTGTGCAAGCTATCCGGGAATCCTGCCTCTTCCTTTTAAAAAAAAAAAAAAAAGTTTTTATTTTTTTAAAAATGCATCTATAATAAGAAATGTACTCAAAGAAAAACTATAGTAAATGTGAAAAGAAAAAAAAGAAAAAAAGAAAAAGAACCAAAGAAAAAAGAAGATAGAGAAAACAAAAAGAAAGGAAAACATAATATATATGTATATATAAAGAAGTTACAGTTCTACATACAATTCTATAATTCGAATTGTATACAATTCAAAAGTTAAAAAAGTTGGTCCATCCATATATAAACCAGCCACAATAACAAAAGGTCATAAATCCCTATTAGGAACATTTCAGCAAAGATTTAGGGAGAAGTAATTCAGTGATTCAGAAAAAAACATGAAATAGATAAGACATAGTATGAAGACAACAATTAAAACCTGAAGATTCAGCATGGGTGGTTGTGATTGAACAACACCAGCAATAAACTACAGAATGCTTTGTCAGAGAAAGAGGAAGAGCTTCCTGAAGATTTATAATTCTCTGCAACAATCCTCCAAAGAAAACTTCCTCTTCTGCCAAATTCTTGGCAATTAATAGCCAAAAATAACTGCAGTTATTTCTGCAGTTAGGAAAGAAAAATGGATCAAACAGTAGTTTTTACTGCACATGCAAGGGGCTGCTTGCTACTGCGTTCTCCCCCCTCCAAATAAGACCCCAAATATACATTGCTTATGCTAGCTATGTGCTGGAAAGGAATCTGAAGGGTTTTTGCACATGTTCTACATATGTGTTTTCCATGTGTCTAGAACTATACTGGGCAGGACTATAGCAAGACTGCTAGGTGGGCAGGAGTTCTGCTCACCTAGCAGTTCAAAAGCATGCAAATGCAAGTAGATTAATAGGTACCATTTCAGTGGGAAGGTAACAGCGTTCCATGCATCTTTGGCGTATAGCCATGCTTGCCACATAACCACGGAAAATGTCTTCGGACAACGCTGGCTCCCTCAGCCTAGAAACGGAGAGGAGAACCATGCCCTAGAGTCGGACACAACTGGACAAGGACACCTTTACTTTTAACTACGGACACTTCTAAATGAAAGGCCAACAGTAAAGGAGTATTGTAGTTTGCAATTACTTCATACTTTTCGCAAATATATATGTGCCAGAATGTTTTCCTCTTTAAGAATTACTAAATATTCAGACTAACCTCTACAGGCAGTCCTCAGGTTAAAAATGGGCTCCATTGCCTAACTCTGTCTTTATCTGAAATTTGTATTTAAGTCAGAACATAAACTTACAATCGGACTGCTTATTACTAAAAATCCTTGAGCCGATGAAGCATTGTGTGTGTGCACTGTTTTGAACCACTGGAAACCACTGAAAACAGGCTATAGATTAAAAACTTGTGGCTTCATTCATGCTGATATATGTTCGTGTTGATAGATGTGCTTTCTCAGCCAACTTCAGAGTGAAATAATAAAAGTACTAATTTAAGATTCAGAACATTAATCAGTTGAGTGGTTGAGAATATATTTCTTATTTATTTTGTGCATACATAATTAACAAAACAATATTTAAACTAAAAGAAATATAAAAGCAACAACCCCAAACAAACTAAATACACCAACTAAAAGAGGGGAAAAATCTATTTTGTATTTTATACTTATCAATAATCACCGGTTTATTAATGAATAAACTTCTATTATATGAACAGTACAAAATATTATTGTAAAATATCACAAAACTCCCTACATATATTGCTGCGTTCATCGGTTAGTAGGAAATATTGGCTTTTCTAAAGCAGATAGATCACAGATTTCTAATAACATTCTTTGGAATAATGCCACATTTCCCATTTCTCAATATGCTTCTATGCTCCATATAATAACTTGATAAACAGTCAAATTCCAAAGCCTTGGAATACAGTTCCATTTTACATTAACATCTTTAACTTGTAAAATTTTCCCCACAAATCTGTTTATATACATTAATACAGTATCCGAAAAAGATACCAAATGATCATATGACCATCAGTAGACCCTCAAAATTTTTACCCTTCTAGCAAAGAAAATCTGATCTCCATCCTTTCAAAAACATTCTCTGGGGAATCTAATATTATCTTAAATATAATTTTTCATTGAATCAACTTTAATGTCATATTTGTTGATATGATTGTAATTTATTTATTTGTTTATTGGACATGCAGAGAAAATGTTAACGTTTTGGAGGGACGGTAGCAAAAATACATTTAAATTCCTCAAGAAAGAATTAGGCTTACCATGAATTAGCAGTTCTTTTTAAATTGTTGATTTTAGATTGTATACCTTACTTTCCTTTTTCATTATCTTCCTGGAAGTATATATTTCACTGCAAACTACTTTGACATATTCATGGTTTTGCATATTGAAATAATGAATTCACTTCGGAAGTTTTGCGTCTGATGTAGTTCTGCTTATAGAACATCAGTGTATATAACTCTCTGTATGTGAATCTATATGTCAGCCTTGCATGCACACTTCTAGTCTTAAATTAATCTGTCTAATCTCTGCCTTATTTAGAGTAAAGCGCAGCAAAGTTCATTTAATATATTTTCTTAAATTCAGCTTTTCTCTTATATGTATTTTTATCATATGTATTCTATGCAATCCTTCCTAGAAAAGGCATTTTAGAATACATGAATGTAGATTTTGTATGTAGAATTCGTAGAACACAGTTCAAAGGACAATTAGTCCCAGAAATACAAACTGGGTCAACTCACTTGAAAGTGCAGACCAAACAAAATTCTCCAGGATCTGTCATCCTAGACTGCAGTTCAGCTTGCACAGATCATCCCTTTTCCCCCTTTACAGGGTAGCTTACATTCATTGTGGAGTTTACGAAATATTTTGAAGTTCAAACAGATGTCTCTGACCTCTACTGGGAAATCCTGTAGCCCATGATGACAGCAGCAGTAGCAGTCATACAGGGAGGCAGTTAAAACAGAACCTCCCAAGAGTCAAGAATGACAACATTAATAAAACATCTAGTAGGAGAATAAATACTGTCAGACTCACTGAATGTAACAAATATGATTGCTTGGCTGTAGCTCAAGTTCAATGAGATCTTTTCTTTGGAGTAGTAAGATTTAAGTTTACTTGTTCGCTTACTGAATTGCACTTTTAGTGCACTCTTCTTACATGAAGACGGAATACATGCTTTTTTCCACATTCCATTATTTCATCATGCACATTAATTCTGTGAAATGGCCAGAAGTCAACTCACTTGGATTGGGATGTGAGCCTTTGAGTTGGTAATGTTTAATCCAGGGCCTAACTGTTATACTATACGATCTCACTCATAATGATGGGTCTTGTATTGCCAGTGTTCCTCGAACCAGGATGTATTATAGGGATTAAGAAGAACTGAATGCAAGAACACTTCCTTTGCACATAAAATCTCAGAGCGTCAAGGCATAACATCTACATTGACAATGGAGAGCAGAGTTGGTAAAAGTTTTTCCTCAGCATCTTGGAGGGATTCTGGGAATGTGCAGGTATTGGGATAGAAAATCCAAGGTTTAATGCAAGGCAAGCAAAAGGTGTTATAAAAGTATGGAATAAGATAGTCACAGAAGTCTATCAGATTGTCTAATAGCATCATCAGGATTTAAAAATATTGCTGTTATTACCTGCTCAGTATTGATTGATTACATGTCAAGTCAACCACATAGACAGACTTCTTCCCTAACCTGGTATTTCAGGTCTTTTAATGGTGTTTCAATTGCCACTGTGAATCCATCCACTTTGATGTTGGTCATTTTCTTCTCTTTCCTTCCACCTTTTCCAGCAATACAATCTTCTCTAGACTTATACATGATGTATAAGTCTCCTCATATCACCATCATCAGACAATGGAAAGATAAACTATCAGGATATTCTTTGTTGCTGTGTAGTAGTCATTTGGATTTTGGAACCTAGATCTGATAGCCCTCTGGGCCATTTAGATCATAGCAATGTAATGTTGACATCTGATTTGTGTGACTGTGCAAGAATCTACATCAGGGGTCTCCAACTCCCAGTCCATGGCCCAGTGCCAGGCCTTGGCCAGTTGGGAACTAGGCTGCGCAAGTGGCAGGTGAGCGCAAAGCTGCATTTGCACAAGTGGTGCGCACACGCACAACCATTCCCTCTCCCCACCCCCACTACCCCCACCGCCCCTGGCCAACAGAGCCAGAAAGGTTGGGGACCGCTGGTCTACATGATGCCTAACCCTTAAAGCATGTCATCCTCATTCTGGGACTAATTAAAACTGGCTTTCTAAACATACCTTATTATTCTAAAATCATTGCCATTCTAAAAACAGAATGGACCAATGGATGTGGAAGTTAAACCTACAGACTACTCTTCTTACAAGCAAAATGCATTGCAATTCCTGCGGGACTAAGTGACAGCATGAGAAATAGGAACTCAACAGTGAGTGTTTAACACTTCTTTCCTTAAACTCACCTTCTCTTGAGGCCCAGCCAAGTTTTCCGTTGCTGTTGAAATGCTCAACTTTAATATTCTAGCAAGGAAATAAACCAAAGACACCCTCATTCTTGTCCTGGAGTGTGCTAAGGCAGCCCTGATTGAAAAGACCGCTTAATGCATTGTTATAAACTCTCATAGCCTCTTTCAGAAAAGCTCCTTTGAGATCTTGTAGTATAAGCAGAATGCCAGCTGTCTGCCCTCTCTACTTTCTGCCATGTGATTTGAGGATAATAGAAAGACACACAAATCAAAACTAACAGCCATTACCAATAAGTAAAAAAAGAAAGAAGTGTTGTGTCTTACATACAGAAAGAGAACGGCTCCTTGGTTCTGGAGACGTCTCTATGGAATTTTGTCCTATTCATTCATGCCAACTTTGGATGCAAAACGTTGGGAACTGACAGCATAAAATGGTTCATGCACCTCAGGCTTGATCTAAAGCCCATCAGACCAAATAAATTCACGACAATGAAGAGTTTCCTTGTTTCCTGAGAGCTAAGATCACTTATTCAGGGGCACCCAAGGAAGTGAATGATGGAAGTAACAAAGCAAGCCAATCAAAGCAAGAAAATGTTAAGCTGGGGCACTGTGTCCCCCATCAGCTTGGGAGGACAACTTCAATTCACGTAAAGGAATTATATCTTGTTTCAGATGCATGCAGATGGACACAAGTATTTTGTTAGATATGTGAATAAAACTGCCATTGTTCATGTGTATAAGCTAGCACACTGCAAAATAACTTTCCAGCTTCTGGAATCATCCTTATTTCAGAGACCACATAGGCAACCTTAGGAAGAAAAAAAAGTTTGGTGGCTTCATGCATTCCAGTGCTTTGTTTGGAAGTATCCAACTGTCTCAAAATAGACAAATGGAACAACAGAGAGTCTCTGTTGAAATTAGAGGAGAGGGCAGGCAGGCAGCAATCTCACTAGTTTGCCTGCTGTTAAAGCTGGGGCACTCGCAGTAGCTTTTGGTGCACCCAATGGCAGCCAGTTTGTAGCAATATCCATTACATGCCTACTGACATCAAGAAATTTCTCATCTGTCTAGAAGGCATATTCCAGTGCTTCTAATCAATACAGAAGACTTTCTCAACCTGCTTTCTTATATATCTGCAACACCCCAAAGTTCCAAGCCAGCATGGCTGAGATCCATACTAGCTGGGAATTCTGGGTCCTGCAATCTCTAAACTTCTAGACATACTTAATTTAGATCCTGGGCCACACATATTGGAAAAGGCTGACATGAACATCAAATATTTAAGGCTGTGATGGAATCTATAATAAATGTATAACAGGAGATTGCCTTTCCTATTGCAAATGTGCCTTATTGTTAAGATTTGCAGGTCAGACCTTATGCGGTTGCTCCTACTATTTGGCAAGAGAAAGAGGCTTGGTGGGCATGTGTATTGTGTATTGTGTTGTCCAGGGTGTGAGATTCACTCCTTTGGGAGTCACATTTGCCTTTTCTTTAGAATAGCGGCCAAGATGCTTCTTTTTCACTAGGCTTTTCATTGTTGATTGATGTCTGTATCTCTTTTAATGTAGATTTTTGAACTCCCAATTTTGTATTCCGAAATGAAATATCATAAGCTGACAAGTATTCAAACTTAATAAAAATCAAACAACAAAATGATCAGTAGAATTCCCACTATTTTCAATAATATTGAACTTCTCATTGGACTAGCCTAAAATGGTACCCAGCCCTCCTGCTAGGAAGCACAGATAATTCTTAAAATACAATTTCATTTCCATCAAGGCCAGGACAGCTGGCAGAGCCAGGTCTTCAGGCCTTACAGAAGGTCAAAAGGGTGGGTGCAGATTTCACATAGGTGGGTTTGATGTTTCAAAGGGCAGGAGCCACAGCAGAAAAGGCTCTTCTCCAGGACTCTGAAGGTCCTTGACTGATGGGGTCTACAGCTTGCGGCTTTTCTTGCTACTTTTTCTGTTTCATCAACAAATGCATATGTTTACAACTTACTTAGTGACAGAACTTGCCAGGCATGGGACCATCTCTTTCCAGTGACATCCACCTGTCCCATCAGCTTTAGCAGAAGAAGCTTGTTGTGGGTTTGATCCACTAGAGACTCAGGAGGAGGGCCTTTTCTGCCACTGCATCCTCTCTGTGAGACATTATCTTGCCCGAGGTTAGGCTGCTCCCAACCTTGATGGCTTTGAAGACCTGATTTTGCCATTGGACCTTGGGATCAGAGAGTGATGTGCAGCCCATAAAATGGCTATATTGGTCTTGAAATACTGTTTTCTCCCAATGACTGTAAAGTATGGTTTTCAATTGTTTTTACTTCTTGTGACGTTTTTGTTGTTTGTATGGTTGCTTTATTTTTATTTTATTTTTTTGACATTATTTATGTTTTAATTATAAGCCACCCAGAGTCACAAATGTGAGATGGGTGACTATATAAACTGAATGAATGAATGAATGAATGAATGAATGAATGAATGAATGAATGAATGAATGAATGAATGAATAATAAATAAATAATAGTATATCACACACAGTTTTCCCAGCTTTCTTGGAAACAAGCATATTTTAGCCCAAAGAATTTGTGACGTGAATATATGAGCCGAGGTGGCGCAGTGGTTAGAGTGCAGCACTGCAGGCTACTTCAGCTGACTGCTAGCTGCAGTTCGGCAGTTCAAATCTCACCGGCTCAAGGTTGACTCAGCCTTCCATCCTTCTGAGGTGGGTAAAATGAGGACCTAGATTGTTGGGGGCAATATGCTGACTCTGTGAACCGCTTAGAGAGGGCTGTAAAGCACTATGAAGCGGTATATAAGTCTAAGTGCTATTGCTATAAGTGCTATAACAATATTCTCTGAAGCAATTTGTGTCATGAGGGTACCACCTTATGGAAGGGAATGTGCTGAGAATCAGAGCAGCAGGAAAATCCCATTGTTAAAAAACAACAAAGTTATCAGATGGTTTATTTTGTTTCAGAACTGAAAGCAATTCTGGTAAATGGCTTTCCATGAGTTTACAGACATGGATGGAGGATGGGGGGATGGGGGGAGGGATGGAGGGAAGGAGGGAGAGATGGATGGAAAAGGAGAGAAAAGAGAGGAAGGACAGAGAAAGAAAGAGA